>PVKB01002057.1:289168-325050 GCA_004027205.1 Ctenodactylus gundi | reverse complement strand
GGGTGTCACCATCATACGTGCCTCAGGGACACGCGTCCTCAGCCAGGCCCGAGTGGGCTCGGGGTGTCACCATCATACGTGCCTCAGGGACACACGTCCTCAGCCAGGCCCGAGTGGGCTCAGGGTGTCACCATCATACGTGCCTCAGGGACACGCGTCCTCAGCCAGGCCCGAGTGGGCTTGGGGCATCAGCAAGAGACACATCGCTCATTCTGGAACAGCGAGAGCAATTTTCTTTAATGGCTCAGAGAACAATCTCAAAACGGAATTCCAAAGTTATTTTGAGCAGCAGCCCTATTAGGCTTGGCCATGTTCCACCCAAGGTGACTCCTCCTCCGTGGGAGACGGTGCTCCCCTGCAGGTGCAGGTCCAAGGGTGACCTTGAGACAGAGTCTGGGATGGGGACAGTCCTGGCTGTGTACGCTTGCCTTTCCCGTGGGACCAAAGCACTGACGGAGGCCCGGGAAGCGTGTGAGACCACCGTGAGGCCCATCGACCAAGATCCTAACTCCACTTTCTTTAGGAATCTCATTCGATCGGGGTGGGAATGCTTGTCATCCAAGTACTCTGGGAGGCTGAGACAGGAGGGTCGCAAGTTCGAGTCTAAGATAGGCAGCTTAGTGATTTAGCAAGACCCTGTCTCAAAGCCAAAATAAAAAGTGGGCCGGGGATGTAGCTCGGCGAGAAGGCCTGGGTTCGATCCTCGGCACCACCAAAGAAAAGAAGCAGTTGGCGGTCACATTCAGAAAGCAGATGCTTAAGCGATTTATGATTTTCATGAGGAAAAATAGTGTGTCTCATGTGTTCGAGCCGAGGTGGCTCCTGACGTGTTGGAACTTGGATCTCACGGGAACGCGACCCGGTGCAGTCTGTAGCTCCTCACTAGAGATGTAACTCCTCTTCCTTCAGGTGGATGTGCTAGGAAGGAGGGAGATACCGGTCCTTACCGAAAACGCTCAGTGAAGCATGTATTTCATGGGGGTAAAAAAAGAGGGAAAAATCCGACATCTAACCGCCCCGTGGCATCGGAAGCCAGCCCCTGCATCTGCCGTGCCCGGCACACAGATTTCTTCTCCCAAGGGGTTTTCCCCGAGGCCGCAGGTGTAGCCTAATCTCTTCATTGGGAGCTGCGCTCTGGCTGTGGCCCGGGCCCCGCGTTTGGGCGCAGTGCCATCCGTCCCGTGTTTGCTAGCTCCCAGTGACTTCATTTGCAGGGCTCGGCCAGCACCCGCGCTGAAGGCCGGGAGCCATCTCCCTGCACCGAGCTGATTTATGACAGCCGCGGAGGGAGGACCTCGGCGGCTCTGAGCCAGCCGCCCGGCCCATTTGTTCCCCGGTCAGCACCGCGCAAACATCCCTCCATCACCGGGAAATGATGGAGCGGCAGCTCCCACCGGCATTGCTCTGGTGCATGGCTCTGTTTGTAAGAGTCACGGCCCACGGCACCCGCACCCGGGGCACAAGCTCTGCCCCCGGGCACGGCTTTGCTGGCTGGAGCTGTGTGGTCCCCTCTGGTCTCTGATGTGACAAGAACAGGTGGTCCATTTTCATTCTTGATTTGGAGAAGGGGTTTTAGTAATGGCCAGGGATAGGATCGAACTAAGGATCCTCCCGCCTCAGCCTCCCCGCCCGGAGCGCTGGAGGATGGGCCTGCACCACCAGGCCCGCTTCGCTTTCCTTTTTTGACCCCCTTGTGGTCACGCCGAGCGTCAGCGCTGTGAAGGAGCGCTTCCTCCTGGCCGAGGGCGTCCACTGTCCGGGCCTGGCACTCGGTGAGGCCCTGGGCAGGCGCCCTGCTGGCCGTGGCCACCTCTGCCCCCAGGAGAGTGGGCCCAGCTCCGCACCCTCAGCCTGGCCGCTGCAGGTGACCTCTGTCTGTGCTGAAAACGTAATTATGTTTACACAAAGTAGAGGGAGAGCACGCGGAGCGGCCTGTGCCGTTATCCACACTGGGAGCGCCTTCCATCTAAGTAAGTGAATTTCTTCCAGTGATTAACCAAGGACCCGCGTTGGGGCAGCCGCCCGGGGCACAGCCGTGGGCAGAGGCGGGGGCAGCTCGTCAGGTGACAGGGCTCCTCCTCCTCGGCCTTTGGTAATGGATTTGCAGCGCCCTCCATTTCCACAGCATCTCTGTGTGCTCAGATGCACACGTGCACACACACGTGTGCCCACCTGTGTGGGTCTGGCCTCCGCCCTCCCTGTGCGTGGGGCTCGTTCATTGTCCTGGTCTTCTTACGCCTCGACAAGGCCCTGGCATGAGCCCCTGCCCCCGGCATGTGAGAGGGGCTGATGTGGGACCCTCTGTGGCACTCGGGAGCCGTGAGCAGTGGGTACCTGCTCTCTGACTCCTGGTTTGTGGTACTTTTCTGTGGCAGCCTGTATGGACTAACACGCCACCCAGACCCCCACGGAAAGAAATGCCGGGCCAGTGGGGGACACCTTGAGAATAGGAGTGGCGGCAGGCAGAGTGTGCGCAGTGGGGACCCAGGCCGTGGTGCAGGAGCCCCTGGGTGTGGCTGGTGCGACCTTGGGGACTGGGGCATGGCTCCGACTCAAGAATAAGTTCTCTTGTCTCAAATTCTTGAGTCACCTGAAGCCGGGCACAATGAGACATAGAAGGCCCCCGAGCTTAGGCTGCAGCCGTAAATAAGTGAGAAGGTTGGAAAACTGTGCAGGCCAGTGGCTGTCCCCCAGCCTAAGAGTACCCCCTATAGCGGCTCCAAACTCCTGGCAGTTATCACACAAAGGAGTGGGGCGCCCGCTTGGCTCAGGATAACGCAGCACCGCCCTATGTTGGCATTTCATACCACTCAAAGCTGTGTCAGTGCCACTGTTGTCAGACTCCTGCTGGGGGAGAGGCCAGCAGCTGACATCCCCCTGGGGCGGCCGGGAACCTCCTCGGAGCCCCCCACCAAGCCTGAGAGCATGCCGTCTGCTTAGGCCTGAGGGGTCGCGCATTGCCACATTCTGCTGAGGCAAAGGGGGACGCAGGCTCAGAGCACACGTGCATGACCAGGGCCTGGAGGCAGGGTGCCCCCTTGCTGAGCAGCCTGGGATCCCTCCGCAAATTCTCACCCCCGCCCCGATGAAGGGGAGTGAGTGGGCCCTGTGACCCGAAGCATTTTGGTTGTGCCTGGCAGCCCATGCACCACCCGTGATGGGAAGCGTGACTGTCCCTCCGATCAGTTTCCCAGGGGGTGGGAGGAGAGGACGTTTCCCACCCCTGGTGGGCCGTGGGGCATGGCCCTGGGTCTGCGTCTGGTGGCTGTTCCTTTCCTCTCTGGCTCTGTTTCCTAGATACCACGAGCTGAGCAGAGCAAGGAGTAGGCGTTTGCAGGGGACTGGATGTTAGCGGACGCCAGACTGTGAGTTGAGAAAAAGCAGCGTGCATCCCAGTTGCCGATGCGTCCGTCCCCTGCGCTCCTGCTGCTCTCCGTGGTCACCAGCGTCAGCCCCCGAGGCCACTGCAGTCCCCACTGTGCCTGATATCTCTTACCTCGCCTCCTCCCCGTCTCAAGGCAGCTCCATTGCTGGTCTCCAAGTCCTCAAGTCCTGGTCCTTGAAGGAAAATGAAAAGCAAGGGATGTTAAAAACTCCACATACTCAAGAGAAACGGGGGGTTCCCCAGGGCAGGGACCAGGCTGTGTCATCTGCCTGTCAAGCCACAGGGCACACGGAATGCCGGATTGAATCTTGTCATTCGTGGCAGTTAGACACACTCAATTCGCCTGACCTAATCCTTTCGTTAAAATTCTTGAGGCCATAGACACAGGACATTTGGACCTGCCCCCGTGTCAGCACGAAAGCCGGCTTTAGGGCCCTTTGGGGCTCTTCTAACGCAGAGGTTTTCTCTCTCCCCTGAAATGAAATGACTTTTCTCAGCTGTCACTGCCATTTTCTATAATTGGAAGAGAAATCTTGGGTCGGACGTTGAACGATGTCATGGTGGATAATTGGTGATGTTTGGTTTTCCGTGCCTCAGAGGAGGTGCGCTGGGCCCCTCGCCCACCCCCTTAGACGGGGTGGCATCGGTCACACCTTTAATAGAGCAGAAACTCACACTCACCAGCTAGGACGGACTCAGCACTCAGATGTCACAGAGTCTGTGCAGAGTCTGTAGAGTGCTGGCGCTGAGTGGCAGTGTGTGTAATTTCCCCCAGCTGCGAGAAGTCTGCTCTGACCGTGTTCAACAAGTGTTTGGGAAGTGGCTGTCCAGCGACACAGCTGAGAACCAGAGGCGCTGGCCCAGGGCTCCCAGAGCTAAGGGCAGCAAAGACAGGCTTTGGACAGGCTGTGCCGGCCCCTGGAAGCCGGGGCAGGGACTGCACGTCTTCTGGGCCCAGAGTACTGCCTGGGGGCCTTCCCGATTATTCCAGGAGGAGAGAAGAGCAGTGAACCACGCGCTGCTTCTCAGGGAACTCCAATCCCAAAGTCAGCTCTAAAAGCAAGAGGCTGAGGCAGGAGGGTCGCAAGTTCAAGCCCAGGCTGGCAACTTAGTGACTCAGCAAGGCCTTGTCTCAAAATCAGAATTAAAAATGGGTTAGGGACTTGGTCCAAGGTGAAGGACCTGCGCTCTGTCTCCAGCACCACATAATGAATGAATAAACGAACAACAATTAGAGGACAGCCAGAGGCAAACCGTGCAGCTGTCGCACGTACAGGCCGCCGTAGTCTGCTACCGGAAGGATGCTGTCACCTGCGAATCCGGCGGGTGGACTTCTTCCGCTCCTCATTTTGCTTCTCCTGTTTACCTCTCTCCTGAGTTAGCTGACTAAAGCCCGTCACTACACTTGTGGACGTGGCCTTCATGCCCACCCACAGCTGGATGGACTACGTGGCTTCACGTATATGCACTAGAATACTACTCAGTCCAGAACAAGTACACTCTTGAGTTCTTTGTGAAAATGGACGAGTCTTGAGACCGTCTTACTGAGGAAAACTAGTCAGTCCCAGAGGTCCCAGGGCTCAGTAGTGCGTGGTGTCTCTTCTGTGAGCAACTCAAACTAACATGATTTAAAGAGTAAAATAAAAGACAGACAGTAGGCAGTAAGAGAGGTAGACTTTGCGGAGATGAGACAAAGGCCTGGGGAAGAAGGGAGAAGGGAGGGTGGGGCTGGGGGGAGAAATGGAAATCCAGACACGATGTGTATGCGTACCAGGTCCCCCAAGGGGGATGCAATCGTTACGCGTTATAAGGAGTGCCGTAATAGCATAGAGAACAGAAGCTGATGTGGCTTAGCCTCTTCCTTCTTCCACACCGAGCTTGGGGGTTAGCCCTGGCAGGGACGGAGGCCCTCGAGTCCACCACTGGAACCCTGTGTCTGGCTCTGGTGGGACTGACACAGACTCAGTGGGCAGGGACCCAAGCGTCCAGGGAGGTAGACCACTGCTCGGCAGTGACAGCGTCTCGGCCATCACCTGAAAACCAGTTGCAGGTGCTCTTGGCCTCCTATGGCCTCTACAAGGCCACATGGTTCTTAACGTGTCGCTGAGCAGCCGTTAGGGTATACATCTAAAGTTTCTCCCCAAAGTCTTGCAACTACAGAGAGGAGTGTGTGGAAGGTGATTGGATCCCGTGGGAGCTGTGCTCGTCAGGGAATTCAGCCCTGGGTGAGTTCACAGGTGATGATGGAGTTAGAGGTAGGGCCTAGTTGGAGGAGGTGGGTCACCAGGAGGGTGACCTGGAAGGGTGTGTTCTTGTCCCCAGTTCTTTCTTTTTTCTCTGCCTTCTGGTTGCCCTGGAGTGAGAAGCTGCCCCCCCATAACCTTCCCATCATGCTCTTCCTGCCTTGAACCTGGCTTACCATGCACTGCACCCACTGAAACCATAAGCCTGAGAAGCCTGGGAGTTGCTGAGGGGTCGGGTATTTTATTCCAGTGACGGGAAAGTGGGCAGCAGCTAAGCTCTCAGAGGTGAGGGAGTTTCCCCCGTTTCGTGAAGTGCTGGTCACTGCCGACTGGACACGGCGGTGGTGGCAGTGGCTCTGCTCCACCCACTTCTCCGGCAGCTTCATGTATGGCACCGATGGTTTCTTTGTGCCGACCCGTAGCAAGCGGCCCATGTGAGCACTGTGGCTAGACCCCGTCCTCCAAGGACTTCCGTGGCTTGTTCCTTGCCCCGGCTGCCCCTCAGGGAGCCTTCCCAGCCTCGCTGTCCAACCCCAGTCCCCGTGAGCTCCACCTGCTCTTCCTGGACTAAACAGCCTCCCACAGGCGGGCAGCCTGCCCTGTCCAGATGGCTGCCAGGATATGTCTCCTGTGGAAAAATCCCAACAGCAGATGCCCACCAGGCAGGTGTTCAGTCCCCTACCAAGGGCTGCACTTGTAGGAATAGGCCAAGGAGAGGGCACAGGGCAGAGGGGCAGAAGAAGGTGATGGCCAGGGTGGAGGGGACAGGGAGGGAGGGTGAGGCCTCAAGCCCCTTTGCCCTAGCCACAGATGCAGCGGCAGAGGAAGCCCTGCTGGTACACATCCCGCCTGGTGCCTGCGGTGACTTGGGGCCATGCTTCCAGCTCCTAGGGTGCCCCGATTCTGCCCCTGCCCCCTTCCTTGGTGGCCCCCTGAGTTTCCTGGGACTCTGCCTCTTCTCTGCCACCCTCAACAGAACTCGGTGCCACCCCCAGCTAATTTAAGCTGTGCCTTGTGGTCGTGCTGACTGTGGGCAGCGCCTTGCCCAGAGCTGCCCTCCATGAACGGCCAGGGATGCCGGGGAGGATGTCGTGCCCATATGGCCAGCTGAGCTGGGTGTTGGCTCCCTTGTACTCTTGGTACATCTGATCTCCCCTCACCCTTTACGTGTCTTTACTAACGGCTATTCTGATATCGTGAGAGATGCGCCTGTCCCTAGATAATCTGCATATCCTAAGAAAGCTTGTTAATAAGTCGCTTAAAGGGGACCAAAGGAAATTATCTCATTGGTCTGGAGACTCCTACATACAAAAGTGTGAAGATTCAAAGAAATGAATCTCTCACGACCAGTCAGGACATATCCTGGAAGCTTGGGAGAGGTCCTGAGACAGGTATCCTCCCTGCCTCTTAAATTCTGTAGATAAACAGCTGTCGAGAGAGAGAGAGAGAAAGAGAGAGAGAGACAGACAGACAGACAGACAGACTGGGGACCATTCCCAGGGACTTCACACTGAGCCTTATTTTGAGGCAGTCTTACCACCTTGTTAAGTTGCCCAGGCTGGGCTCAAACTTGTGATCCTCCTGCCTCAGCCTCCCCGAGGGCTGGGATTACAAGTCTGTGCTGCCAGCCTGGCTACATCTAGTGATTTTTTTAAGGCAAATCTGTCCAAAAGAGTGACCAGTCCCAGGAATGCCACACCCTAGATTGATTTAGCCCTTGAGGCCCATGTCATAGCGCCTCGGGGCGTCAGCACAGCCACCATCAGGTGGTGCAGACACCCTCCTCCTCCTCCTCTGGTTCGTCCTCGGCCCTTTGCCGCCCGAGCAGGGGACTTGGCCGGGGCGGGTCCCTCGGCGTGCTCTCCTCTCCGGACTCATCTGCTAGCTAAGGACTGCCATGTCTGTGTTCGCCCCGGGGCTCCCAGCCTTGGCAGGCCCCCAGGAAGTCACCCATGGCCCATTCAGCCCCGGGTGAATCCGTATCCACAGGCTCAGCATACAGGCGTCCTCGTGGACCACAGCCAGCAGCACGGCTGCCAGCCAGAGCGTGGGTGGCACATGATCCCGCCTCCCCCAAGCCGCCTGGGTAGTAAACAGAATGGAGGGTGGCAGGGTGACGTGTCGCGGCTTGTCTCTGTGCCCTGAGTCTGGGGGTGACAGCCTCGCATTGACGTTACCGAGCCAGCAGAGGAGCCGTCGGAGGCGGCTGCGGCCTGGGCCCCCACCCAGGGAAGTGGGCCTCTGCCTTGCCCACAGGATCGATCGGGCCGAGGGAGATGGCCCAGGTGGCTGCTCTTGCCAGGACGCCGATCCGAGTCCCCGTGGAAGGGGCTGCAGGCTGCTGCCTGCTGCGGGGACACTGAGGCAGCCCAGGGCTGGGGCGTCACCTGGCTGGTGTCTGTGTCGCGAGAGCTGTCAGCTAACTGCACGTGTGTGCATGCGTGCGTGTGTGCTGACTCCCACACGCAGGAGTAAGCAAGGTGACCTGCCCTGCCCTGTTCAAGAAAGTCCCAAGGGACACCAGGGGCCACTTCCCATGTCCTGTCGGGAGCGCCTGAGGTGAGGTCTGTGGGCACCCGAGAGGCTGTAGTCACATGCGCCGGGAGGCGGCTGTGGCACACAGGGCTGGCACAGAAGAGGGGGAGGCCATCAACCGCCTTTCTGCTCTGGAGCCATCCCAGGCCCTTCACACGGACGCTACGGCCCTAGAAGCACCGCCCTGGAGCCACTGCCCTGACCTGGAGGGCGTCCAATGCCCCCTCTGATGGCCCGTTCTGCCCCGTGACTGCAGAGCAGCCGTGTGCGCACTCCTGCGTGTGCCCAGCTCCCACGGGTTGTGTTTCTGCTAGTGTATCATGTGCCGCTGGCTTCCTTGTTTGCCTGTGATTTGATGAGGGGCTGGGCAGTGCCCCGCATTCCCATGATCTGGGCTCGGCTACACCTGGTGCAGGGACCAGCAGGAGGTGTGGCCGGGAGGGTGGGTGCCTCTAGGCCGGGGCTCCCGGGAAGGCTGCCGCAGTGTCCCCAAGGGAGCGTGGCTGCCTGTGTTGCGTGAGGTGATGGCAAGGAGGACAGAGCCGCGCTGGTCACTCCTGTCGCTGCCACCAGCACCCACAGGTCAGAGGAGCAGAGGTTCTCGAGGCTCACGGTGTTGGTGGGTTTGGTACATGGTGGGCTACTCCATGTCCCAAGGGAGAAGGGCCTGGCAGAGGGAGAAGGGAGGACCCGGGGCACGAACACACCCTCCCAGGTGACAGCCCGGCGACCCCCCGCCAGCAGAGCCGGCCGCGAGCTCACCCCAGAGTGAAGCACTGCACCTGGGAGACGCCGGGGGCCGTGCTAGCCCTGAACCAGAAGGGCTGGAACGCATCGGGGAGTGGGGGGGGAAAGGATCGCAGGGAAGGGAGGAAGGAAGGTGGGCCTCCGTCCGTGTTGGGCACCGGGCAGTGGCGGGCACCTGCGGCTGCGGCCGGGAGCCCTTCCTGCCACATTCTCGTGCCCTGGCCCCGTGGCCTGTGCCTGAAGTTCCCCCCACCCAATACTGTTGTCACATAGCGTTGCCAGCCTATCAACACGTGTGAAGGAGCCTGACCACACCGCAAGGGAGAGTCTGTACGGCCCGGGGAGCAGAGCGGAAGACTCACCGCAGCAGACAAGCGATTTAGGAGATCAAAATGGAGCCCGAGTGCCCTAGGCTGCCTAGGAGTTTGCTGGGCGGGGGTGGTAGGTAGGGCTCCGGGACGTGTGGGTAAGCAGGACCCCAAGGCTCACGGAAGTGTCTAGGGGCTGGCTCGGCCGGACGTGGGGCGGACAGGAGGTGGGTGGAGAGGGACTGGGGGCTGGACGCCTGCCTGTGACTGTCCTTCCACAGAGGGATTTGGAGGAGACATTAGCACATGAGGGCAGGAAACAGAGGTCTCCGGGTGTGTGTGGGTCGGAAACAGAAGGAGGGAGAAGAGGCTGAGGCGGGAGAGGCTGCGAGGAAGGTCAGGGCCTGGCAAGAGACGGAGAGGAGCGGGAAGGACAGGACAGAGCCCCGCTTGGGGGTGGCAGGCGGACGGGGCTCCCCCGGGCTCACCCAGGGGTGCTGGCAGAGGCACCTCAGGCCAGTGGCGTTGCTGGCTGGTGCCGACCGTGTTCCCTGAGGAAGATGGCCAGGAGAGAGCCGGGGACAGAGAGGATGGAAGCTCAGGCCTGAGCGTGTACGGTGGGTAGAGGCAAAGTTCAGGGCTGGTGGCAGTGCGGGCCTGGAGCTGCCATGCACCTGCGCGGCTGAGCCACGGGCTCCTGTGGTTGGCTCTGGAGGAACAGGATGAGACAGAGCAGGCTGTCACTCCGGAGGCGCGCAGGTGCACACGCTCGCTAATAATAATAATAACAAATCTTTCCTTACCCCCCCCCCCACAAGCTAATAATCAAGAACAGGCTGCTGGCTCCACCTCACTCCTGGCTGGACAGCCTCTCCCCTGGGGAAGTCTGTCCCTGGGATGGTGGTAGGATACACGCCTCTTAAACAGGAAGCCGCTTCCGGGGGTTGTGGCATCTAGAATCCGGTCCCGCACACGGGCAGTGAGCAAATGCTACAGTAAATCCGGCTTTCCACCCCTTCCGGCTGCTTCCTGTGGCCCTGCCACGGCCGCAGACTGCAGCCACACCGGATAGTCCAGCTTGGAAGATCGATCACTAACCCGAACCTGGGAAGGGTAAAGCGTCCAACTGAGGTCACACAGGTTGTTGATTGACCACTGAGGTCACTGAGTGGCACTTGTTGAAATTCAATGCAGGTATTCATTTGACTTGAAAATCAAAGAAAACGTTTAATTAAACAAGTTTTTTTTTTTCTCTTGAGGGGATTCCAGCAAGAAGGGTGGTTTTGATTTCCAGTTACCAGCTGTGGCTTGTATAGAGTTCTTTAGGAGTGTCCACCTCAGGGGGTCAGGTGCCCAGAGCTCAGGATGGTGTCTGGGGAGAGCTCCCCTCGCCCGGAATGGGGAGGAGGCCTTGGGAGGCGTCTTTGTTCCGCTCTTCCGGTCCGTACTTATTAATACTTTACGAGTCTCAGCTAAATCTCCAGGTCCTAACAAATCACGCCCTTTATCACGACAACTCGAGGTGGAAACACCACTGGGTTATGACAGTTTATGGGAAGTGCTTTAGGAGAAGCCCACCGTGCCTCTGTGTCCTGTCACGCACACATGGAAGCCACCCAGGCGCTCTCGTCAGTGGCTTACCAGGGACAGCTCTCAATCTGTGCAGAGCTGAGTGTGTCTTAACCCAAGAGAGCAGTAGCTTTGTAAATCTTGCCTAGAATATTTTATGTTCTTTTTTTCCCTGAGGATGGAACCCAGGGTCTTTGTGCTCTGCTACATCCCAGCCCTCCTTTTTTTTCCCCTTTGGTTCTGATTTTGAGACAGGGTCTCCCTGTGTCGCTAGGTTATGCAGGCTGGGCTGAAACTTGGGGTCCTCCTGCCTCAGCCTGCCAGAGTGCCGCGGCTGCAGGCCTGTCCCGGTAGGCGAGCTCTTTCCTAACATCTTGTGAGACGGCGGGGCAGGTGGGAGGGGGGAGGACAGGTCCCTGTTTGTCGCCAGCCTGCCGCCCAGAGACAAGATGGTACGTGCGGCGTTCCCGGAAAACACGTGAAGGAAACCCAAACACTGACATTATTTTATGTTTTGTTGTCTAATTTAGTAGTCAGGCCACATCCCCAAACATTTTTAAAATCTTTCCGTACATCTTGAGCGCACCCTCAAATCTGTTTTTCGTTTTATCCTCAAAACCACAGGAATTAGATAAGAGTTGATCTGAGCTGTTCACAGTTGAAGAGACAGAGGCCAAGGAAGGTTGTCCCCGGCCCACACGGCTGGCCAGTGATGGTACTGGGCCCGTTCCACACATCTCCCAGCATTCTCTCTAAATTCTAAAGGAGTCTAATCTTCTCACTGTATGAGTTAGGGTTCTTAGACACATTGAATTATGGAAAAGCATGTGTATGTCTGAAGAGAGAAGTCAAAATGGCCACCTACAGATGGGAGAGTTGGAGGGTCCAGTAGCTGCACAGGCATCAAGGCCTAGGCGGAAGGTCTGGATGTCCACCGGGGGGCAGCTGGGGTAAGTCTGGGCCACAGTTCAATGTCCAGGGCTGATGGCAACGACCCAGAGGCTGGAGCCGGCCTGCACTGGGGATTGATGTGTAGACACGGCACAGGCCAGAGCTCTCCTGGAAGAGACCATAATAACCTTCCCTCTTCCTTCCTTCTTACTCAGTTCAAGCTGCCAGTGTATCGGTTGGGCCACCCACGTCTGGAGTGGGCTGTTTTTCCTCAATATGCTGGCCCACCTGCCAGTCACTCCCAACCGAAGCCCTGCCCTAGCGGATTCGCTGGGAGTTCCCTGACCGCTTCAAGTTGACCTGATCCTTCAGTGGTCGCACCAGCTTCCTCACCCTTCCTCCCCAATAGTTGGTGCTCCCCGTGAGTGATGCTTATTCACAGCTCGCTGTCGGAGGGCATTGCATGTCCTGCGGGGTGCTTTGTACGCATGATCCTATCCACTTCTCGTGCTAAGCGTTAGAATGGGGCCAGCAGCTGGCACATAAGGAGTAAGACTCTGTAGTAACCACTTGGACTTAGCCCTGCCAGAGTGACTATAAGCAACAATAATTGGGAACACTGACCCCTTGGCCAGGACCATTGTGCCTCTACTGTAGGGCTGATCATGTGTGTGTCCCTTGAAACTCCATGGCTCAGTCCCCTCATCCTCTTCAGACACTGGTGGCAGAGGTCCAGCTCTTGAAGAGTGAATTCTGAAGGGTCAAAGCCTGGTGGAGCCGTAAGGAGCGGAGGGCCAGGGTCAGACCGGGTGCCAGGAAGGGCAAGGCTGACTCCCACATCCTGTCCCAGCTCGGAAGCCCAGTTTCAGTGTGTCAGAAACAACTGAGGCATGTCCCTTATTGTCCCATTCCCCTGGACTCAGGAGACGCTCCCCACGGGTGAAAGCTGTAGGAGGCTGCCTTTCCCATGGCTACCAAGATCTGTGACGTGACAAGCGAGGGGGCGTGGAACGGAGAAGCCTGGGCCACACACTGAGCTTCCTGTGCCCAGGAAAGAGCGGCAGGATTTTCATCACCAAGCTTAATAACCATGAGTGGGTGTAGCGCCAAGCCCACATGCCAGCCTGCCATCTCAGCGTTCTGGGAGGCTGAGGCAGGAGGGTAGCAAAGTTCAAGCCCGGCCTAAGCAACTAACTTAGTGACTTAGGAAGATCTGTTTCAGAGTAAAACACAGACTAGGGGTGTAGGTCAGTGTGACGTGTCTGGGGTAAATAATATGCTGGATTACAGTCCACCTGAGCGCCTGAGTGTTCAGCCTCAGGGAGTGCTGTGTGTGTGTGTGTGTGTGTGTGTGTGTGTGTGTGTGTGTGTGTGTGCGCGCGCGCACTCTCCAGGTGCCTTGGTGCCACGCAGTGCAGACTCCAGGCCACTGACTGATACTGGCCTGTCACCTGTTAGGAACTGGGCTGCACAGAAAGGGGGAGCAGCAGGCCAGCACATGAAGCTCCATTTGCATTTACAGCCGCTCCCCGTCTCTTGCGTGACTGCCGTAACTCCACCTCCTGTCAGGTCAGGGACTTCACATTCCCATAGGAGGATGAGCCCCACTGTGAACAGTGCTTGTGCTGCTGACATTGCAGCCCCTACCTACAGCTGTCGCCAGGCTGGGTCACTGTGATCGCCAGAGCGTGACGCTGGGTGATCCGAGGTCGCCTTCTTGCTGAGGGCACAAGCGCAGTTTCTTCTGCCTCTCAGGATGAAGCCCCGGAGCCTCCCTGATGCCTGGAGCGTGGGCCGTGTGCTGCCGGGTCTCCGCCCCGGGCCCATCCCTGAGGCCAGGAGGCCATGGTGACGAGGTAGCTGGAGAATCCTGTAGAGCTCTCTGCATCTGGAGACGGGCCGTCCTCACTCCCCTTTTAGGACAATCAATCTGAATATTGCTCTGGGCTGTTTCTGAGGAGTCTGGGGATAGATAGCTTCCGAGGGAAGGCCCGAGCAGCGGGCGCCTCGCTGTGGTGGGCAGGAGCAGGGCGCCTCAGCTGTCGGCCACTCGTCTGTCCGCGCAGGTCCAAGAGGACCAGCTCACCCTCCAAGCCTGGGCGGCCTGTGGGGAGCCACAAGGTTGCTCCTCTCCTCTGATGCGCCATCTCCCGGCGGCCCCACCTCACCAGACGGCAGAATTGGCCGCCGGGACAAGGTGGGCGGCTGCAGCTTCCTTCCGACACTCCCTCCTGCCAGGCTGGTGCCCAGGTGCTGCCCTCTGTGTCAGACCTCATGTGCAGTTGGGGCTTGTCCGAGCACAGGCCGTGAGGAAGAGGGGTGTGGGCTGGGAACTGCCGAATCGGCCACGGGGCTCCCTGACCCTGGGACCCCGACTTTGCACTGGAACCTTGTCCTGTCATGAGCTGCGTCTGTGTTCACAGCTACTCCCCATCACTCTCATGATACCCTGAGCTCCTTTTTCCATCTGATCAGCAGCGACATGTGATTCGCTCCGGAAACCCTCCTGTGCACTGAGTGTCCAAGGAGTGCACATTGCATGCTCCTTGTGAGACTAACGCCTGGTCACCTAAGGTGGAGCTGGGGCGGCAGTGTCAGTGCTGGGGAGTGGCTGCAAATACAGATGACCAGTAGCAGAGAGGTTGGCCGTGCTACCTGCCATCGCACCCAGGTGGGACCGTGTGGTTGCAGGAAAGCAGCAGGTCCCGGGCTCTGCAACTCTTGCATTACACACTGTGGTGTAATGACAGTAATATAAACAGCATGTGGTAGATGTCATGTGCTTGAGTCACCCTGAAGCCACCACCCCATCCCCTGGGTCTGTGGAACGGTGATCTGCCGGGAAGGCTGGAGACCAGGTCTCTAAGGGAAACTGAGTCCCACATGCGGGCGGGAGGGGGAGGAGAGGGAGGGAGAAGGAGGGGCACAAGCATCTTCAGAGAATTTGAGAGAGCTGAGTAGACGTCTTCGGTCCCCAAAAGCAAAATGCGCGAATCATGGATGTCTCCCATGTGACAATGGTTTTAAAGACCAGCCCTGGGACAGTCTTTCTTTTCAATCTAGTGGCCTATTTTAAATCCCTGTCTCTTTGGTTTTTTTCTACAGAGTTCGTTGTTAATGGCTGATTCCTGCCTTTTGAAGTCTGCCTCTGTCCTGTTCACACAATAAGAAACCCCTCCTCCTCTTCTGCAGACACGCAGAGTTCTCTCGTGTGTTTCTCCCTCTCTGGCCACATATTGATTATTGCTGTTGCTAGCCTTTGTGGCGTCCAGGCTGTTTAGTTACCTAATGTCCTGTGGTCGCCGTGTGAGTTTTGTCCTCTCTTTGGTCTCCTCGGCCTCTCACGGAGGCCCGAGCCCTGGCGCAAGCTTGATTTTTAGGTCAACAAACTTTTCTAAATGGAAGTACCGCAGAGACCTCGTGTTCAGCATGTCCTTTAATGTGAAAATGTCGTGAATGATTTTTTAAAAAAAATTCATTGCAGTAAAAGATGCATGGACACGAATCTCCCTCAAAATGTGCCCCCCTACACACACACACCTGAACACACTCGTCCCACCATGATGGCCACTTTCGGAAGCAGCCCCGGAAGTCCTCTTTCCCGAGCGCCTGTAGCTGTGCTGTCATGGCTGTGTCCACATGAATCCACTTGAAACGCTTCTCCTTCGTGGTTGTTTTGACTTTGGAGAAGGGCCAGCAGTTGCACGGTGCCTGTTGTGGTGAATCAGGTGGGCGAGGGCACACTGTCGCATTTTTATTTTACAGAAAAATGGCAGTAAATGTTGGATCAATGCAGGATGATCAGGAAATATAGCAAATAATGTCTAAATCTTAAAAAAACTGTGACAAAGACGCATCACCCCTAACTCCCCCTCAGAATACGCACCTGCACCTCGAACGTGTTTGTCCTGGGTGATGTCTATCTTGACTGGAGTTTTCCCTTAATTTAAACATCTGTTATCTTTCTAGATCACTCCTTGTCCATGAACTGCCTTATATAGTTCATACACTGCCTAGGATAATCCTCTTTGCTCACAGAGCCCAGGTGAGCCGGGTGTGTCCTGCCCCTGGCGCTGCAGGCCCTAGGTGGGCACAGCTGCAGGACCTCTCCCAGGCATCCCGGAAGGAGTGCAGGCAGCGCCCAGCAGAAAGTCTGGGGCGGTTGAGCTCCCTCGCTGGTCCTCAGTGTCCCCAAGTGTGACCCATGAGGGCTGCCGTGTCTCTGGGCTGTGCTCTTGAGAAACGCTGCCCCGTGCCTTTCTCATGTCCAGTGTGTTTGGGAGCAGGGACCCCGGTGTCCCTGGGCGTGCTGCTGCGTTCGGCCTGTGAGGTCCTGCCCACCTCCAGAGTCCTCGAGGCCACTTCCTGCTCTGGAGCGGCTGCTGTGTCCTGAGTTCCTCTGGGGGGCAGGTCTCTCACTGGTATTTCTGAAGATTCTCGGGCTTTGGGGACAGTGGGCAGTAGCTACGCTCACCCAGGTGCCCGGGGCGCCAGGCAGTTCCCCGGGAGTCCGGCGTCCCTGTGGGACCTGTGGGCGTTGGCTTTTGGCTCAGGCGCACGCCGAGTGCCTGGCGTTTGGGGACAGTGATGAGCAGGTGATTTCTGTACCCTATGGATGTCAGAGCTGGGAGGCACCTGCAGGGCCCGCAGGGGAGCCGCCTTTGTCCTCTCTCTCTGCTTCCCTGGAAGAGCTAAGCTAATAGTGACGTGTGCGTCTCGCAGTCGCTTCCTCGTAGCTCACCCGTCAGCCAGGCTGTGCCGGGCTGTCCCGCGGCCTCCCGCCCAGCGCCTCCTGGCCCGTGTCCTGTTCCTTTTCCTCCTCTTCCGCCTTCCTCTTCCTTTGCTTCCCTTTTCTTCTTCTCCGAGCACGGGACCTTGAGCTCACAGTCCCCATTCACACTGAGCTCCATCCCCAGCCCGCGTTTATTTTTCATTTTGAGGCAAGATCTGGCTGTGTTGCCAAGTTACCCACACTGGACGGGGCTGCACTTGCGGTGCCCCTGCCTCAGCCTCCCCGAGAGCTGGGGTGATAGGCCTGGGCCCCCGGCCCAGTGCATCACACGTTTTTCTGCAGAATTTGGCGAGGTTCCGGTCCTCCTGGCTGCTCTGAGCTGGCGCCCCCGTGTGGACAGGAGGCGCGGTGGCCCTGGCTGCTGGCTGCTCTGCCCTCAGGAGGACCCGCACCTGCCCGAGCGCCTCCGGCCTCCGGTCCGGAGATTGAAGTGGTGACCGGACTTTTCCGCGTGAACTCCCCTTATGTATTTAGTAGTACCTATCAGGGATACAGGCGAACGGGTTTTATCTTGGCAAGTTGCGGAACGGACTCAAGTCCCTGCCCCCTCAGCCCCTCTCCCAGGTTCACTTTGGGGTCCGGTGAGCGCTGGTATGTTCTGGTTGGACCCTTGCCCCGTTACCCGCCTGCTCGTCTCCCTCCCCTCTACTTCTCATCTAATAATAGACATTTTAGGGGCGTAGGTCCGTTAAAAAAGAAAAAAAACCAACTACTCTCAGAAGATAAGAGGCGATGGGCTCAGGGGCACGGCCTGTCATCCCGGCCCCCCGGGAGCCTCAGGCCGGAGGGTCCCAAGTTCAAGCCCGGCCCAGGAAGCTGAGTGACTTAGCGAGACCCTGTCTCTAAATCAAAACTTTGAAAAACGGCTGGAGGTAGAGCTCTGTGCGAAGGCCCAAACTGAATCCCCCAAATAAATACAGAAACAAGGAAAGAAACAAACCAGCGGAAGCAGGAGAGTAGTATTCGTTGCAGTGAAGGCTTTTGTGCCTACGGTCTGGACTAGAGGAGATCCCGTCTTCCGAGTAGGGGCCCCACGGGGTCTCGTGGCCCGTGTGGCACTGTGCCCCTGAGACTCACCCAGCTCGCCGGTGGCTTTGTGCTTGTGCCTGGGTTGGCTTTATTGTCCCTACGGTAGCCTCTTATCAAGCCCAGTACCTTCACACTGAGCTACGTCCTCAGCCCGTTATTATTAACTATTATTATTATTTTCACTTTTGATTTTGAGACAGGGTCTTGTTGAGTTACCCAGGCTGGGCTCAAATTTTCACTCGTCCTGCGTCAGCCTCCCAGAGTGCTGTCATGTCCGGCCTGCACCACAGGCCTGGCGAGCCGTTCAGTTTCTGTGGCGCTCTGTGCCAGTGGGCTCCTGCCCCGGTGGCCTTCGCCATTGGTTTCTACCGTGTGGCGTGGCGTGGCGTGGCTTCGTCCGCACTGGAGGCTGTGACCACAGGCCCCAGCTGTCTGGGCCCGGCTACCCAGCGGTGTGTGCAGGCACATCGCGTCCCGTGTGCTCACCTGTCACCGTGGGTGTAGGGCTCTTTCCACATCACAGCGGTTGCGCCTAGGCCTACCGTGACTGCAGGTACGGGCTTGGACACACCTGGTGGCCACCCAGGGGTGGAGTTCTGGTCACTGGAGGGAGTGCTGTGGCAGGGACCCAAAGCCCCACGTCCTGGCGAGATCCCCCCGTGCCGCTCTGTGCCTCCACACGGAGCCATGGCGCACGTGCCCACGTGTCTCTGCTCCCGCCTTGTGGCACTGGCTGTCTGAGCGCACCTCGCGACCTCTGGGCCCCTGTGACTGTTACAGTGGGGGGTTCTGCGGTGTGGACAGGGCACCGATCAGTGGGTGTAGGGGTCATTTCCTGCTCTGGACTCTTGTGTACAGAGCTTTAAACTTCCATGTGCAGCTTGATTCTATAGTCACGTGTTTTCGTTTCTTTTAGGAAAGTGCCTGGGAGTATCGGGTCAGTCTGGTGAAACTTTGTAATGAGCGGGTGAGCTGTGACGATGCGTATGTCTTAGAGTCCTTACTTGCCGCCTGTAGTCTCTTACAGAAGCACTCTGCCAGTCCCGGCCAGTTTCTTTTCTTGGCCAGTCATCAGATTGTGAGATATCTAGCTGCATGTACCAGTAAGTCCGTCAATGTCGTATATGTAGTTTATTCCGGTCCCTGGGCCGGTGTCCTCTCTGCAGACTCAGTGGTGTCCTGGGAGCAGCAGAGTCTTTGAGTTCTGACAGTCGAATTCATCAGGTTGTTTACAATTTCACTTTTCGTGCTGTATTTCCAAAATTGTGTCTCACTTAAAGAGAAATGTTATGGTTTAAATTCTTACATGGAACTCGGTCATCTACATTGTGTTAAATTTTATAATCAGTAGGAAGCCGAGCCCCAGGCCCTTCCCACGGGTGCGAGGAGGTTGGGGCATTTCCGGGCCACAGAGGACGAGAGAAGGTGACATTTCCCACGAGTGGCCTTGCCGCCTCTGTGTTGGAAGCGACCTGACTCTAGCAGGCGGGTCTGTTTCTCCGCTCTGCTCTGTTCCGTTGATCATCCGAGCACACGGTGACGCCGCTCGCTGTCTCAACTAATGTAACTTTTCACCAGTCTTGTAATCGGGTAGTCTAGATCTTCAGATTTCTGTCCTCTTTCAAAGCGATCTGACGATTCTAGGAAACGCACATCTCGGTGTAAATTTTAGAATGAACTTGTGAATTTCTCACACAGTCCATCTGGCGTAGGATTAGCATTGCAGTGACTCTGCCTACCCATTTTGGGAGAACTTACACGTTAGGGATGTTGCGTGTATTCACATATCCACTTATTTAGATGTTTTAAAATTATTCTCTGCCGTATTCCATAGCTTTCAGTGTAAAAATATGCCACAGTTAGAAGGTATGTCTCTTAGTTCGTGTCTGAATAGTACTATAAACGTTTCCTTGAAACTCTTTGGCATGTATGTGGTTATATTGTATGTGTGCATGTTGAGGCATGCAGGAGATGGAGCCCAGGATCACACACTGAGCTACATTTCGAGCCCATTTTTAGTTTTGATTATGAGATAGAAACTCACTAAATCACTAAACTGGCCCAGTCAGGCCTGAACTTGCGTTCTTCCTGCCTCAGCCTCCCAGAGGGCTAGGATCACAGGCCTGCCCTCCCAGACACAACCTCCTTCACTGCCCGTTTCCGGTCCATTGCTACATCTAGTGTGTGTG
Organism: Ctenodactylus gundi; assembly: GCA_004027205.1. Taxonomy (NCBI): domain Eukaryota; kingdom Metazoa; phylum Chordata; class Mammalia; order Rodentia; family Ctenodactylidae; genus Ctenodactylus; species Ctenodactylus gundi. The sequence goes on along the minus strand of PVKB01002057.1, from coordinate 305,362 downwards.
TGTGTGTGTGTATGTCGGCTAAGCCGGCTCCTTCACTTTCGTGGCTTTCCCACGGATTGTTAGGGTTTTCAGCAGAGCTGGCTTCCCATTCCCAGCTCATTTGGAAATTCGTACTTCTTTTTCCTGCCCTGTCACAAGGGCCACGACCGCCCGGCAGGATGGCGAGGGGTGGAGCCCCTGCCTGCGCCTCTATCTTAGGGACAGTGTCAGCCTGACCCTGCTCATCGTGAGGTCGCCTCTGGGGCTTTCATGAGGTCTCTCAGCATCAGTCTCTCACCAGTGCTTCTGGTGCACAGCACACACATGTGCTGACGTGTGAGCACGTTGTGTCTGGTCCTTCACCCTCACCCTGTGCTGAAGATCCCAGGGAACATGGTACAGATCCCGGCTCTGCTCCCCAGGACCTGCTCCCGGGATTCCTATGTGTCCTCGGTCACAAGACCACCGGTCTTCTGTCACCTCTCTTCTTATGCTGCAGCCTAGACACTGTGTCCTGGCCACTAGCGGTGGCACTCACGCGGCCGGCGGCCGGCCTTCCTGTGCCTCGGCTCGTTCTCCTACTATGCACCGTCACAGCCGACCTGCTGTCACTTCCTGTGTTTTTCCATGTTCCTGTGGTGGAGGGAGAGTGACTCCAGCCCGTCCGCCAGTATGGCCAGAAGCAGGCGGCTGCTGGTGACACTCTTCTGATCTAAACTTTGACCCTATGACCACAGCTGATGAAGTGTGCATGAGATGGAGCCTTCCAGAAGCCAGCGTCCTCAAAAAGAAAGAAAGGCCAGCAGTGGCAAGCCACGGGCAGGACCCGAGGCAAGGCCAACTCTGTGCCTACGGCTCTCATGCCCGTTCCAGATCACCCTGGAGAGCTGTGGGCAGGTGCTGACGCTCAGCCCCTGTAACAAGCCAGGCTCCGATGCACGTCAGCGTTATGTAAATCGCCACAGAGAATCTGCTGCGTCTCCACGTGGGGGCCAGCGGGCTAGCCCTGTTCTGTGATTCTGGCCTCTCTTGCGTGGGGGTTCCCTCTGAAGAGTCCCGGATGGAAGCCTGTGTGGATGAAAGCCACCTGGCAACATGACCTAAGAGTGCGTAAGTCCTGACTCGCTCGGGCAGCCTGGAATTGTGTGGAGAAGGTGAGAGGCAGCAGGTTGGACCGCCGTGGACCGCACTGCTGCCGTGGAGAGCAGCTTTGAGTCCAGGCCGAGTGTGTTCGGAGCCCGACACGGTGTTGAGAGGCTTAGCCCCGGTCTGCCAGTGCGAACTCTTGGTGGTGACTCTGTGACGTTTGGCAGGCTTGTTGTGTGAGGTTCAATCCAGGAGTTTAGTACCCCCGAGCCTCCATCCTGATTCCCACGTGCGAATCGTTGTCATCCAAGATTTGGTGAAGCCTGAAGCAGGCGGTGTGAGCGCGCTGACCAGGGCACACAGCGCAGGTGCTGTAAACCTCTTCAGTAGGTTGTGTGTTTCAAGTAACAGAGCTTATTTCGGAGCCCAGAGCAGCGGCGAGGGAAGGTGGCCTGTAGAAAGTAGGCTTTGTGTAAACATGTGTGGCTTTGGTTCGGGTTAGCTCTGAGAAAAGTGGAAACTGGAAATACATAAATTCCCAAAATAGCTTAATGAACAGGATGGGGGAAAAAACATGCAACATGGTACTGAAGGGGAGGGCTCAGTGGGTGTGTGCCCCTCCTTTACAGTGATTTGCATTTTAGTTAAAGGGTGTCTTCTTCCAGGAGGGCGGAGTCTCCTCCCTCTGCCAGCACCAGCTTGTCAGCCTCGGGCGGGGTCAGGACTGCTGTCAAGGAGTGGCAGTAGCGTGGCTCACGGAGCTCTTAGGGAGGGCAGGCCACGCCACGGCTCTGACCCACGGCTCTGAGAAGTTGGCTTGGCAGTATTCAGCACCAGCTAAGGGAGCAGCAGAATCAGAAGGGGACCCTGTGGAGGCCCCAGGTGGCTCTGGGCACGGGCTTCTGCAGTGGCCGGTGGCTCTCTGTGCTCCTCTGGAGAGAACTAGGTCAGCGAAAGTCCGGTGAATCTGCAGGTCCGTTGCAGGTCCTGGCTGGGGTGATGGGCTGCAGGTCTGGTGACTTCCTGGAGCTGCCCACGAATCACACCAACAAATTCATACCACACATGCCAACCTCACACCAACATGCACCCTCATACATCAGTACATACTAACAGCAGTACATGCCAGCACATACCAATTCACACTAACACAACTTCACATTAACATGTCAACACGCACACACTCACACCAACACCACAAGCAACGGTCACACACACACACACCATGGCGCTGGTGACAGTGACACCCGGCGGGCCTCTGGGAGCCTCTAGTGGCTGCTCTCTCCTCCCTCCTGGAAACGAGACCTGGAGTTAGCATTTTCACAGATTGAATTCCCACGTAGGGAATGTCATTAACGTGCCCCCGTGGGGGTCACCCGGAGGATTTTCATTACCGGAACTGTGGCAGTTCTCCCTGACGCGCGGGCCCCTCCGCCACTTCTGTGGGTGCGTCCGCCTGGGGCTTCATCCTTCCAGATACAATTTCTGAGGATTCAGGGCAATTCATTCAGGCTTCCCCTCTGTTTGGCAAAGAATAAGTGTATCACCCGGGCCTGGGGAGCAGCCACGGAGGGTTCCCACCAGCCTCCAAATCTAGGTGCACAGCAGGGATCTTGGATTTGCCAGAATAGCTAATTGGGAAATGTATCCAACATTTTTAAATGGAGTGGAAGAGATAGCAAATGCAAAGATATAAGAAGGAAACCCGAGCTGGGCTGGGAACGGAGCTCAGTAGTTAGGGTGAGTGCTGGCCTCGCAGGTACGAGGCCCCGGGTTCAGTTCCTCAGCACCGTATAAAAATTATCCAGGTGTAGTGGTGCATGCCAGTAATCCCAGCACTCGGACGGCTGAGGCAAGAGGATTGCCGTGAGTTTGAGGCCAGCCTGGGCTACATAGTGAGTTCAGAACCCGCCTGGACTACAAAGTCCTATTTAAAAAAAAAAAAAATTCGATTTTACAGAAAATAAAATTCACATATGAAAAAAGACATCCTGGGCTGGGGGAACGGCTCAGCGGTTAAAGCGCTTGCCCAGCAAGTGCTAAGTACCCTACTTCGATTCCCCAGCACCATATAAGCTGGGCGTGGTGGCACACACCTGTAATCCCAGCACTCGGGAGGCTGAGGCAGGAGGATTGCTGTGAGTCCAAGGCCAGCCTGGGCTCCGAAGTGAGTTCAGGACCAGCCTGGACCACAGAGTGAGACCCTGTCTCAAAAAAAAAAAAAAGAAAGAAAGAAAGAAAAGAAAGAAAAAAAGAAAAAAGATACCCCAAGGTACCAGCCTTGAAGATGGATCATTGGCGATGAGGCACACGCGCGCGCGCACACACACACACACACACACACCCTGCCACATGCAGGGAACTTAAGCCGTGGAGACGTTTAGATTGCAATCTGCCTACTGGTTTTCCATCATGAAAGCGGGGGTCACGGTACCTGGAGGCCTTGTAAGTTTCAGGACAAAGCGTATTGTTACAGGTCTACTGGAAACTAAGGCAGGTTTAGCAAGAAAAAAAATAAAGTATGGTACATTTTCTAACAAATGCTGCAGGAGCGGCTCTGTCCTTTGACTTGGCAGAGTAAGACAAACCTCAGATTTCCCGGCTAGGCCTTCATCAAGATAAGAGTTTGCTTAGTGCTTTGGCTCAGGATCAAAATGGTGAAATATGGAGTACAAGTCAAGACAGTCATTTTTTTCTTTAAATCTTCATTGAAAATCTCTCAAAAGGAGGGAGGAGGGGGAAGGACAGTGAGGCAGAGGCAGTATAGCAGAGAAAGTGAGCCGGAGGGCCTGGGGCCAGGACGCCGCACACCCGATGAGGACCCTACCAGCGGGGTCTGCGGCCTCTCCTCGCCTGGGTCTCCTGTCTGCGACATGGGAGAGCAGTGGTGTCTGTGTCAGGGGGTTGGGCCAGGTGCATGAGCTGCCATTTGAGAGACTCTGTGACCGGTGCCCAGCACATTTGTGACCCTCTCCCGCGGCTGCTGGCATTGGTGTGACCTCTAGGACACGAGGCGTTGGGTTCAGCTCGGACAAGGGCGTGAGGAGGCCAGAAAGGGGTGGGGCATGGTGGACGTGGGCCAGCCGAGCCTGTTGTTAGGGAGAGAGAGACAGAGGCCTGTGGAGAGCGGAGGAGTGAGCGTGCGCCACAGGGAGGGATCCTGGGTCCCCGGGGAGCTCTGGTCCTAGACTTGAGGGGCGAGGGCATCTTTGCAAGGCTCTGCAGGGGCATTTCTCCAGTGACTGGTAACACGGGACCAGATCCAAACAGCAGGAGCCTGCTGTGCACACGCAGGAGCCAGCCAGAGTTGAGTGCGGCTCCTGGGCCGCTTAAGGTGCGTTATTCCTTGTGATCCTCTTGGGGACACGGATGGGGAAATCTCAAGCGATGAGCCACCAGGGCCACGTAGTGTGGCTGTCCTCAGGGATCCTCAGGGTCCCGGGAGCCGGCGTGGAAGCTTTAGGAGGAAAGTCAGCTCGACGCTAAGAGCGCAAAGGGTGTTCTGTGAGCAGAATACACGCCTCACGTTCCATCTGTGGGCCCATTGTCACCCCAGTCGGAGTTAAAGACGTGGTGTGCGGCAGAGTGGGGAGGCCAAGAAAGGCGTTTTCACGATCAAGCAAAAAATAAGCACCTGAGAATTGCTGTCGCCTCCCTGTGGCCTCCGAGCGAGCATGCTGGCCTATAGCGAGAGGGAGCGGCTGGGTTGGTTTCGACCTCTGCGTGTCCCCGTCCAGAGAGGGACCCACAGCACTCAGGATCCCTCCCAAGCTTAGGATATTTGCAAGTACCGAAAGAGCTACCGTGGAGGCAGGATCCGAGTGTCAGTGTGGGATTCCTTCGTGTTTCCTGTGCACCCTGCATCAGAGAGTGGAAATTTTCCACAGCACTTTTAATGACTTGGGGCATGAAAGGGAGTTTCGAAGTGTAGAATTTCCCATAGCAGTGACCATGATATTGCGCCAAAATTTGGGGTTGGGAGCGTTCCTGGTCTCACGTGTTCCGCCTTACGGATGCTCACCTTGTGTGTTTCACCCAGTTGTGTGTTTTGCTGGGGAGAGGGTTTGAGGAGGGTGCTATCCCCGTGGCTCCCTGGACACCCCTCCGAGGTGTGGCCAGGTCCCCCGCGCAGAGGCTCAGGCCAGCCCCTTCTCCTTCCCTGCCCCGCTGAGCGTGGGTAGTGGATGCCCGTTTGTTACTCTGAAGAAAGGCTTCCTGTGAAAAGGCTGCTTCTAAACTCATTCCCGGCGATCCCTCTGTCCTCAGACATTCTCTGTGCCTGTTGTCCACTTTCCCAAGTAGTGAAATAAGTGACCCTGGTCATTTTTGATGTCATCCTCCATCAAACTCATCCAGGAGCTGTTCATCTCACTCTGCGCTCTAAACCTGACACGGTGATTTTAATGAACATGCTACTCAGCCAGGCCTCTGCTTACATCTGGCAAAAAAGAAAGAAAATACCTGTCCACGGGGTGAGGTCCGCGCCGCGCGCCAGCATCCAGGGCGGAGTGTCGTGGGAGGCTCTGCAGATCCTCCCCTCAGTCCTCAGATCTTTGACACCCAAGGCACTGACAAGCTTATCCTTACAGCGCTGCAGCTGATCTCAATTTCAGCAAGAGAAACTGCTGACTTCTCCTTTTTTCTCCCCATTTTATTGATAGGTACAAGTGCAGAATTTAAGGTTTACAAGAAACTGCTGACTTCCTATGAGGGCAGCTGGTTGCGTGGCTGGTGCATTCCTGAGGCCGGGGCAGTGATGGCCCAGGCCTCTCTCCCTCCCGTGTTTTGCACAGAGATGGCCTCTCTGTGGGTGGCCCGGTCCCAGCTGAATCATTTCATTTGGGTGCCCCTTTGGGAATAAAAGCTACTTATAAAATGAGTTTGCCTGTAAGTCATATTGTGACAGGGATAACATTTGGTTGGATCAACTTGATTCACTTAAGTTTTATTTTATTTATTGTGTCGTAGTACTAGAGACTGAGTCCAGGGCCTGCCCATTCAGCCACGTCCTCCGTCCTTTTTTTATTTTTGAATTTGAGACAGGGCCTCACTAAGCAGCTACGCTGCCCAGGCTGGGCTCAAACTTGCGATCTTCCTGCCTCGCCCTCCCAGAGTGCTGGGATGACGGGCAGGCCCGGCTTTATTTATAGGCAGGCATAAATTTTTTTAAAAGAAAATAAATGTAGTTGTTTTTAATTTATCAAGATGTGGTTGTTTGGTAAAATTCACCCTGCACCCACCAGGATGCACAATTTTGTGCCTCTGAGTGTCACGCCCTCGGCCCCTGCCGGTTCATTCGTGATTAGGACCGAGCCCCTCGCCAAGGGGAAGCAAGTGGTGCTGTGAGCCGTCTTCTGAAGAAGGCTGAAGCTCGTCCGCGTCCTCCTCACGCTGCGTCGCTGTGACCCGACGCCTTAGGAGCAGCCCCATGCGGCCCCTGTCCCCCAGGCATGGGTGGAAGCTTGTTCCCCCAGGGAGGAGCTGGGAAGGCCCTCCGTCCGTCCGTCCATACGTCCGTCCATCGGGTGCGTGGGTGAGCAGCCCCCTGCTCAGTGAGTCCCGCATCCCAGTAACAGACATGGTGTGGGCCTGTCATCCCAGCACTCTGGGAGGCCGAGGCAAGAGGGTGGCAAATTCAGGCCCAGCCCGGGCAATGTAGCCACTTAATGAGACCCTGTGTCAAAATCAAGAACAAAAAAATTTGACTGGAGGTGTGATTTAGTGTGAAGACTCTGGGGTCAGCCCGTAGTACCGAGAGAGAAATAGAGAGAGAGAGAGAGAGACAGACAGACATACAGACACACACACACCACTAGAAGGAGAGAAATCAGACTCTCCAGGATTTTTTTCCCTTCAGAAAACCGCCCTAGAGGCCAGTCCCCTTCCAGTTTTGCGGGACTTTGCTGCTTCATCCCCCAGCCCCGGAGCCAGGGCGTCTCGGACACGAGAGCTGCCCCAGGAGCGTCCGCCCACCTGACCCACAGGGCTTGCGCCATCTGCTCCCCCGGCCCATTGATTTGTTGTCCGATTTAAATATAGAGTTCACTATGCAGGTGCGGAAGTGTGGCATAAATAACGTGGCGCCCTCCTCGGAGCCAAGGGACCGTCGTCTGGGGAGCGCAGGTGATTTACGAGGAGAGGGAGAAGCAGGAATGCGTGGGTGCTGTGTCACCAGCCGGGACGGGATCAGAGCGTGGAGGAGGGGAGCGGGGTGCCGCGGAGCCCAGGTGGGGCCTGGCGCGTTGGAAGCCTGTGCCCAGGCACACCACGTGGCTCGGCCGGCGCTCCCCAGTCGCCCTCTGTCCCCGAAGACTCCGGCAAGAGAGGACGGGTTTCGGAGTGGGGTTAATCAGGGGTGAGTGGCTCCCCCTTTCCCTCTCCCCTGGAAGGCAAGGGGAGCGGAGGCAGGGCATGGGAGGGCGATGCGTCTCCCGCCCTGGGTGACAAGCTGGTGGCTTCTGCTCCTCTTGGCGGCCAGGAGGGCTGGCAGCGCTGGAGTGGACGGGTCCGGAGCTCCGGGGTCTGGATGCTCCGGCTGTGTGGGGCCCTGCCTGGCGGCCATGTCCCTCCTGGTGGCGGCCCATCAGAAAGTGGATACCACGGTGTCCTCCGGCTTCCCTGCCATGCCGGTAAGGGGCGTGTGGACGTGCAGAGGGGGGGAACGCGTCATTTCACGCTGATCCGTGTGGGATGAGGGTTATGGTGGCTCGCGCGGGGCTTTGTGTTTTTGGTCAGGTGAGCGCCTTCCTATTGTGCTCTTACCCACCACCCCTTTTTGTTCAAATGTGAATTGTGCTGCAGAGCAGGGGGGATCCGGAGCCTGCCTGGCAGGGGGTGCAGGGGTGGGGTGCCCTGAGTGGGAAAGTGGGGTGCTAGAAGACAGGGAGGAATGGAGGAGGGCCATGCCGAATGACTGCACTGCCCCCCAGTGGGGTCGGCCCTGGACCGAGGAAGGGTAGACTCCAGTCCCAGAGGGGGACGTGAATGCATCCTGGAAGCGTGGCACTGGGGCTGCCACATCCGCCCCAGACGTAGAACAGAGTGGGGTGGCCATGAGGGAAGGAGGGCACAGGGTGGGTGTGTAGACCCTGGGGGGGGGGGGCGGGGAGCAGCAAGGAAGGAGGGGCGGGGCCATCTCTCAGCCCGGCTAGCAGGGGCTGCTTTGCGCAGAAGGGCCACATGAGTGCTTTGCCCTGGCTCAGGACCAAGGTGTGTCCCCAGGTGTGTCCTCCCTGACCCCCTTACCGAAGGGCCTTGAGGGAGGGAAGAGCAGGCAGTGACCTTGGTGTGCGAGCCCCTGGTGTCCAGCCGTGAGTCAGAGTGTGAGTGGAGTTAGCCCTGAGGTGCAGGCCTGCAACCCCAGGGCTCTGGGAGGCAGAGGAGGAGGACGGCGAGTTCGGGCCTGGCCTGGGCATCTGTGCTCCTAAGCGCTGCAAAAATAACATTTCCTGGGGAGACCTGCACACCGGTGTCGACTCACCTCAGGCGAAGCCCAGCGCACCGGCCCAGTGAGCCGTGAGTTCACTGGGGTTCCTTGTGAGGGGTTACCTACAGAAGCACAGTGAGGGCTACCCGGCAGAGTGCGTCAGGGGTTGCGAGCGAGCCTCTGGTGCGAAGGCCCGGGGCTTGGTCCCTCGTACCACGCACGCAGAGTCTGACCGAAGTACGAGCCAGGGTGAGCCTGTGTGTGTGGTGCGGCACACCAGCCACGTCGGAAACCCAGGCGCTCCCCCGGCCCGCTGCTGTCCCCAGGCCACGGCGTCCCTCGGAGGGGGTGGGAAAACGTGGGGCCTGAGACCACTAGAGATGGTCTGGCGCAGAGGTAGAAGACGTGGGGGCCTTTTGGGTGGTGGTGATGGTGGGACACAGGTGTGCCCAGCGATCCTCATGGGATAGGGCGACCCTGGCCTCTGTTTAAGGCCAGGAAGGCCACAGCTTGACTATTACTACTCAGGGTCCTGCTTACTGGCGTGGTACTAGGCGTCCTGCCCCTGCTGAGGGGCAACCCCAGCAGGCCCCGCCCTCCCAACTCACCCCGCCCAGCAGGCCCCACCCCTTGTAACCCCAGGTACACCACTTACGCTTTAATAGAAGAGAAAATCAAAACCTAGAGGTGTTTGTCAGGAGGTGGTGAGTGCCTGGGGAGGAAGAAGGGAAGGGTGATGGCGGGGAATGATGCGGGGTTGACTTCAGGAAGCCGGGCCCCAAAGATAGAGCGGTAGGAGGGAGCAAGGGGCTGGAGGCCGGCAGCCCGGCAGCCCGAGGACACCCCAGCAGGGACAGCAGCACCCCGGTCCGGGCGCCCGCCCCGCACCCCGGCGCCAGGATGGGCAGGGCCGAGGGAACTCTGCTGCCTCCCTGGGCATCCTGCGTCTCACTGTTGAGCCAGCGAGGCCTGGAAGCAGTGGCGGGTCCTCCAGGTGGCATTCTGGGAGGCTGAGGCAGGAGGATCACAAGTTTGAGTCTCACATGGCCAGTGTAGCAACTTAGCATGACACTGTCTCAACATAAAAATTAACAAGAGAATGGGCTGGGGAGGCAGCTCAGTGTGAAAGCTCTGAGTTCAGTGCCCACAGTGAGGACAGACGAGCTGGCTAGCAGAAGATTGGCAGAACATGTAACAGAGTGCTCAAGAGCGAGCTGACGGCTAAATCCTGATGTTCTGGGAGACAGTGTACAGCGAATTGTACCCGCAGTGACGGAGTAAGGGTTTCCTCTTCCCAGCAGCCGCAGATACCGTTTTATAAAGTCGGTCGTCATCAAGTCCTTAGATAGCAGAAAAATAACTGGGGAGGTGCCGTGCCAAACCCTCAAATCCAGCTACTGCCTGGGCACCAGAATGCTGAGAAATGTTTGAGCGTGTGCTGTGACCACCATGTGCTGCCCTTGGTACCCAGGGACACTGGCCTTGCTTGGGACCAGCACGTGTACTACCTGGCTCTTCATGAGAGGAAAGCGATTGTGTGACTCCTGGTTGCACAGCTTTGGGACCATCGCTGGGGCTCCAGCCTTCCCGCTGCCCTGAGTCCTCTTCCCAAAGCTATGGATGTGGGGCCTGGTGGCTCCCGCCTGGGACTCCAGCGCTCAGGAAGCCGAGACAGCAGGATGGCCACGAGCTCAACGCCAGCCTAGACTATAGAGCCGGGCCCTGTTCAAAAATAAATTTAAAAAAATAAAGCTTTTGTGGCAGTCGACATCCCAGAGCTGTCCTTCTCACGCCTGGCTCACTTTTCACGATACGCCGGCCTTGCCCAGGTGCGCAGGATCTGTGGGATATGATGCCTGGGTGTAAGACACGGCAGAAGTTTACATGAAACTCACGGGACTATAACAGACACGTGCCACAGTGCCCATAGAACACTCCCCTGGCTTTGAGCTCACCCCTCCCACAGTTCCTGTCACTTCTGAGCTCTGAAAGTTCCTGGATGTCTTTAGTCAAGCCATCGTGGCTGCCTCAACATCCTGAATCCATTCAAAACGTTGACCTTTCAAGGTCATCATGACTCTGGGGAGGAGCCAGACATTGCACCGTGCCAGGTCTAGTGACTAAGGAGGATGAGGAGATACTGCCGCATTTGTACTTGACAGAGATCCTCTGTACCCGGGCGATGCATGACACGGAGCCCTGTTGGGATGGAGGGTGAAACACTGTGCCCATTTCTTGAGCCCTTTTCTACACATGTGGCATCCTTTTTTTTTTTTTTTGAGACAGGGTCTCACTCACTAGCCCACGCTGGTCCTCAACTCACTGTGTAGCACAGTCCAGCTTTGGACTCATGGCAATCGTCCTGTCTCAGCCTTCCAAGTGCTGGGATTACAGGTGTGCACCACCACGTCCAACGTATGTGGTTGTAGGGAATTGAACTCAGGGTCTTGCCCTTGCAAGTACTTTAACAGCTGTGCCCTTCTCAGACCCACACATGGCGTCTTTGACGCTCTCATGACCCTAGACGATTCAGAATTCACTGTGGTGTTCCTGGGTACAGACTCAGATCACACAATCCCATCAAGGTCAAAGCACGGAGTGTCCCCTACTCGTTGGAGCGAGATCAGTGTGCTGCTGTTGCCCGAGAACTTGGTGACTTCCACTGAGAACTCTGAGCCATGGTCAACAGATCAGAACCACGGATGCCGGATTCATTTCCAGAGAGGACACTTCCTGAAACGCTGGACTCCGAGTCGGCAAGGCCACGTGAAGTTGGCAAGATCCCCTGTGACGGTGTTGCTGGTGGCCTGTGGTTTGCTCAGAAACAAACCTCTCCACCACAGCTTGCAAGTGACTGATGGCCCCAGACAAGTTGAAGATGGTCTTACCCAGACATTAAGGTCCGGTGGCTAGTCCCGTGATCAGAATTCTGCCTTTCCATTGGCTGGCACTCCACAGCAGCGTTTGCTGTTTCATGACCACGCCCCAGTGGGATCACGTCCACAAGGACTCACTTGTGCCTCTCTGCTTTGCCCAAGTTTGCTTTTGCTCACAGACTCCAGAACTGTAGGGAGCTGGCCAGCAAGGGCTGCCGAGCTACTAGATGAGTTCCGTGAGGGATGGGGCGTTTTTGGCGGCACTGGGGATCACGCCCAGGGCTTTCACCCTGGGTGCCATCCCCAGGCCTTATTTTTTTTAATTTTGATTTTGAAACAGAGTCTCAGTAAGTCACTGAGTTGCCCAGGCTGGGCTGGAACTTGTGGTTCTCCTGCCTCAGCCTCCCAGTTGCTGGGCCGTACAGGTCTGTACCACTGGTCCCAACCCAACTTATAAGTACAGGCAAGGCATGGCTTTGGACGGATGTGCGCGAGGTCATTTGTGCGCAGTGAGGACTGGTGAGGAATGGTTGTGAGGGTTGACGCGGGTAGGAAGGCTGGAATAAGGAGCTTGAGGGACAGTGGGAAGGTAGGAGCCCTGGAGGCCGACACTGGCGGGCGGCTGGACCCGTGAGTTGGGATGGTCTGGGACAGGCTGTGTGCCCTCCATCGGTGTGAGGGACAGGAGTGGGGCAGGCCATCCTCCGCTTCCCGCAGGAGTTCCTGACTGTCAGTGGCTTAGCCCAGGACTGTGCATTTCTCCCGCAGTGTTGACTGCCAGCCCACGGCTCTCCGGGCACTTCTCCAAAGGGCCTTCAGAAACCTCTAGAACCTGGCTCTGCCCTTGTTTCGGTGGCCACCCGGCTGGAGACCCATCACTTCAGGTGTGTGGGCTGAGGACACGCTTGGTCCTGCTGGGTCCATCTGCTCTGACAGCCTTTGCCCCGCCTACATGCCCTCAGCTAGAATCCCTGCCAGGCACTCAGCCACCTAGATGACATCACTGTCCCATGTGGTCAGAAGGAAATGGCCCAGTTTGCTGGTCACATGCCACAGCCCCTCCTACTGTGAATGGGCCCTCACATGGAGCTACGTCCCCAGTCCATTTTTAGTTTTTGATTTTGGGACAGGTCTTTTTCAGTTGTTAAGTTGCCCGCTTGGGCTGGAACTTGGGCTCCTCCTGCCTCAGCCTCCGAGTAAAGGGATTATTGGCCTGTGCCACAGCTTAAAAATGTGGAGGCAGCAAACCTAGGTTCAGGCTCAGCCACATCCGGGCCACGGAGCCCACCCAGCCCAGGTGCCCGTCAAACCCAGAACTAGATCAAGGTTGGGCCCAGACCCTTGGCAGCCCCTGGGTGTTGTTTGTCCTGGCGCAGCGCCAGCTTGTTTACCTGTGGAACCCAGCGTCTTCTTACCCTGTGGACAGTCAGTGATCTTCTGTGGATTTTTGTTAACCGATGGGAAGAAACAATTTTGATGAACATTTCTGGGAAGTTTTTCCTTTGCTCCTTGGAAGTACAGAATCTTTCTGTGAACTTAAATCTTCTCTCGTGGGTCCAGAGGGCCTTCCTATGAGCGACTCTCCCTGGTCACGGCTCCGAGAAGCCCGCTAACTGGGGGAGCCACTTGTAGCCCCCAGCTGACTTCTGCTGCTTGTCGCCTCCCAGCGGAACTCGCCAGGGTTTCTTCCTCAACATACTCCAAGTTGGTTTCCACCCTCTGCAGGGGGATGAGGACACGGGGAAGCCAGCGGCCTGGGACGGGCCAGTGCCAGCACGCTCTGTGCCCTGCGGTGAGAGCATCCTCCCTGTCTACTCGTGGTCCGAATGGTGCTCAGCTGAGACAATATCCTCTGGGAGTCGGGAGCACCCGGGACTCCTGGGCAGCTGCCACCTGTCAGGGGCAGATGGGGCAAGGACATCTCTGCAGCTCCCGCCCCCCAGCCACGGAGGTTCCCGACTGTGAGTTCCTCTTTGGAAGAGGAACGGGGCCCAACCTCCGCTCACCTTGGCCTGCGACCTTCAGCGGTCCCGGCTCCACGATGATGCCCTGTGAATCACGCCAACACTTCACCCTGCGTTCCGCCTGCTAGCTTCCCAGGATGGACAGCACGGGTCCTGCCCCTGGCTCAGGAGGGTGGCGTCCTCCCCCATGTCCCAGGCCTGGCTCCCAGCGGGGCTTCTGTGCCTCTTAGGGAAGAGGCCTGTGTTCCCTTTTCTGCTCAGCTATGTCCTGGCCACTTCGGTGGGAACCCGCCTCCTCCAGGGACCCATCTAAAGATATTATGAAAACTCAGCGTGAAAACACCTGCATTGCGGGCAGCCGTGCAAACTTTCTAATTACGCCCTAGCTCCAGCGCACCTGCCTTGTGGAAGGGACTCTGCGCCTCGGCAAAGTTCCGCAGCAGACGAAGTCACAGAGGTATTGAAGGACACCGGGCGTGATTCTGCTACTGGAAGGTACCATTCTATGAGCCCGGACGGACAGGAGGGGCCCAGCAGGACGTAGATCCCTTCGTTCAGCTTTTCTCTTTTTGCGTGACGGGGCTCGAGCCCAGGCCTCTCACACTGAGCTCATCTTGAGCCCGTGTCTTATTTTCAGTTTGGAGACAGGGTCTCTCTGAGTTGCTGAGTTGCCCCAACAGGACTCAAACTCCGCCGCTGTCCTGCCTCGGCCTCCCAGGGTGCTGGGATCACAGCCCTGCGCCTCCAGACTCCATGGGTTTCTTTAGAGTTCGACGTGTCCTGCCCCGACATGACCTTGCCTCCGAGGCGCCCGATCCAGCTCTGCTGGAACAAGGCTGGGTTTTTGCCTCCAGTCAAAAGCCTCTAAATAAAGAACGCAGACTGACTTCACTTCTCCCCCTCCGTTCTAGCTCGGTTTCGTCCACGTTTCCAAAGCAGAAGGGAGCAAATGCCCTGTAGCCAGCCCACGGGGACAACTTTTACCTGTGGCATCAAGCTGGCAATTTATAGACAGATCTGGCTGGAGACAGAGGGTCCTGGCATGATGAGGAATCAAACGATTTCAGAAATGTCACCACCCCACCTCTGCCGGGGGACATGTGGCAGCCAGAGCCACGGCCGTCAGTGGCCACAAACCATCCATTTACCCTCACGCCCACTGCTGGCCACTTTCACTAATGTCTCTTGAATTCATGAGCCCGCAGCCTTGCAAGTCAGTGTTGCCTTTTGCTTCCTTCAGAGCTGAAGGGGGAGCGCAGGGTGGGCTTCGCTCTCCGCGCCTGCCTGTCGCCCTGTCCCTTCAGAGGGCGCAGAGCGAGTCTCTCTTTAACTTCATTTTTAAAGTGGGCTTTTGTTTTTATCAGTGGCGAATACGCAGCATTTTGCTGGGGGACTTTAGACGGAGGTCCTTGCGGTGAGCAAGCGTTTGGAAGTTTTTAAAGATGGCAGCGGTGAGATTGGGTTGGACTTTGCCAGACTTGAACCCAGGGCCATCTGGTTTCCAGCAAAACCCTTCGAAGAATGGTATGACTTGATTTCATTCATTGGGCGTTTCAAGTGACCTGTCCTGGTCGGAAAGAGAGCTGGAGGGAGGGACCCACACGGGGCGGAAGGAAGTCCCATGAGCCACCAGGGGCACCGCAGGGGGTAAAGGCTTAGGTCCCCAGTGGGCCACCAAAGCTGGGGCAGGGTGGAGGGCACCCGGGTCCCCAGTGGACCATCCAGGACACTGCAGGGGTTGGGGGCCGGCGTGTGTCACTGAGAGTGCCTGGGCCCCAGCGTGCTGCACACCCGGGTGCTTCAGGCTACAGTCTGACAGCGGCTGCCCCTTAGGTGGCCTTCCTGGCTGACTTGACCGTCTTCTCTTGGGCAGCAAACGCCCCGGGCCCAGGCACACTTCAGGTTTATTCTAGCTTGACGCCAACCTTGCCTGTGGTTGTGCAGGTGCCGTTTCCCGGCCTCCTGTCGTGGACAGAAGCCTGTCCGCGCTAGCTGGCCTGCTTGTGTTTCCTGATGCCTCTTATCCTCCAACTTTCCGCTCCCCACTATTATAAAAATGAAACTCCCCTTCCGCTTCTGGTGTGTCTGATAAGGATAACGGAGCCTGAGGATGGGAAGGGTAATCGTGCTAAGGAGAATGGAGTATTCGCTCAGGATTCCATTAAAGGTCAAACCACCCGGCGCTTAATCTCACGACCCCCTCGAGAAGGCGATGGCTGTGAATTCAACTTATTCTTTCTGGGCCTCAGAATATGCTTTTAAGATGATTCAATTTTTCATCCAGACACTTGAACTCCATTAAATGAAATGTTAGAGGAGCTATTTTCCGTTGATATACTTGTCCTAATGGAACGAGAAAGCAAGGCCTGGGTGGATGTTGCTTCCGTGGTGAGCCGAACGCCGTCCGGGGGTGTGGAGACCCACAGCCTCTCCCGCCCGGCTGTCCTCTTCGCCTTCCTCTCACCACAGTTTTGCTCGGTCGAGGGAGCGGGCCATCCTCATTCCTTCTTCGTGGCAAGGACACGACCCGCAACCTTCACAACCCAAGGGGGAGAAGCCGAGGGCAGAGCCCCGCTCCCGGGCCGCTCGCTCAGTGACCCACGCCTTTCAGCAGCACAGGAAATCCAGGGATCTTCTGCACCATCCGGACTCGTGAGGCTTCGGGGGACTCCAGGCCCGAGCTCCGACGCAGCCCCCACCGAAGCCCTGGCTCCTGGTTCTCCCTCGTTCTGCCCCGGCCGCCCCTCGCTCCCTGTGTGAGTGCTCCTCGGGCTGCTTCCCTTTCCCGGGTGGGCCTTATCCCCGAGCCGGCCCGCCTTGCCGTCTCCTGCCCCGTGCGCTGCCTGGCCCTGCCGTGGGCCTC
>PVKB01002057.1:0-289068 GCA_004027205.1 Ctenodactylus gundi | reverse complement strand
TTGTTTGGTGGATGTCAGGTCTCTGGCACACAGCAGTCAAGTATCTGAGGTGACAGTCAGGAGGTCGGAGCCACCAAACGTGCGTGGTCCCTTGGGGGGACAGCGAGCTCTCGTTTGCTCATCTGCCAGCGCTGATGTCCTCTGCCCTGCAGGATCAGGGAGGTTGGAGGCGGGACGAGGTGAGCAAACGCTAAGACCGTGACCTCCACAGAAGCTTCCAGGGTGCCTCGTCGCGGCAGCCGGGTGCTCTCAGGCATCCCAGGGGTGCGGGAGGGTTTACGGAAGCCAGTGCTGTGGGTTGGTCGAAGGGAAGTTGCTGACCGGGCGAAGAGGAGGGTGGGGTCCATCAGGGTCGGGGACTTCAAGGTGGACAGAGGGTGAGATGCGAGAGGAGCACATGCCAGGCTGAGAGGTGGGGGTGTTTTGTGAGGGTTGGGGTGTGCCAAGGGGCATGGCGGATGAGATTACCCATAGACTGCGCTGCGTCACTCCTTCAGTCTTACAGAAAACCTGCACTGTGCCTAAGCATTTTGTACCTCAAGTTGCAATCTGAGGGAGCCTTGGCTTCACAGAGGGCTTGCTGGCTCAGGTAGGAGGCCCGGGCACATCACAGAGGGCTCCTGGGCTTAAGCAGGAGGCCTGGGCACATTGTGGAAGGCTCCCTCGCTTCGGGTACGGGGAGCGTTGCAGTCCACCCCTGCCACAGGTGGTCGTGAGAACAGGGGTCTGCAGCCTCTTCACCTGTCTCCGGAGGCCAGAGGAACAGTGCCAGGAGCTGCTTCCAGCCATGGTGACCAGAGTCACCGTCCCCTTGGAGACTGTCCCTTGGCACCTTGGCACCCAGGAGCCCAGCCTGGGGCCTTTGCACATGCCAGCTGATCACTGGCTCTAAGTTCCTAAGAGAAATGATGGGTGGGCACTGGTGCGCACCCCTGAGAGGGGCCCAGGGCTGGAGTGGGCATCTGAGACCCGGTTTTGCTCGGCAGTGGAATTGCGCCCCTTCCCAGCCACAGGTTTGTTTTTGTGTAACTGGATGGGCACCGTATCCTCACGGAGTCCAGATGCAGTCACTGTCCCTGTGCTGGGAACACAAGCTTAGGCCCTGGGGCCTCCCGAGCCTCTCTGGTCTCAACAAAGAGGGATCCAGGGACCCAGCAGGCCTGGAATCCAGCACTGTGGAAGGCTGAGACAGGAAGGTCACATGTTTGAGCCGGTGTGTGTGACTTTGTGAGACCCTGTCTCAACATCAGAGATAGAGGTGGGCTAAGGAGGTACCTCAGTGTGGAGGCCGCGGACGCAGTCCCACTGGGAAGAAGGAGGAAAGGAGCGAGCAACGTGTTTCCCACCGTGGCGCAACTTCTCTGGTCTCACCTGCCGTCCTGTCTTTAAGACTTCACGTGCAGACGGACAGTAGGTACATGGGAACATATCCAGTATCCTTGACCATTAGGGAAGTGCAAAGGAAGGCAGCGTCGAGATTGCATCTCACTCCAGAGGAACGGCTGATACCAAGAACTCGAGAAACAGCAGGTGCTGGTGCACCTAGGAGGAAAAGGGGCCCTCGGCCCTGCTCCGGGGACTGGGAGCTCGTCTGCCTCCTGTGGATTTGAATTGTATGGAGATTTATCGAGAACCTGCAAATGGAAATTCCAGTTGACCCAGCTCTAGCTCTCCTGGGTATCTTCCCCCCAAAGCCGGTCACCCTACAGCAGCGATGCACGCACACGCATGCGCACGGCAGCACGACCTGTAATAGCCGACTCCCGGAAGCAGCCAGTGCGTCCATCAATGGAAGAATGTATGAAGACAACGTCAGCCACACAGTGAGTCCTGCTCTGCCATCATGAAGGTTAAATTGGAGTCACCCGAAGGAAAATGGATGCACCTTGCGACCATCGTGCTTAGCGAAACGAATCAGACACAGAATGTTAAATATCACACGGTTTCTCTTATATGAGAAACCTAGAATATAATTAAACAGCAAGATAAAAAAAGATGTAAGAAATAAAGTAGACAATTTGGGGAAGGGATCTGGGCTGGGGGAGGCAGGAGGGTGGGTAGGGGCAGGAAGGGAGAATGGCTAAGTTGTGGTGTGTTCAGGAGCCGGTTTCCAAGAGGCACTTAGTTATTATGTATTGAACACATAGACGAGTTAAAAAAAAAATGTGGCAGGAATGGTAGATATGTGCGTTTGGAGTGAGGGGGAGGGATGGCAATGCGTCTCTTCCTGTAATAAATTTTTTAATTAAAAAACCCAAGCTTCAAGTAAGGAAATTTGGAAGGGAAATAGAAAATGCTAAACAAATTCAATTCCTAGAGAAACAATCTTAAAAGATTCCATAGCCACGTGGGTAAGGCGAACCTGCTTCTGTGTGTGTTATCTTTGTTTTATCCATTTGAAATGCAGAGAATTTGTGAAGGCGGATGAGCGTGGCGTGCTGCGTGATTTCGTAAGCCTCCTGCGACTGGCTGCAGGCCCCGGGTGACCCCCCGCTCCTCACCTGGCCTCCCTCACGGGGAGTGTGTTATCTCCTTCAAATTCAATTTTGTGATCACGTCATGCTCAAGCAGAAAAACAAATATCCTGTCTTGGCCAGACTCTGCCGTCTCCTTCCACCCCTAGAAACCATCTCCCTGGCTCCAGCGTCCTTCCTCTCTCAGTACTTAATTGTCCACCTCGGGCCCCACGGCGGACGCGCAGTGTAGCCTCCTTCGGTGGCCAGTCGGTCTCTCTCCAGAGACGGTGGTTAGGAGACTCCGAGCGCAGGGAAATCTGGTACATGCGTTACTCCGGTTCTCTCTCCAGGGAACGTAGTCGTCACAGAGCTGTGTCCAGGGGGTCACTTTTACCATGTGGCCATCTCCAAACCGAGCAGGGCACTGTTATTGATCTAGAAATAGCTTACAGAGGTTATCTTTAATTCCTCATCGTCTGTTTGCCCCCTTCATAAAACTTTATAGAGCAACCACAGCCACCCATGAGGCGGTCAGCCACAGTGAGCCTCGTGGGAACTTCTCGGTGGTCCCCTAGTGTTCCTGTGGGACTAAGAATGAGCTTTGTGTGTGGGCATCAAGAGGATGGGGCAGGACGCTCCGTGAGAACACAAATGCCACGTGGACATTTTTGTCATGGAAGCGGGAATAATCAACGTAGCAGTGGCCACCAGGCCTTTGCTTTTAGGAAAATAACTTGGGAAGTTTCTTAAAGGTGCAACACTTGTCTTAGTTACTTCCTTCTTGCTGGGACAGAATATTGGACAACTTAACGGAGGAAAGGTTTGGTTTTAGCTCACAGTTTCAGGAAGTCTCAGCCCATTGATGGGCAGCTGTCAGTGGTGAGAGGGTCTGGCCGAGAGCAGCTGCTCCAGCACTGAAAGGGGAAGGATGTGGGGCCTGTAGAAGAAGCGGGGCAAGGCTGTGTATCCTCTGAGGCCACACGCCTGTAATAAGCCACATGCCCACAATCTACCCCCGGCTCATAATCCACCCTGTGCCTGTAGTCCACTCCCCCTGACCAGGCCCCGCCTCCTGACCACACCTGAAGTGCATAGACCATCCACAGCCACTGCAGACCCTGAGGGTCAGGGTGACAGAGGTGCAGCAAGCTGTGGGAAGCGGAAGGCAGTGCGTTTGCGTTTGGAAGGGGCGGAGGGAGACCTGAGGCTGCACAGGAACCAGGGGAGGCCAGCACCTGTAGGAGCAGAGGCCAGGCGCAGATCTGAGTTACGGGAGAGAAGGAAAGAGAGTGTCCTATCAGAGACACCACTGCGTGTGCACGTCAGCATGTGTGTGTGTGCATGTGTGCATGTGTGCGCATGTGCATGTGTGCACGTGTGCACGTGTATGCATGTGTGCATGTGTGTGTGTGTGTGTGTGGTGAAGTTGAAGCCAAAGTAACAGATAAAACAGGAGGAAGGAGAGGAGCAGAGGAGGAGGAGCACCTCACCACCAAACAATCCGGAGGGCCCAGGTTCCTGGGATTCAGGGCCATCTTTTTGTGAGGTTTTTATCTTGTTTTGTTTTGGTTTTAGCACTGGGACTTGAACTCAGGGGCTCTGCCCTGAGCTACATCTCTAACCCTTTCTTATATACTTTTTAGAGTTTTGAGACAAGGTCTTGCTAAGGTGCCTCTGCTGGGCTCAAACTTGTGGTCCTGCTGACTCAGCCCCGTGGTGCTGGGATGACAGGCCGCGACGCTGGGCCTGGCTGGGCTCAGGGAATTCCACGGCCGGGTTGGGCTTCTTTCCACTGGGACAAGACAGAGATGGGAGCTGGTCTTAATCAGACTCCAAAAGTCACAAATAACTCTCTCGTCCCAGTGTTCGTGCGGATCGTGGTGTAGACAGCTCCCCTTCTCACTCTGCAGCCCAGGGGTCAGTACAGGACCAGGTTCCTCCCCTCCTCCCAGGGCAAAGCTTCCAAGGGCCCAAAGGGCTGGACGCTTGTTCTGACCCTGAGCAGGATGCCCTGTGGCTCCCGGGCTGCGTGCTGGGGTCTGTGTTCCCCTTCGTACTCAGGAGCCTGGACATCTAGGGTGTCCCCAGGGCTGAGGATAGATGACTCCAGCCCTGTCGGTGACACGACAAAGGCTCCGCCCCCTCCTCGGTGTCCTCTGCACCTTTATCCAGCATGTGTGTGGACGTGTGGGTGCGTGGACGTGTGGACGTGTGGATGTGGGCTCCAGCGAAGCGCTCACGGGGTGTGAGATGTGCCACAAGCAAGGGTGATAACTCACACGGGAGGTACTGGGCTGTGTTTGCACATGTGCGTGCGCGCACACACGCGCGCACACACGCACACACACCCGCCATGCTCGCTCGCTTCCTCAGGTCTCAGACCCTCCGTAATCGGACACTTTCTCCCTGCTGTCATCTGTATCACGGAAGTCGGCACAGCTCTGCTGCTCAGTTCAGTGCTCTCGGGACCTTCAAAGCGTTTCCTTTGCATATTTAAGTAATAACTAATTTATTTATTTTCTGTGATACTGGGGATGAGCGGGGGGCTTTCGTGCAGAGCTCCATCCCTGACCCTTTCTATGCTTGGTGTTGAGACAGGATCTCTGCAAGTCGCTGAGCAGCCCGGCCTGGGATTGGCCTTGCAGGCCTCCTGCCTCAGCCTCCCAGCGCGCTGCGGTGACAGGCCTGTACCCGCAGGCTCAGATCTTTTGGATATTTTAAATGTCAGGTTTGGGGACAACAAAGATCTACACTGCTCCGAAACGTCTTACTCAGCCTTTTGGGGGGAGGTGGGAGGTTGTAATGACCCAGCATGAAGAGAAGTACGAAACATGTACCTGTCAGGGCTGGGAGGCCGCCCAGGGCTGCCAGAGCACCTCTCCTGGGCCAAGCCCATCCCTTGGACGCTCACCTGTGACCACCTCCCACCTGTCCAGGAGCCACTGGCCCCTTGACACCGCCGGCTCTGCCGGAGGGAGGGAGCTCCCCTTCCGCGGTGCAATCCCCTACTCAGCTGTAAAATACCTCATTTAAAAGAAGTGTAGGGGAGAAGAAATTGTGGGAGCAAATCTGGTATTTATCACCTGAATTAAAGAACCAACGATGGCAAGGAGTTGGGCCACCAGGCCACGAGGGGCCCTGGGGCGGGAGGCCGGGGCGGGCGGCCGCGGGGAGGCGGCGCCTGCGCGAGGACACGCGCGGCTGAGCCATCTCATCGTGTTATTTTTCTTGCCACCCACAAATCACGTTGCAGGAAGATGGATGATAATTGAGCGAATTGCCATGTGCACTTAAAGCCTGGGCTTGTTGGAGACGTGGCCGATTTATTACGTGATCAATTTCATTTTCTCTCTCGTGCCAGTGGGCTTGAAACACTTCCTCCCACACACAGGAACGCCAGGCTCCTCGGGGACAGGAGAAGCCGGGCTGCGGGGCGGCTGGGGAAGCTGGCACGGGAAGTCGCCCTTTCCCGCGCACAGTCCACGACGGTCTGTGGAAACCCCCAGGACGGCTTTGCCTTGTGTCTTTTACGATTTAGGGGTGCAGCTGTTGTTGCAGGGTTGACGGTCTGGCTCTGCCTGAGTGATCGTCCTCTTACACAAGGGGCAACTAAAATGCACAGTGAATATTTAAATTTAATATGTATAACAGCAAAAGGCGCATGCCCAGAGCCCCTCCGATCCCCCCACTTCCAACACTGAGGTCCCCGTGCTCCTGTCGCTTCCAGACGCAGCCACAAGAGTTCCCTTTCCTGAGTGTCTTTTTCAGGAGTGATCAAAAATGCAGTGAAATTTGCCACCGAGCCTGGCCAAGGGAAAGGCAGTGGTGGAAACGTGACGGCGTGTCCTCATCCAGCTTACGCAGCGGATGTGGCACGGGATGTGTGGCTTCTGGCTTTTCTCTAAAGTCACAGTGACTGAGAAGGCCACTGTTGTGATGTGATCGAGGACATCAACACAGCCGGGACAGAGCACAGTTAAGGGCACCCAGGAAAGAGGACTTAACTGGCTCAGTGGCTAAAGTGACAGGAGAAGTGTCTTTGCAGTGAGGGAAGACATTCTGAGGTTGGCTTCTGGCGGAATGTCTTTTACTGTAATAAATTTTACAATTGAACCCACACCATGTTTTCCGGTCACACTGGCACAGGGACACGGCATCCTTCCCTGTGACCGGAGGGTCCTGTGCCATCTTTGGCCTCTTGTTTCCCTTGGCGGCCACCGGAGCCTCCGTACGGCACTCCAGGCTGACATCTTGTAACATCCTGAACTCGTATGTATATGGCATAACCCAGAATCCCCCAGGTCCCCCTGTCCAGCAAGAGCTTCTCAGGGACTGAGCCCCTCGAGGACTTGAGGATCCTTACCATCCCCCTCCATCACCACAGACAGGCCTGCCAGCCTCCAGGATGCTGGGGTTAGGGTCGCAGAGCGGGGCGTGTAGTTCTGGAAACCATTTTCTTTCTAGAAACTCTCTTAAACCTGAATGCTCGGGAGCAGCGACTGCTGACTTACCAGGACTCTGCGCTTTGGGCTAATCGTGTTACCTGATTACTTCCCTGCTCTGGGATTTCTGAGAAGGGACAGAGCAAACCAGGGTCTTGTGGTATGGAATAAATTTACTGCCGAAGACACTCTCTTAGGGGAAGTGGCCATTGTGCATTTTGGACAGAAAGAGAACACAGCAGGGCTGGAGGACACCACGGGAAGATTCCAGAGGTGCCTGAGAAAGCAGGGCCAGCCCTGTGCCCGTGGCGCAGCCAGGACCCCCGCCCAGCCAGTGCTGGTCGATCGGCCCTGTCGTCTGTGGTGATTAATGAGCCCGCGTCCGACCCAGTTATGAATGTGGCTGCCCTTTCTTGGAATAGTGGCTTTGAGCCCCTCAGCACAATAAGTGTTCCCACCCTCTCACTCTTCTGTCCTCTCGTAATGGGGTCTCTGACGTGTCGGAAGGTCATGCAATTAATTTAGCAGCTTAAGGAAATAAAATGCAGCCCAAATGGTACACGGAATAAACTGCTGTGCCTTGGGAAACTTTGCCTATTATACATACGCATGCATGTTTACGGGGTTGCTGTGGGAAGTGTGTGCTCGGGGCAGGCTCCCTTCACAGGAGGGGGAAGGCGGCCACAAAGGGAGGGCTCGCTCAGCCAGCCTGCCTTGTTCACACGCTGCTTGTAGCTAGGCTTGGTGGTGCAGACCTGTCATCCCAGCACTGCGAGGCTGAGGCAGGAGGATCACAGGCTCAAGCCCAGTCTGGACAATTTAGCAACTTAGCAAGACCCTGTCTCAAACATAACGTTTTTCTGCTTTCCTGACCAGCCCTTGGCCAACTCCTGGGAAACTGGCCACCAGTGATTTTTGTGTGTGTGTGCTCAAGGCCTGGGGCCACTTAGAACTGGTCATTCAGATAATTTGCCCTAACAGTGTGTTTATGGGAATTTCCTACTTTCCTCCGGGAGGGTCTGAATAGCTGAGGTCGGGCAGGGATGGAGTTGTGTACTTATGTGACTGGTCCCAAAAGTCCTTGGGTGCCAAGGGTTGGAAGAGCCATCTTGGTTGATCACGTAGTTCCTGGGAGGGTTAATTGTGCCCACAAGCTCCCACTAGCCAAGGGCTTTGGGGAGCTTAGCCCTGGCCCCCTGAACCTTTGGAGCTCCTGTGTTTGATTTTGACCCAGGCCGTCTTGCAGGGATGCATTGTAGCTATGAGGATAAAACAGAAAGGTGAGTGTTCCTGAATCTGTGGTCCCAATGAGTCACTGAGTGAGCCTCCGTGTGCTCCCCAGGACCCCAGCACGGGTGCAGCCACTGGGGTTGTGGACCCTGAGGAGCCGTGGAAGCATGTGAGAGCCAGGTGCCCAAGGAGCATGCGGGGAGCCGGTTTGGAGGGGGCAGGCGACTCTACGTCATGTCTCTTTCTTGGTGAAGGGCAGACAGGTCTTCTCTCCGTTCGTGGGACTGGTGGTCCTCAGACACTGTTTGTTCTTGTGTCATTGGTGAATTTAGCCAAATGAGAACAAAGGAACTAAATCTATGTTTCTTTTCCTGGTGTCCCTGAACCTGGCTCTGAACAGCTAAGCTCTGTTGGTTTAATTCTCATCGCTAGAATGAAATACCCAGTGCTGGGGGCTTTGTGAAGATGCTTATTTAGTTCACAGCCACAGAGGTTCATGGTGTGCCTTTCGTGTGCCTTGGGGCAGAGCTCGTGGAGGGTGGAGCACAGTGGCGGGAGCGTGTGTAGGTCGGGGTGGGAACCTTTGCGCTGCCAGGGGTCGTTTGGATATTTGTGACATCCTTCACAGGCCAGACACAACTACCAAGAATTAGCCTGCTCCGCTCAGTAAAACACTCAATGATTATGTGATTAGCTCACCCCTAGCGTGACAGTTGCCGACTTCACAGGCTGTGTGCCACCTGTAGGCTGGTGTCCCCTACCCTGGGGTATAGTTGGAGGGACCTCAGGGTGGCGCAGGAGTTCAGAGAGCACCTCAGAGTTCCAGCTCAGACTCACTCGTCGACAATAACCTTCTGATAAGTGCTAGCCAGGGTCACAAGAGAACCTTATCCATCCTTCCAAGGGCGACCTTCTGCGATGACCCAGACACTTTCCTCCAAGCCCTACCTCTTAAAGTCTCCCCACCTCCCCTTCACCATGCTAGGGCAGCCAGCCTTCAGGGACACACTCACAGTCTATCCAGACCTTAGCAAACACTCGCTGTGGATGCCACCTACCGAGACACCTCTACTGTGCCCATCGACTTCCCTCTGGGTCTGTTTTTCTGGCTTCTGATGAACAGATTGAGCGATAATGTCAATTTTAAATTCATTTTAGTTGTGCTGTTGTTGCAAGTAAACGAGATGCTGCTTCAGAATCTGTATAAAACCAGAATCCAAGGCTTAAAAGGGAAGTTCAGCAGAAGCAGAACCCCAGGGTCCCCCACCTCGTGGAGAACTGGTTCGTGGGTGCCCTTGTGTGGTTTGGGGAAAAGAGCGCAAGACGGGTTCATCAGAAAGGCTTAGAAACTTAATTATGATGAGGGAATTTGAGAGGAAATTAAATGTAGCGTGATTGGTTTTTAAAACTACAACCTCAGTGCAGCCTCTGTGCAGCCTCTCTGCACGTGATTCTTCCCGTGGTGCCGGCTCCTGCCTCTCCCCTCGGCAGGGACAGGAGAATTTCTGAGAACTCTTATTAACTAATTCGGGTGTTTGAATTTCTATGACGTGTCTGCTGTTTCTGGACATTTTTGCTAAATGATTATATACTTTAAAGACTTCGGGAGCGCCCCGGCATTTCAGGAGCCTTGGGCTTTCTGGGAAAGGTCCAGAGCCGAGTGGGGACAGAGGGTGGGCAGGGGCAGGGTGACAGCAGCGGCCGTGCTGCTGCCCCCGTCCTCCTGTGCCACACGCAGCAACCCTGACACCCCACGGGGAATGTGCCAAGGCGTCGTCCCAGCACTCTGGGAGGCTGAAACACGAGGATTGCCCCAAGTTCGAGCCCAGCCTGAACAGCTGGGTGATTTAGCGAGGCCTATCACAAAAAAAGAAGAAGTCAAAAGAAAGAATGGAACAGGGATGTGGCTCAGTGTGGAGACCCTGGGTCCAATCCCCAGCATCGTAAATGGAGTAATTAAAGACGTGGTTGACACTGGCATGTGCTGGGTGTGCAGTGTCCCAGGGGACCTGGAGGACTTTAACCCCCTAACATCCCTCCTACTGGTGAGAATTCCTTGCTCTTAAGAGCTTTGTCTTTTATCCTGTCTGCAGTATTTTTACCCTTTCCCGTGCCAACTGGATTTGTTTTTAAATCTCTGCTTGTGCCAGATTCCTCAGATTTTGATAAATTGATTTCGGCTCTTGCCGGAGCATGATGTGAAATGACAACGCCTTTGCCACACGCCCGTGTCCTCTGTTCTTTCTCGGCCGGGACGAGTCGCCTGGGCTCGCCTGCTTCCCCCGACGCTCTGTTCAACGTGCGGTGCTTCCGCATCCAGACGAGCGCCCCTCTGTGCGCCGTGTGGAGGACTTTCGCCTGAAGGTCCGGTTTCATATATGTTTTATGTTCCTTCTCAGTCCCACTCCTTTTCGTGAAACCCAGTGAAATTTCCCTCCTGGCCCCCCGGGAGGGCACTGTGCCTCTCGAGGAGGCCTACCTGCCCACTCCTCGGGAGCGTAAATGAGCCCACAGGCCACCTGTCTCTTCTGGTCAGTCCAAGGACAGATGGCTTCTCTGTGTCATTCATCACACACACACCCCATCATGTTAGTGGCATGTCCCTCTCCGACGGGTGGAGGATTTCAGGTTCGTGACCTCTGTAGCCAGCCACCCTGTCTCCCACGCCACTCCGGCTCTTGTTAGGAAGCCCAAACAGTCAAAACCCTGAGGAGAGCAGAAAGGCTGGGGCCTTGGGTCATGGCGCCTGCAGATCCTGTGTCTGGTGAGGGCCCTTTTCCTGAAAAGAGGGAAAAATGCGCATGCGTGTGGAGGTGTGTGTCCACCTTCGGGTGCTAAGCCTGGAAGGTGGGTGTCTCATGTGCGTCTCCCAAGGAGAAAAAGGAGGAATTCGGAGAGACAGAACATCGCTTAGAAGGACGTTGGGCTCCCCAGGGAGGCCTGACCAGCTGAGGGAGTTTGGTTCCGAAAGCCCCTCAGGCCACTTCTCCCGGGTTTTCTGGTTTGGGCTCCAGTGCCAGCTGTGACCAAGGTCACCGACCCGGGCCTGTTTCTTTCTCAGAGCTGAGAATTAGGAATTGCTGTGTCCGTGTGGCGGCAGGCACAAAGAGTTGAGCATGCTCAATGTCAGGCTGAGGAGGATTCATGACGTCGTGTCTCTCCTACATCTTTTACTACAATAATTTTTTTTTAATCTAAACGTTCACTTACAATTTGACTCCCCATGTCCACCTGGGCACGCAGGAGACACCAACGTTTCCAAAGGTGCTTGTCATGCTCCGAGGTCCCAGTCAGCCTGGCCTATAGGAACACGCAGGCCAGAACAGGGAAGCCAGCGGCCTATGTCACGGACCCGACTTTGGTTCTCGGGAAAGTACCGCTGCTCCATGCCCAGCCTCTCGCGGTGTCTCTGCACCACCTGGCTGCCAGAGAAGTGCCCGCCACTGCTTGGGTACCTGGTCTCCTCGCCCGGGCCCTGGCCACCCCACGGGAAGCGCCCTGGCCCCCC
The DNA here is from genome assembly GCA_004027205.1 of Ctenodactylus gundi. Lineage (NCBI taxonomy): Eukaryota > Metazoa > Chordata > Mammalia > Rodentia > Ctenodactylidae > Ctenodactylus > Ctenodactylus gundi. The sequence goes on along the minus strand of PVKB01002057.1, from coordinate 277,432 downwards.
CAGAAGCCCCTGGTAATGTGCCCTCTCTCCAAGTGCTTGTCGCTCTTGCCGGCTCTGAAATCTTTTCGCCAGCTGAATGGCGGACTGTCCTTACTGTTTTTGTTTGTTTTGCTTTTGCTTTTGCTGAGGGTTGAGTCCATTTCCCGCCTTTTTATATTTTTTGACGTTAACACAGGGTCTTGCTAAGTCACTGAGTTGCCCAGGCTGGCCTCCAAATTGCAATCCTCTTTCCTCATCCTCCCAGCGTGCTGGCCTGCGTCACCAGGCCTAGGTCACCAACCCCATGTTCTGACAGACAGGTTACCCAGCCTCCCAGATACTCCCCAGAATGTCTGCCGGAGCAGCTTGCCCTCCCACCTGCCCTCAGTGCCACCGGCTGCCCCTCCCCTGCCTCCAGGGCCTCCGTCTCTGGCCACCGCCTGCTGTCCTGTGCGTTCCGGCCCTAGAGTGGGCACAGTCCTCCTTCCCCCTCAGCGCACCCTAGGGCAGTGATGACCCCGCGAGGCTCGTGGGTTCACTCAGGGAAGCTACAGAGAGACTTGTTTTTAGCAGGAAAAATCTCGAATTTGAAAGTGTGTCCATCATCCTGAGGTTCCGGCGTCTCAGGCTCCACGTGGGTGACCCCCTGTCCCTCCAGGTCCCGCCTCTGGTCATCTGAGACACAGAGGAGATTTCTTCACATGGGTTCTAGGGTTCAGGGAAGTGGGTGACAAGTGGGAAATTCCCCATTTTCTTTATAAACACAAGGTCCAACTCCTTGGGCTTGTCAGCAGACATGGGGTTCCGCAAAGCCGTGGGCATCACAAGCACCTTTTTCCTGTGGTCCACTGTAGGGTCCTGATGTGGAGTTTACCGCCAGCCTTGACTGGGACCCTCAGCAGCGCTCGGTCTCCCCCTCCCCCCCCTTCTCAGGTCTTGTGACTGTACGTAACACTCAAGCCCCAGAGGTGTCCCCTGGGGGGTTAAGTGGTCAGTCCCCGCTAGCGGCACCACCTCAGGCAGCCCCCTCCTGGCCGGGCGCGGCCCCGAGCCTTGGAAGAAGCCTGCGTTTCTGGATGCCAGCTGCTTTTTCCCTGTAGGTACACAGAGAAGCTTTCTGTTCTGGTGTCTTTGCAAAGGATCCCCGTTCCCTTAGGCAAGGGAAGGAAGAAAAACAAGAACCGACGTGCGATTGGCAGGCATATGTCTGTCGCAGACGATCCCACAGTGATCTATGGTTAACTCGTCCCAGCCAAGCCAGCAGACGATCCCACAGTGATCTATGGTTAACTCGTCCCAGCCAAGCCAGCATCACCCCGACAGACGCTTAACAGAGAAATGTGCCTCGACGTGCGTGCGCTCCAGGCCTCTCTGCTGAATCACTGATAAAGCAGAATTCATGTATTTTATATATGTGTGTGTGTGTCAGTGTTTCAAAATGAGACATCTGCTTTTTGTATCTTACTTTATATATTTAAGCTCTAGGATTCTAAGAACAGATCTTACCAGATGGGCCCAGGGCTTCATTTTTTTTTTTTTTTTTTTTTTTTTAGAAAGAGAAACAAAAAGGCTTAGCTTGCCCATATTTTCTTTCCATGCTGGAATCCCCTCTGTCTTCTGGGCTCTGTCCCTAACCTGAGTGCCTTCAGCCGTCTAGGGTCCTATGTCTTGGGGACTTTCCTAAGTGAGACCACAGTGCTGCCAGACCCAGCCAGCCTCAGAGAGCCCGTGGGTGGTAGGGGTTTCCCTGGGTGATTTCATGGGCTGCTAGCCCAACTGCCGGAGACCCCACGTGGGGGAGGTGGAGCCAGGCCTGGGCGCCCCAGGCTCATTACTGCACCTCGCTGCACACGGACGCCTGCACCTGCCAGCCTCCGCCCTGTGCCCAGCAGATGTCCATCTGCAGTGACAAAATGTTCTTTCTCACTCTTTTTCATTTCTTGTCCCTTTGCGCTAGGATCCAGTGCTGCAAAGAAATCCCTTGTTCGCTGGGACTGTGCCCTTGTCCCTCTGGGAATGAGGCCAGGCTGCATGGCCCCCCAGGGCTCTCACAGCACCAGTAATCTTATTTAAATTCAGTGGAAGCCACAGAGCCTGGCTCAGGACCCATCCTTCTTCCCGTCAACCGCAGGGTCACTGAGTGCGGTCACCCAGCTCGCTGCACGGCTCTAAATCCTTATTATGACGGGGTGACCTTGTGCCTATGGCCATCCCAATCCCTGTGTCCCTGGGCCGGTGGTTGGGCCTGCTCTTTGGTTGATACTGTTTCTAGAGAAAGAGGAACTCACGCGTGACTACCCTCCTCCAAGAGCCCAGAAGGATTCATGCATGACCACCGTCCTCTGAGAGCCCAGCATGACTTTAATCTGTGTCTGAAGTCCTGGCACCCAACTTCCCTAGTGTCGTCCTCTAAGCAAATAGGAGCAAGCGGCCTTTGTGACCACCTGCCTCCTTAGTTCACTCCCCAGGGCCCCACATTCTCGGCACCTGGGCAATGCAGTAGACGTAGCGCGTCGGCGCGCACTTCTGGGCGCATCACACGGCCTGGGGTTTCTGAGCAGGCGACTCCTGCCATCCTGACGTGGGCAGTTCATTGAGACGACCCTGCGAGTTACGTGATTGTGACAGCCCTAGTGACGGTGTTTGCAACTGTCTCAAATTACAGCCAGTACGCAGCTGAACAGCGTTCCTGCCATGATTGTCAAGCTGAATTGGCGCTTTCCCTACATTGTACCATCTGTTACTTTTATCGACACAGAGAAGTACCTTTTTTGCACCAAGGGGCGGTTCGTGGCTGGTGGTGCATTTCGTAAGGCTTAGAAAAGAAAAGAATTCCAAATGCTCAGCTGTTCCTGCCTGTTGCATTGGTGGCAAAGGGACTGTCACCCAGGAATGCTCATGTAGGTAGGAGTTGTGGGTGTGTATAGCTGTCACTTCTCGTCACAATCGGTGTCCAGTAGGTGTGGTTCCCTGGGCAAATCTGTGCATCCTCTCCGTCCTTCCCTGCAGCTCCCTCTCCCTCTGCACGTATGTATATATGTGTGTGCACGTGTGTGTGTGTGTGCTACTGTTGAAATCAACAGCGCATCTTCCGGCCAGCTTTGGATGCGAGTCAGGGTACAGTTTGCACGGAAGCCTTACGTCGCAGCTGCGCTACGCGACACTCTCTTAATTGTGACTATGAGTACTTTCTTTTTAATTTGCCCAGATTGTGAGTCCACTCTTGTGCTGATAACCAACGTAACATATTGCCATCTGTGGGTGGTCGGAAGTCACAAAACCAGCCAGGGCCACACAAACCGCCCTCTCGGGCACCTGGTGTTGCCCGAGTCTCCCTCCCCTCCATGGTGGCACCGGGTTCTTTGCAGTTTGTCCCCATCTCCTTTCACTGTCATCTCTAAGCCAAAGGTTGCTCTTGCCTTGTGAAGGCATACCGTGTAGAAAATCAAGAGCCAGAACCCCGCAAGTTTTCGGGCCAGCCTTTCCCGTTGTCAAAATGTGGAGTCTCCCACCTGCAGAGCCTCCTGAGAGGCTGACCTCCCGCCGGGTGGGCAGTGGCCCTGGCTCCCCTGCCCCGGGCCCAGGTGTTGGTGTCCGGAGTGACCGTCACTCCCGTCTGATCTGGAGTCCGCCATGCGCAGCAGTTCCTGAGCCCTGTGGTTTTTCAACCCTCAGGGTTTGGGGAGTGTCTTCTTATTTCTGCGGCAGTCTTTACCCTTCCTCTGTGGGGAACCTGACCACGAGACGCAGCAGCGGCGTCTCCTCCTGCGCCCTCTGTCATGGCGGCTGAGACACTTTGCTAGGAAAGCAGTACAGCGTCGTCATGAAGGGGAGCCACTGAGAGACCTGGGCGGGACGCGTGGGCGAGGGGCGGCCCTCCGCAGTCCGCTGCCTTCCATAGCCTGTGGAACGGTAGTACTGTAAGGCAGCAGTTCCTCCAGCTTCTGTGTTAAATTACACGAATCATTTCACTCATTCTGGATAATGAGGCGGGAACGCAGGGCTGATGTGATGGCTTTCTGGCACTGCTAATTCGTGCTCTGCCCTCAGCCCAGGACAAAAGTTTTGTTTTCCTGTGCAGACCTTATCTGGAGTGGGGATAGTAGAGTCAGGGAGTGCAGTCTTCCAGCTTCCAGTGTGGGAATTCCACGCGTGTGCACACTCTAGGGCTGTGTCTTCACCCAGAGAGAGTCACTCGTTCAGGCACACTTAGAACGGCTGTGTGAAGATCTGGCGACATCCAGCTGCCCAAACTCAGACCAGGGACACCGACAGCATGGCTCAAAATATGGTTTCACCCGCAGATAAAGAGGATATCCACAGGGCACTTCCGTGGGCCCGGGCACAGAAAAGCCATTTTTGGTGCCGGATACTTACTGGTCTACCCTTGTATCTAGGGAAGCAACTCTTCTTGGTATTAGGAAGCCTGGAAAACCTAAAGTCCTTTTTTTTAAAGTGAGTAGGCTGTTCTACAATTGTGAGCTCATTAGCTAAGTCCCAAAAAGGACGGTGGTGGCTTGATACCGTGTGCATTAACACTGTGTATTACATTTGCAAGCTGTAGATTCTTCAGGTGTGGGGCCTGTAGCAATGGGAGGGGCCAAGTTGGAGTTCCTAGTTTGTCCCCTGTGAGATCATCCAGCGGCTGGCTCGGTCACCCCTAGGCAGCCCGGAGGGTGCACTACACGTCGTGTCTCTGGCATTGTCGTTCTGCTCTCCAGGGATAAGGCTAGACATGGACAGTAGGTGGGCAGCTGGTCCCAAACAGGTCCACCCTGTTCTCAAAAGGGGCGTTTGTCCACTCGGACAAAGGACTTCTGGATGGAATTCTTGGTTCAATAGTCTCTTGCTGCCCATCTGTGTCCACAGAGACTATATGTGAGTGGTCAGATGGCCAGGTGAGGAAGATGTGCCAGCTTAACTCTGACATCGTAATACTAACCCAGGAAGATGCTCCAGAGGGGGCCTGAGGGTCCCTGGGCTCTGGACACCCACTGGGCACACCTTTGCGAATGTGCCGGTCTCTGGTAATGGCCATTAGGAAACCAATAAGCAATTTATTTGTGACTAATATTCAAAACTGCAATATCCCTTGGCCTCATCTTTCCAGTTCTGGGCTGGTCTGTGATGTTTGCGTCTCGGTGCTCCGAAATCCCCGGACTCTGAAAACTTTTGTTAATTGTTAAAGTCAGTGAGTACAGTACCGAGAGCATTTCTGAGCTCGGAAGGAAGACAGGCTTCGTGGGAGCTGGCGGGGAGATGGCCGCGACTCGGAGGAGAGATTTCAGTTGGGTGAGTTCTGGGCGTTTGCTTCCCTGTTGCCGTTTGCTGAAGCTGCAGCTGGATGCCAAGGGCAGAAGCACATGGGACGGTGTGGTGGCCCGCGGGGATGCCTGACCCTCGAGCCGTGCGTGTTCCTCCGAGGCTCAAAGGTGATCCTGTGAGCTGATATTTATAGAGTATTATTTTTTAAAGAAACACATTGCTGGAATTAAAAATAATACTTAGAAATTTAAAATAAGTTAAAGGGGCTGGGGAGGCGGCTCAGTGGTTACAGTGGTTGGGTGGTGTGCTGGGAAGCATGAGGCTCCAGGTCGATCCCCCAGCCCCACATAATAACTGGGTGTGGGGACACACGTCTGTAATCCCAGCACTGGAGACACTGAGGCAGGAGGGTTGCGGTGAGTTCAAGCCCAGCCTGGGCCCCATGGTGAGTTCAGGACCAGCCTGCACTAGAGTGAGACCCTGTCTCAAAAACAATTAATTAAGATAGAAACAAATGGGCGAATAAACAAAACACATGTGATACGATTAAAATATATGGTGAATATTAAAATGAAAAAATGTAGACGGGTAGAAGACATTAATTCTCCTCCTTTGCACCCGCCCCGCCGCTCCTGCCCCTTGCTGAAGCGTCCCCGGAAGTCCTCTTGCATGATGAGTGTCTGCAGGGTGGGATCTAGATTTGATGAGTGTGCTGCCTGCTGCCATCGTGGGAAGGAAGGCTCATGAAATCATAACAGCGCGTTCTCGTCCACCTCAATCGCTGGATCTAGTGCTCTGTGGCTTCTGGCTCTTTCTCAAAGTCTGAGGGTCCATGAAAGGTCCACATTTTGAGTCGGTTCACAATATCAAGGCAGGTACAACAGTGCAATTAAAAACAGTCCTGAAAGGGGATTCTAGAACTGCTTTGGAAAGTTACGAGAATGATGGGATAAGTCTGAAGTGTGTTCAAAGCGTGGGGGCGGGTATTCTGAGGGGAATTCATGGCACTGTGTCTTTTATTGCAATATATTTTAAAAATTTAAACATCACACCTCATCTAACACGGCCTATTTTTGAAATCTTTAACATGATATATTAATTTAAAAATAAATGTGACCTACCAGTTTATATATGTATATACATTTAATTTAATATGTGTGTAATGTATGTGTGAAATGAAGTAATTCAAACTGTGAAGAAAAGTTTTTGCACTGGCTTCTTACTCATTCTACCAGCTTCCTGTGGGTAGAGAAGCCGGTGTGGGGGCGCTTTGTGTCTGTTGTAAGTGACAGTGTGCATGCTAGTTTCCTGAGGGGGCATTTTTGTTACTGTGTTAACAACCAGTGGTCCTCACGGAGAAGAAAATGGTGAAACCCCACATGGAAGCCTGTTCTTCCTGTCCTGTTCAGCTTGCTTTGGGGGACAGATCTGTTGGTCCCTAAAAGTTACCAGGCGTCCCAGCTGGTTACCCAGCCTGATGCACTGAGTACCTTTTCGTAATGAACCAGAGTTCCATGGCGGAATTCTCCCTCAAAAACACAGTAGACCCGGATGTTTTGCTGGAACGACTTGCCCCGATGTTTGTCTTGGGATCTAGGATGTTAGACGCCAACAACCCTTTCCTACAAAATACGTGGTGGTAGATCAGACTGTTAGCACCTGCCGCAGCAGCTGCTTCCTGTGCCGTGAGCCCAGGCTGGTCTCCATGATGCACTGTTGTCATGCAGTGAGCATTTGTCACTGCGGTGGCCAGTCATGGTGACGGTCACGGGTGCTGTGTGGTGAAGGAGGAGGCAGGGGTGCTTCCCCCTTAGGGAGCCTGTGTCCTCAAGTTTTTCTTTGAAGTCTTATATTAATTCCATAGCTAATATGGTTTATCAATGGAGCACAGTCCCCAGGTCCTGAAAGTCAGTGGTCCCAACCTTTTTGACACCAGGGACTGGTCTAGTTGAAGACCATTCTCCCCAGGACAGGGTGTACTTTTTCTTGTTAAGAGAATGGATTTGAGGTGGCAGCCCCAGTGGGAGGGGAGCAGGGAGTGAAGCCCCACCTCTTGTCAATCAGCAGTGGCATTAGAACCTGATAGGAGCGGGTGCTGACAGAGGCGGGGGTGTGCCCCAGTTTACCTCCTTCCCACCGCTCCCCAAGTCCTGGTGGCCACAGCCTACGGACAGGTGCCGGTCTGCAGCCCAAGGTGGAGGACGCCAGCTGAAAGGCCCTGTATGGGTACCGCTGGACTCCCTGGTCAGAGCTACTCCTCTGGACCTCAGAACTCTGTTTTCTGTCCCACTGCCTCTGTGAGGTTCTTTGGGGATGAGCATGGCCTTGCTTAACTTTCTTGGGATTTGACTTTCTGTTGCGCACACCAAGGCCTGCCTTCTTTATAGCAGATCCCTACTGAACCTGGTCACCAGACCTGTGCTCGGTGCTGCGGTTATATAGCGTAATGGCGGGCAGCACTGGGCAGACAGCTGTGTGTTCATGGCACAGGCAGATGTCGCGAGGGGTCAGCAAGATGAGGAGGATGCCCAGGGAGCCATGGAGGGGCCGGGAGAGGGGCCGTCCTGGAGCTGGGCGCTGAGCTACAGCTGTGACGGCGCCATTTGGAAATTAGATTTCACAACATCCTAGAATGTCGTACCGGACAGGACTGATGACAACATGACCAAAGAAAGCGTGCAGAAAAGGTTCCTGGGGCTTTCCTGTAACCATGGAGCACCAGGAGAGTCCCGGCTTGACCCCTACTCTCCAGCCCCTGTACTGCGGGCCCTCCGAGCTGACCGAGATGATGGGTGGAAACGTGATTGCAAGGGCATTCCCAAATGCAATATGTTATTGCAAGGGCATTCCCAAGTGCAAGATGTTATTATTCATTAGGAAACCCTTCAGGGCTTGAAAGTCTGCAGACCGTAGCTCAGACTTCCTTTGGAGACGTACACAGTGGGCCTCGGTGTCCTTCCTCCCTGGCTGCAGTTTAGATGAAAGTATGCAGTTGAGGGAAAAAAACTGACCCAGACTACATTGCAATGCCTTTTTTTTTTTTTTTTTTTTTTTTTTTTTTTTTTTTTTTTTTTTTTTTTTTTTTTTTTAATGAATGAACAGCTTTTCAGGAATCCTAAAGGAAGTGCTTATTTCCCAGGAAGACAGGTGCCAACTCCTCCCCTTCCCGACCCCAGTCGCTCTCCGAGGTGCTGATTTATTCCCGTTTTCTCCCCGGCTATCACTGCCCTTCCCTCTGGGTCCCTTCTTCCACCCGTATGACACATCTGTGTCCCACGAGTCCTGGACACGCAGCTCACTCTCCACCCTCCCCTCTTCCGGGGACATCTGACCCCTTGTCAAGGAGGAAACAGCGTCCTGGTTCCGTCCCCCGCCCGACTCCACCGTTTCGGAGAGCGTTGCGAACACGCAGGGGGCCTCGGCAGGCTGTCCCCTGGCCCGGGCCCGCGCCACCCGAGGAAAGGGCCGCGGAGACCGGGTGGAGCTGCGGTGCGGGCGCCCACGGCTCCCTGCAGCGGCCGCGTCGGGCTCTGCGCGGCTCCCGGGGCTGGCACTCGGGTTTTAGCGATGCTCCGCTGTTTGCGGCAGTTGCTGGGCTCTGGCTGCTCTCTTGTCCAGTCGCCTTTGTTTGGCCTGAGTTCATCCGTGCTGGCCATCAGCTTCGTGGATACAGTCCAAGAACTGGGCCGAGGCTGCGGGACGGAGGGCCCGAGCTCTGTGTAGGATCGGGGCAAACACAGACCGCGCCAGGCCTGGTTCCTTCTCGTGATAGACAGGGCTGAAAAATACGAAATACGGGGTGAAGTCCTCATGTAGCTCGAAGGCCCTTAATATTTATGTCTCCCACTTGAAATTGCAAAGTGCAGCCTTATCTTGCGAAATATTCTAAAAACATCCGTGCATGTGTGTACTGCAGATTAGTGTCTTATAGATGTCTGAGTGCAAAATCCTATATACATGTGTGTCTGGGCTGGGACGCTTTGTCTGTTACTGTTATGATTGGTTTTTGCTACTGGGGAATGAACACAGGGCCTTTGCTCAGAGCTACACGCCCAACCCCTTTTTGTTGTTTATTTGAGGTAAGGTCATACTATATCGCTAGTTGCCCCAACTGAGCTTGAACTTGTGACCTGATCCTCCCGTGTCAGGCTCCCACGGGGCTTATGTGCTTTTCTGTTATTTTAACTTTTGTTCTGCTCATGAGGGTTGGCCAGGGCCCACCCACTGCCACCCAGCGCTCCCGGCTGGGCACTTTCACCCTGCCACCTGGAGCCCCCAGCATCCTCCCTTGGGCAGCAGATCCACCCTGGCACAAAGTCGAGGCCCAGTATCAGGAGCCCTTAAGGGCACTGGGGCTGGGGAATCCGCTCTATGTATAAAATAGTGATAAACGTAAGGATTTGATTTTTTTAAGTTCGGTGGCAAGTTCCAGCGGTGCAGGCCTGTAATCCCAGTACTCTGAGAGGCTGAGACAGGATGGCCACAAACTCGAGCCTAACTGGGCTGCTTGGTGGGCCGGGGCATAGCTCGGTGTAAAGGCTTGATTCCCCAGGACCGCAACATTAATTAATTAATTAATGCGGCAGAGCCACGCCTTCCCTCTCGCTCTTTCCCTCTCCGGTCTCCTCCCCATCTCCTCTGGGGCTGGCGCCCCGTGTGCAGCTTCCCGGGTCCTGCAGCGTGGGCGGCTCACAGACCTCATTCCCCTCACTGCACCAGTGGCGTGGCTCTCAGGCACCAAGGCACCTTGTCCTCCAAATAGTCCACTTGAAAGAGCGTGCAAAAGCCCACCGAACCCCACATACTGTGGTGTCCCCCCTCTCCCAGAATTACATGCAGGAAGGGGAGGACAGACTTGTTTCCTGGGCCGTGAGCTGCAGGCCACAGCAGCCACTGTGTTTTGAGAGGTTAGGGAGAAGTAGCAGGCTCTGTGCTTCTCCCCTGTGGGATCCAGGCTGCAAGGCCTGGGGAGCCCCGTGCTGTGGGGAGGGCACTCAGGGTTTGCCGCCCTCCGCGTCCTCAGGCTGTAGGTGAGAATACGTTGCTTAGGGGCTTCTCTGGGTGCAAAAAACCAGCGTGGGGCAGAGCCAGGACTCCAGTTTTGTCCTCCAGGGACATTTCTGTACCGTAGTAGAGCCTGATCCCCAGGGCTGAGCCCAGGACTTCCTCCCTGCGGCGAATGCGGGCCCTGGATTTAGTTCTACAACCCCAATGCCAGTAGAACTCAAGGTTCAACCACTGCAGATATCCACCTTCCTCCCCGGGCCACAAAGAGGCTGCGTCTCATCCACACTCAACCTTGTTCAGAGGCAGAAGGCAAGAGGGTGCAGTGCTGGAGAGGAACGGGGGCTCCTCTCGCTATTTTTTTCTTGCCTAGAGAGAAAAAAATTATATGTGGTAACCACCGGGGAAAAGGATTTAGTCAAAGGAATACCCCGTGCTGGAAACATTCTGTGTGGGCAGGTAGGCCCCTGATGAAGGCCTGTTCCTTGGTTAAGAGTTGATACCGAGTGCAGATAAACACGTGGCTGAGCTCACAGCATCCCTTCCGTTCTGTGCCCTGGAAAATCTAACAGAAGTCCCCGGCTTGCTAATTTGATGAGCAATGCCAGCCTTCCCGGCACACCACAGTTATTTTTAAATCCCTGAGCAATAGCGGGTGTCTTTGTGGACAGCACTTGTCTGTCACCCCTGAGAGGTTGGATCCCATGAGTACCACGAGGCAAAGAGGAGGCGTTGCCTGTCGGCTAAGCAGCCCTTACAGCAGGTGCTAGGTGAAAGTGGGCCGCCCCAGGGGCTCCCAGCCTCCTCTGCAACGTGGGTATCTGGATGAACTCGCGCTGGCTGCATGGAGCTTGGGATGACCTTGTTTACTTCAAAGATCAGTGGGATCAGGGGACGTGGACTTGGTGAGCTCTCGTCTGTGGTGTCTGGATAGTCACATGAATCATTAGAGAGAGCGTGTCCTTCCACCTGAACCAGGAATGGGAACCAAGGCCCGGCCCGGGCTCCCTGGGGTGCCCTGGCCCTTTGAGACGCCAGCCTGTTAGGGGACTGCCTTGGCTTCCAGGGACGGACCCCAGCAGGCAGCCTTCCAGGCCACCTGGACCTGCTGGTGGAGGTCAGAGTCTGAGTCTGTGTGGCTTTGATTAGAAGGCTTCGTGCCACGCAGATGCTCCGACTCTTCCTCTCACGTGTCCGCTGGTCCTGAGCACACAGCTGGAGGCCTGTGGCCTGGCAAGCGGCTGATTTGCAGGCTCTGGCTTGAGCTCAGAAGGCCCGTGATTTCTGCATCCCATCCCACGGTGTATTTTGGATTTGATAATTTTATGTTATTTGAGTCAATTGCCTACTCGAGGAAGGTACTTATCCTCTGGATTTAAATATCTCGATTGGGAAGCTCAGCATTCACAGGGCCCCGAAATCAGCCCCTTGCGTCTTGTCTGGAGGTGAGCTCAGGCTGTGTGTGACATCAGAGTCCAGGTGGGTGGGGGATGAGAGGGGGACCGAAAAGGCAGATGTAAATATAGCCTTAGACAGACCCGTCATTCACCACAAGGCGGCAAGAACCCCTTTGGCATCCTTTGAAAGCATTCATTCAGCCAGCTTTGCACGGGAGAGTTGAAAAGGCTCTGTAGAAATGGTGCAATTTGGGTATTGTTGGGTTATAAGAGGACATGATCGCACTAATTGTAGGTGCAGCGCAGAGGACTGAAATACGGGGCCCATCAGGGACTCAAAACCCACTTCCTGGAAGACGCGGGACCCTCCTCGTCCTCTAGGAGCTGGGAGACAATTCGGTCTTTGCTGAGAGGGAGGAAAAAGCCCTTCCAAGTGCGGGCTGATGGGACTAATGGATTTATTTAGCCAACAGGCAATTTCTGTTTACCTGTCAAGCAAAGTATAAACATAAGTATTGTTGGGGAATGACTTGCTTTGAGTTCCAAATTACTGCGATTTGAAATGCAATTAGGAGTATAGACAAACCTATTTTTTCCCCATTCTGAGGAGGAAATTGTCCAGAAGCCAGTGGAGTGGAGCTGATGGAGCTGGTGGATTGGGTTACTCGCGAGGCGCCCGGGTGCCTGCCCAGCCCTTTCGTTGCCCCTAATGGGATCCGTGTCCGCTAAGGGAAGCTGTGGTCACCCAGGCTGGGCAGGCCCGTGTTCTGGCTTTGCGAGGATGTGGCTGCGGGCTGCCTCCGCTCTACCGCGGTTACGTCTCATACTCCAGGTAAGGTTAGGTCAAAGAAAGAGCAGGAGAAACCAAAATTATGACCAGAGAAGCACGAGGATTTGAAGGAGAAATTCGTTGTCCTCATGACCTTGTACCTGGGTAGCAGGTCCAGGAGTGAGGCCTCGACTGTAGGGTGTGAAGAGCCCTCCGAGTGCGGGTAGGTCAGCCAGCAGGAGCGGCAGGGCTTGGGCTGTTTAACTGGTGTGTGGGTCGGGGGCTAGCGGGAGAGGGGACAAAGCAGGATTGCCTGTGGTCAGGCGGGCAGGTAGGCAGGCTGTGGGTTAGGGAGACAGGACCCACCCTCCCACCCCCCCCACCCCCGCTGGGGTCAGGGTAGCCATCATCATTTGACCAGCAAAGTTGCTACCTTGGGGCCATGGAAATTTGAAGGAAATCGTAAGTGATGTCGAAAAGAAAAATAAAATAGATTTTATAATGAACATTTTAATGTGCTCTCCAGGAGTAGATTCAGGAAAATTAAGTTCGTAAGATTTGACTTTGGCTTAAATATGTTTATTACCTTTATTGATTTTTAGTCAAGGGCAGCATTTTTTTTTTTTTACTGCATTAAATCAGCAATGAGTCCGAAACAGAAGCACATGGGACTTTTTTGAATGATACCAAGTTTTGAAAGTCTTGTTCCCACTCCCACCACCCCTCTCCCCGCCGCAACCCCAGCCCCCGCTCCTGCCTACAGAGCTGTCCTAGGAAACTGTTGTTCACAGGCGGGAGACGTGTTTTGCAAGGAGACGATATCACTGTACCTCTCAGAGAGGTGCTCAGAGCTGTGACACCTTGGCTCTGCAGTGGGTGCTGCCTCTCCCGGGGCTCCTTTTGGCTGCTGTCCCCACCATTCAGCAGGCCACCTTCAACATCACCTCGGCCGCGAGGTGGCCACCGCCCTGTGGGGACAAGCTTTCTCTACTGTGGCCCTGCATTGCCTGATAAGGTTGCAAAGAGGGAAGCAGGGCTTTTTCTACGTTTTTTTGTGGTCCTGGTTGCCGAGCTCAGAGCCTTCACGCTGAGCTACATCCCAAGCTTTTTCCTTTTCCTTTTGGTTTTGAGACAGGGTGGTGTGGCCCAAGTTGCCCAGGCTGGGCTCAAACTTGTGTTCCTCCACGCAGCCTTCCACGTGCTGGATGTCCGGCCTGCGGCACCTGTCCCAGCTCAGAGATGCGTCCTTCGCTTTAGCGGCCAGCGGCAACAGTGTGTTACCCCTTGACGCAGTGACCTGCACAACCAGCATTTATTCCGATATTCAGATTTCCACTAGTTGACTGGTTGAGCTGGTCTGTGCTGGCTGAACCTGGTGGCTCTTCTCTCTGTCTCCCTCCTCTTCCTCTCAATTTCTGGGCTTAGCTCCAGGCTGTGAGGGTCCAGGTGGACTTCAGTGTGTTGTTGTGTCCAGGCCATTACCACAGCAGGTGCCTGGGGCACACGTCGGAGCACAGAGGTCAGCCAGGTGTGCCAAAGCCTGCACAGCTTCTGCCTGATAGGTGTCTCTGTGTGTCCTGTTGGCCAGAAGAAGTCACAAGGTCAAGTTCAAAGTCAGGGGACTGCTTTAGGACACTCTAGAACAGGAGGAGGGGATATTTTCAGGGCTGTGTTCCAGGAGTGGCAGGACCTGGAGCCTGTGACTTGTGTTCGGCTGTGTGGGTCTCTCAGAGGAGGCTGCTGCCCAGAGTGCCCGTGGAGCGCCACGCCTGCGCAAGTGGCCTGTGGTCCCAGCACCGCAGTTCACACCAGCCTCGTTCTGAGCTTTCCTGCCCCTGGGGCCTGGGTTGTTTGCTGATGACTTCGTGATTCTGTCCTGGACGGCGCTCGGGGAGAAGGGGTGACCTTCATTCACACCATTTTTGAAAAGGGTAAATTAAGAAAGGCGGGGGGAATTATTTTTTAAGAAACCTTTTAAAATTTGGCCAAGTGGGCACGCCGGGATCAATCGGGGCTTGGAGGTCACGTCTGCCTGGACCCTAAGGCGTCTTCTCATTGTCCCTGCAGACTTAAAGAACGTTGCTTCATCTCTGTCCTCCTGATGTTATCCAGCCAGGGCAGTTGCCGGAAGCAGGAACCCGAGGGCCCCTGGACACGCAGTGCCCAGGCCCACCTCGGCTCCTCGTTCCCGCCCATCGGCCTTCCCTTTCCAGGACGGATTTCTTTTCTTCTTGGTTTCCTTTTCTTCTTTTCTCTCCTCCTCCTCCTCCTCCTCCTCTTCCTCCTCCTTCTCCTCCTCCTCTTTATTTCCTCTTGATGCTAGAGATGGAGCCCAGGGCCTTCACACTGGGCTACATCCCCAGCCCATTTTATTCTGCATTTTTAAATTTTGGGATAGGCTCCCACTAAGCCATTGAGTTGCACCGGCCAAGCTGGAGCTTGCAGTCCTCCTGCCTCAGCCTTCCAGAGTGCTGGGGTTACAAGCCTGCACCCAGTACCAGATTTCACAGTGAATTAATCATCCTCATACTTGGTACTTCCTGGATCTGAGTCCTGACCCAGCCCAGACACTGCGTCCCCTATGCCCCTCCCCAGGGACTCCGGCCGCGGGCTGTCTCGTGTGTCGCAACTGCCCGCGGGGTGCAGCTGCTGCAGCCGCTGCTGCTTCCAGCTGTGGACAGGCCCCTGCGTCGGGCCTGCCCCTGCCCATTGGCCGCTGCTTGGTCAATGCCTGCGAACCCCCCACAGTGCCACGGTGCTTCCAGTCCCCCTGGGCACGGCCCAGCCGGCCGTCACACGTCATCCTGTGGCCTGCCGTACCTGTGCACCCCAGGATGTGCTCTTCAGAGGGCCCATCGGGAGTGCCCAGGGATCCCCAGGGATCCTTGAAAGCCACAGCATCCGCTGCCCCTGAGGGATAAAAACTCAAAGTGCCAAAGTGCAGAGGCTCACGAATGTCACTCTGACGTGAGGAGACACTTGTCACTCAATGCGCTGGACCCAGAGTAGTGCATGGTCTGAAAAGGGCCCGAGTCTGGGTCCCCTCGGAACCAAAGGCAGGCCCGTCCATTCTAACCGTGCTACATGAATGAATTCAGGTGTCTCCGAGAGTGACTTGGTGACATTCCCGTGACCTGTGGGGACCGATGGAAACACAGCCGACTCTTCTCTACCGTGTAGTCTGAAGAGCCTTGGGAAGTACCATGGAAGGCGCCGGCACGGAAACAGAAAAAGGAAAAGAGACGCGTTGCGGCGTCCTCCGGGATGAGAAGCAGTGGTTTGGATAATTTCCAAGGCAGAGTTGGCGGGAAAATGCAAGATCTTGTAAGTATTCAGGCAGCCACACAGCATTTTTAGAGGAAAAAAAATATGTATAACCTCATCCAGAGAAAGCACAAGAATGAACTCAAGAAAGAGAAAGCAGTGGCCGGAGGAATAGCACAGTGGCTAGAGTGCCTGCCTGGCAAGCACAGGGCCCTGAGTTCGATTCCCAAGCACCACATAAACCAGGCGTGGCAGCACGTGCCTGTAATCCCAATACTTGGGAGGCTGAGGCAGGTGGATTAGCATGTGTTCAAGGCCAGCCTGGGCTATAGAGAGACTTCAGGGCCACCCTGGACTGCAGAGCAAGACCCTCTCTTAGAAAGGAAAAGAAAAAGCGAAGACAGGAAGCCAGAGTGGGAGAAATAGCAAGGAACGGATTAGGGGTTCACAGCCCGGCTAGGGTGGGGTGGGTTTGGGGAAGACCCAGACTGTAAAGGAGCAAAGAGGAAGGCTGAGACACCCCTCTCCTCAGCCAAGGAGCGAGCATTTGCCCCCGGGGCAGTCGGATCCCTGGGGTGCTCCGCCACGAGGAGCTTTCACCCTTGACTCACCAGCCCTTGTGTTTGCGTACGTGGTGGGGTGCTACTTGTTGCGTGTGGGGTCTGAACTCTGCGTAAAGCCAGGCAGTTGGACAAAGGCAGCGGCAACAGCACTGCGGGGGTTAAGCCTGAGCTTGACCGGCGTTAGAGAGGCCTTTCTCTTAAGTGTTTCTCCTGAAGGACACCTGATACGCGTCAAGTTGAAGAGCTGAAGCTCAGTTTCCTATGTTAGCTGTGTGTTTTGTAAAAGCCTCGGATAGCATGTGTGTGCACGCACGTGCAAAGACACGTGTGTGCCCATTCATGTATGTGCCTGTGGGCGTGTGTTTGTGTGTGCAGTCACATGCATGCCAGACGTTTCCTGCTTGAAAGTGTGTGAGGATGTCCCACAGCCCAGTCCTAACTGGTAACCAGCTCGTAAAATACAAAAACAACAACCAAAACCCCTACACGTTTTTTTTAAGGGAAGAGGTTTTCCAAGTGGACAGCGTGCTGTGGGTTTGTGTATTTAACACTGTATTTTCTCATCCCTCCAAATATTTGCTTGAGTTCTCCCCATTTTTAGAAGGTCAGGGTGATAATGTCTAAAAGCCCCTGGTGCCTCGCATCTTAGACGCCGTCGGGAGCTGCCTATGTTGGCCATTCCGTGTCACCAAATACTAGTATTAGGAAAAGAATTAAAAAAAAAACTCAAACTGTGGTTTTCATCCCTCCCACACCACCCAGAGGGAATACTACCAAATACCGTTCTCTCCAAGAGAAGAAAACAAAAACTCTTAGCCACTAAGGCTGTGCCTCGCCTGCTGACCGTGAGCAGTTGGCACCCCGCCACCTCAGCTCAGTGCGGGCCAAGGAGTCCCCCTTGTTAGCATTTTCGTAAACCAGTATGCACACTGGTAGCACCTGCCCAACTCCAGTGACTATCACATTCGTGTTGCGATTCGGCTCTTGCTGAATCGCTGAACTGCCCAGACTGGGCTCGAATTTATGACCCTCCTGCCTCAGCCTCCCAAAGTGCTGAAATGACAGGCCCGCGCCCCTGGGTGAAGCCTCGTCACACACCGGGTCTACCCCGGGACCTCAGGGGCCCGCAGCTCCCTGCGCCCCGCGCCCACCGGCGCTCCCCCTGCCACCGCCTGCAGGGATCCGCGAGGGGGTGCCCGGCGCCCCGAGGGGGGCTCGCTGCGGGCCGGGTGGGACCCCGACTGGGAGACCCGGCTGACCCGGCGCCCTCGGCGGCGGGCGCGCTCGGCCTCTCGCCCCTCCCGGCCCGGCGTTCGAGCGCCCGGCACCCCAGGGCCCGGTTCACCGCGGCACCCAGGCCCCGGTCACCCCGGCAGGACCAGGGGCCCGGCGGGGTGGGCGGGGCCGCCAGGGGCTCCGCGCAGCCCGGCTCTAGGCGGTGCCAGATCCCGGGCCCAGCCGCCCCTCCCGCCCGTGGCTGGCATTTTCCTGCCATTTCTTGATTAGGCTGTACGTAGCGGTGGTGAGGAGTTAAGGAAAAAAAAAAAAAAAGGAAAAGAAAAACAAAGCAGACGAGGCCGCGAGCGCGCGGCCTGGCCTGGCCTGCCGGGCGCCGGGGGCGGAGGAGGCCGAGGCGGGCAGCGTCGCCGGCGGGACCAGCGCGGCGGCCCAGAGCTGCCGCCTTGCTCCTGCGCTTCTTCCCGGCCGCCTCCTTTTTTTTTCTTTTTCTTTCCTATTTTTTTCTCCTAAGGGGGTGGAGCGCGGGAACGAGAGAGAGAGAGAGAGAGAGAGAGAGAGAGAGAGAGGGAGAGGAGGGCGGGCGAGCGAGCAAAATACCCAAAAGCACCAGGAGCGCCGCGAGCGCGCGGTGCCGATGGCTTCGCTGTACCGGCGGTTCACGGGCAAGATCAACACCTCCCGCTCCTTCCCGGCGGCGCCCCCCGAGGCCAGCCGCCTCCTGGGCGGCCCGGGCCCCGAGGAGGACGCGGGGAGGACCCCCGGCCCGCGGGCGCCGGCGGCGGCGCCCCGGGAGCGCGGCGGTGGCGGCGGCGGCCGGCCCCGGCTCCAGTACCAGGCGCGGAGCGGCGACGGTGACGAGGAGGACGTAAGAGCACCGCGGCGGGTGGGGGCGGAGGCCGAGAGGGGAGCTCCGCCCGGGCGCAGGGGCCTGGCGGCTGGGTCCCCGCAGTCCCCTCGGTCCCCGCCCGGCGGCCTCCCCTGCCCCTGCGGCGAGCGCGCCGCGGACGCGCCCCGGAGCGCCGATCTCGGCCGCGCCGCCGTCGGGAGCGGGTGTCGGTGTGCGGCGGGAGCGGGGCGGCGCGGCGGCGGGGACGGGATCGCGCCTGGCGGGCTGATTTTCCTGTTTTAGGCTCAGGGGACATCGAGCCCCTCCTCTCACCTGTCTCTGAATGCGCCCCGGGTCTCCTGGGCCTCCCCATCTGTTCCTGGACCCCTGGGCGCCAGCACCCCTTCTTACTTTCCCGGACCCTCCAATCCCAGATGGTGGGGGTGTGACCTTCATTTTAAGAAAAAAAAAAAGTCTCGTCGGTTTCGATCTTGGGGCCCCGGCCCTTGTCCCAGGCCCAGCAGTCTTTGCTGGTGGGTCCCCGGCGGTGCTGGACTGGAGCCTCTAGCCCGCCGTGGGCCGCCAACTCTGCCTAGCCTCTGTTCCTTCTCCGGAAACTTCTCCAGGCTGTCTCCGGCTCTTCCCAGGGCTGGGAGTCTGGGAGGCAAAGGTGGGATTTGCGTATTGCCCTGGTAACGGGTAGTCGCTGGTGATGACTCCTACAGGGCCAGAGAGCCCCCCCCCCCCATCCGTCCGGAGGGTCTGGGTGCAGAGCCCGGGAAGAAAGGACCCCGCGGTTTCTGTTAGAGGCCTCCGAGTCCCAGGGCAAAGAGAAATCCCCCAGGAGCTGGGAGACCAGCTGGTCTGGCTTGCCGGGGGCAGGTCCTGGCGACCCGAGGAGGCGCTGGCTTGGAAAAAGCAGTGCCTGTGCCTTTGAAGAGTGTCCCGCTTGGGGGTCCCTGTCAGCAGAGCTGTGCAGCACCTGGAGCCCTGGCACAGGGCCCTTGGTGCACCCTGCACGGGCCAGAGGCTGCCGCTCTCAACCTGCCTCGTCTGAGGTCCCTTTGCTTCATTCACCACCGGCTATTTCTTCAGTACCGTGTGTGTGTGTGTGTGTGTGTGTGTGTGTGTGTGTGTGCAGGAATAATTCTCAGCAGATCTTAGAAAATCCATGAGGTTGTGTGGGTCACTGGCAGCTTGATTGCTGTCCAATAGAATACGGGGCTTTTGCAGAGGTGGCTGAGTTAGCAGGAGGTGGGACCTGTGTCCCACCCCTCGGCTGCTCTGTTCTGTGTTGGATGGCTTCCAAGGACCCCCGCCTGGACCGCGGCCACAGACATCTGGTTCAAGGATGCAGAATTACTTGGAGGGAAAGAACAATTGTCGGGGCCTGTGTTACTGAGAGTCTTGGAAAAGACAGTTGAGCTGCAATGCAGGCCGCAGAATGTACTTTTCCCCTGAAATCTGATTTGGAGCTGTGGAATTCTGGATGTTTGGGTTGAGCACCGTGAGATTTTCCCTCGGCGGGCACTAGGTGGCGCTAGGGGCCAGGAAAGGCAGGTGCACCGTGTTTTTCAGTCTTGGTCCATCTCTGTCTTAGCTCAGGTCATGTATTTCTGTGTTCTCGTTTTCCCGTCCCTGGGAAAGACTTCTCAGATAAACACAAGGGTTGAGATGGAGCCCTTTTGCCCGGAAACGGCCAAAAGAAAGGCCGTGTCAAGCGAGGGGTGCGCTCACTCACTTCACGGTTCTGGCATTTGACAAGCTGCACACCTTAGATGTCCACCAAAAAAGATCAACGTAGGCTACGGTGTGTGGTCACGCCGGTGACACGGGGCCACAGGTGGCACTGTTTATTTGGAACGTTAATGTACTTTCCTCAGAAAAGTTACTGAAGGTCGGCCAGGTTGTGCTAGAAGGCGGTGTAAACATCCGGCATACGGCTTCTCCTCCTGCAGCCCTTTGCCCAGCAGGTGCAGCTGAAGAAAGAGGCGGGATTTTAAGACGACCCTAGATACCGGGTACCGGCCCTTGTGAAGATTGCAGAGAGGCGCAGTGATCGTCTTGCCGCCCGCGTTTAGAGCTGGATGTACGGCCAGCTGGGAGCACACTGCATCTTGACTTTGGCATCTTAACATTACTGAGGCCTTTGGGCCCCCAAAACGAGCTTGCTTGCTTTTCTTCTATTTATTTTGTGATGCTGGGGATCTGGCCCAGAACCCCCTTTTGAGGCAACACCTCACTAACTCGCTAAAGTGCCCAGGGTGGGCTTGAACGTGCGGTCTTCCTGTCTCAGCATCCCAAAGGGCTGACCGGGATTGCAGGTCGGCACCACAGGCCCAGCTGGGTTTTCATTTTCCCTTGAGCTCTTAGGAACGTCAAGCGGCTCCGCTGGGAGCTGTCCGGGGTGCTGAGGCATTGGCTGTCCCTTTGCTGCTAGGAGCCCTCTTACCACGTTCCTTCCAGTCGTCCTGGTTCCGAGGCCAGCAGCTTTTTCTCCTCCGGCACGGAGATGATGGGAGGCGGCATCCTTCTACACCCGCTGGGTTCTGCGCTGCTCGCCCCTCAACCAAAAGAGCCGAAAGTGAAATGCGGTTGTTACCATGGGTGTGTGTGCACGCAAGCATGCCCGTGTGTGACCAAGGATGGGCAGTTACCCACCAGGCATTTAAGGTAATCTGTGGGGCACACAGATGAGATGGAATGCAGTTGAAAAGCTGGCAATGAAGTAGTAACACGTTGTATAAATGCATACGCTACGTTCGTACCAAAGGGACCTCCCCCCAGGGTAGCTGGCTCCCCGAAACAGGCTTGTCAGGTGCCTCGTTCTAAGAGACAACGTCTCACTTTGAAGTAGAAACAAAGCCAGTGTCTTTCTCTCATCTTCTCATGCGTCTTAGATTTATTTACATATAAAGTCAATTCTTTTGGTCAACTCCTCTGAGGAATCAATAGCCATTTTTATTTCAGATTGATCGTTGAGTTTTACAAATAAGTTGACTCTCGAAGGAAACGTGGCTCGAAGGGATTTTTGATGGGATTTAGTAACTTCTGGTTGCAGTGAACTGGAACTGTTCTTTAAAAGTGCTGAACTTTGCCATGTCTCTACTTGAGCATTTATTTGCAATTTCTTCAAGGACTTGAAGCTTTGTGTAATGACAGAGAAGCAGCTGTACTAAGGTCACATATTTTGCCCTCTGCCATTTTTGGTGACTTCCTAACAATACAAATGTGATGACAATAAGATTTTAAAATAGCAGATTGGCCCAGGCAGGGATTGAATGACAGGCAACTGCCATGATGTCTGCCCGAGGGACAGGGCCAATCTCTCATTCCTGTATGTCTCGGGCAACCAGCCCACCTCCCTTCCCTCTTCCTTGGCCTTCCCTCGGATGATGTCAACATCTTTTCAATCCTTGTGTGCTGCTGGGATTTCCCTTGGGATTTGCCAGTTTTTTGATCGATTCCTTAAAGAGCTCGCCTTCACAGATATTTTTATGTACCTAGCAGGCTCCAATTTTTCTCCAATTTTAAGTGTCTTTACATTATTTTTGTAATGCTTGAGGAAAAGACTGAACCTTTCGACTCTGGGCTTGGCCTCCTGAGTCCTGGCCCTCATTGGATGAGGCCTAGTAGACTCAGCTCCCGCACAGATGTGGGGCAGCGCAGGGCCCTTTGAGGCTTCCGTGGAGGAGGGAGACACAGGCCGCTGTGCCTCATCTCAGTAGTGGCTGCAAGGTAGGTGCTATGAAGCGCCAGGGCAGTACCTAGAGAGCATTTGCCGCTGCTGTTACTAATAATATCACCGCTTCGTTTTTGCTTGTCCCCTGGTCTTTTTTCTCTACCTGTGAGCAGATCAAAGCCCGTCTTCGCTGGTCCTTCCTGCCATCCTGCTCTCTTTACTTCATTTATTTCCCAGCTGATCCAGCCAACAGACTACTGGTGGCCCACAGCTTTGCTGCCAACATCCCTCTTCCTTGCCTGTCATGGGCACAGGTCACCGGCTCTGCTGTCCCCACTACAGAACCTGCATGCGCAGTGCCGCCCACATCCTCTTAGCTGCTCTATGGGGTGGCCTGATTCCCCCTCACCTTGCTGTCACGGGAGCATTTGCTCCCTCTTGACCCTCGAGACTCCGCCTTCCATGATGCTGCATGAACTCTTGCCCTTCGAACTTGGCCTTTGAGGTCTCTGCTAAATCATTCCTTTCTTACCTTTCAAGATTTCGGCGTCCACTGTTCATTCCTTCTCTTTGATGCCTTCTTTGTAAGCTGACCCGTCTCCATGTGTACAAAGGGACCTCAGGACATTTTGTGGCCCCCCGTCGGCAGATGGTGAGTGGGGCTTTCTTATCTGAAGACGTTTTGCTTTTATATTTAACATTTCACGTTTCCTGGACGAGTGCAGGGCCCGGGGGCATGGCCGCCCTTTAAGCTTCCGTTCCACGTGCCAGGCAGCCTGCTGGGTCATTTCTGTGGCGGTCACGGAGCACGGCACCAGCTTTGTCTCCACACTCTTGCCCCCACGGTTCCAGTTGGCGTCTTCCCAGGCCGAGCCCGCTATGCGGCAGTGTCCACAACCGTTTCGACGCCGGGAACCGGTTTAGTTGAAGACCATTCTTCCCAAGGACGGGGAAGCAAAGCCCCACCTCCTGTCGGGTGAGCAGCGTCCCTGAGCGGAACTTGCCGCGGCCACGGGCCGGCGCTCTTCTGCAGCACCGCACCTGAGGAGGACCCTGCTGTGTGGAGTTCTTCAACGTGTGCGTCACAGATCTTCTCGGCATCTTGGTGTCTTTCATGTAAAATCACGTCTCCAGATGAGCCCCGAGGGCCCCTCGTGCCCTTCTAACCTCTGCGTCATGGCTTCCCGTGGGGTATGAGAGTATTGGCAACACTTAGACCCTTATACTTCAGAGCGTATTGAACATGTAGGAAGCAGCCTCTCGCCCGGTGCTTGGGTAAAGGGGCCATCACTGTTGTTTTCAGTCTAATTCTGGACCAGTCAGGAGTTTGCTGGAGGTGTAACTGTTAACAGAGAGGACACAGAGTGCTGCTACCCGCTCGGCACGGGGATGTAATCACAGGGAGGAAGTTGTCTGTGTTACAGGGAAGTGGTGTGTGGAGAGATGTGAAGAGGCGCAGCGAGCGCGGGGAGTGCTGGAGGCCAGAGTAGCTCCAGATGCACCTTCCCTCCGCCCAGCACCTGCAATGCGTGAGGCGCCGCCTGGGCATCCCGGTTCACCTTCACAGTGACCTTGACGGGGAGGGAGGCGCCACAAAGAGGTAATAATCCTCTGGCTTGAAAAATTCATCAGGGGTAGTCTAACTGGCTTTCTATTGGGCGGGCCAGTTGTCAACTGCGAACCACAGTGAACACGTTGCAGCGTGTTAACAAGCCCTGGCTCCCTGACGCCAGCCAGAAACGTGTGTGTGTGTGAAAAAGGAACACGCTATCATCTTCCCAGTGGATTTGAGCTCTGTGTTGGCAGGAAGGGATTTGGAGGTGGGCACAGCAGCCAGCTTTCCATGGCGTGATTTTTATATTCGTGCCAGCACCCGCATTGCCAAAATTTACTAGTTTATTCTATCTGTAGAGCTAAGGGGGGGGGGGAGTTCAGAACACTACAATTACATAATATTATGCTTTGACAATGGAAGCAACATCTTTCCTTGCATGAGATTAATATCCTGGTTTCACTGGATAGGCAGGGATTCTTCTCAATATTGGCTCTGGATGTGTGTTGCTTCTTCTTCATAAAAATAGACCTTTTTAATTTCTTACCCACAGCTTTTTAGCCTTTCGGATCACGATGATGAATGGGTTTAATTTCTGCAAGCCCCTGGCAGGAGCTGCTGAGTAAGACATGCACATGCATTGTTCAGAACTCGCTCCTTTTAATCACTCGGATGATAACGGTGCGTTGGCCAAGCTCGGGCGACATGCTCCTTGGTGACGATATTGATCCTCTTGTGGAGCCCTGCCTATAAAAATAATAATCACCAGGAGCCTTTTAAAATTAAATCCTGGTTAATCAATGTGGTGTTAAGGACGCGGGTGACCTGTGTGCTACGTGGTGACTTGAGTCCATTCTGAGCACAATGATTTGATTTGATACACAGATTTTTTAAAAATGCAGCCTTTCTCCTCCCTCCTGAACAGCTTTGGGGCCTTGGGTCTCTAATGTGATCTAGCACCCTGGACTGATCTCAAGGAGAAAAAGCGAAGGGTGGGTGTCGTGGCATTTTCTAACAGAGACAACTTGCAGTGATCATGTGATGATGTCAGGTGAATCGTGTCTGTTTTCTGGACCGTCTGTCCTCACACTGTGTCCTCTTCCATATCTGGACTGTAATCAAGTTGGGAAATTGACTCAGTCACATCCCTGAATTAGGGGAAGAAAAGTCAGGACATTGCGAAATGTAACAGTGGAAACTGCTTAGGCTCTGCATGGGTGTGGCCTTGCCCAGAGGAGGAGAGGACTAATATTCTGCCTCAGTCAGTTTTCATATTTAGTTTCTTTAGGAGCTTTATGGGTTTTTTTCTGTGCTGTCTGGTAGTATCTGTATGCACTTTGAGCATAGGAAATGTTCAGTTCTGCTCTGTGGTGGTGAATATATAGAGGCACCCATGTGCCCACACCCACACCCACGGATATTACAGGGACACTAGGAGCCCACGAGACCTGCAGGGTACTAGCGGCAGAGCTCCAGGGAGCCGCCGACCTTAGGAATACGCAGTTCCCAGACGGGGCAACCTTTTGGCTGGCAAGGGTTGGTCATGTACCAGGCGTGGCGGAGGGAGGCTCGGGAGGGACATAGGGAGCTGGAAACGCTGTGTCTGCACCTAGGATGGCTCTCAAGTCTTCAAATAGACTCTATCTAAAAGTCAGCCGTCAGTTAGAGCAAACTTACTCTGTAGCCCCGCGTGGGCGCACAAACAAGGCCATTAAATCATCTTAGCAAGACGCCCAGCATACATGAAAAAGGGTGTATATCCGTATATATAATTACTTTAATTCAAAGGAAGCCTAAGGATTTTCCACATTGTCAAAGTCGTAAAAAATCAATGTTTAATTTTTGAGAGTGATCAGATTTTACTTCAGCGTCAGCTTTTACCTTAGATAGTATTGGGTCAATTTCGACATCATGCTTATTTTCGTAAAGTTGAAGCCTGAGATATGCAGGCATCTGCCCCAATTTGGAATTGAGAGAAGCAGCTGATTTTTGCCCAGCCTCCTGTTGCTTCCTCCCGTGAGACGTTCTGTTGCAGAGATGGAGCCGGAAGAGTGACCACAGCCGTGCGAGCGGGCAGTGCGCCCTCTGCCCGGCCACCGTGCTGCGTGGAACCGACCTCACACAGCCACTCTGCGGCATATGTGTGATACAGTTAAGGCGCCAGTCACGCCGTGGAGAGCAGGAAAGAAGCGGGGTTCGCAGCGCAAGATCTGGGAGCGGTAGAGCTTGGCGGAGGGCCGAGGCTGCAGCCGGCAGGGGAGCCAAGATGGAGGTCTTGGCTGGTGGACGTCAGCGGCCTGCAGTGTCCAGGACCCTGTGCTCCAAAGCATGCCATTCTGCAACCGTTCAAACTGTGGTAGGCAGTGAGAAATCCCACCTAATGTTTTTCAGAGAAACCACAGCAAGAAAATTCTCCAGAAGTCTTGGGTGGTGGGGTTTCTTGCCCCTGGAACTTTTGGCGCTCTCGGTGTTGACAGCTGCCGGTAGCCAGCTGGGTGGAGGTCCTGATGCCCTGATTCTGGGAGGTGTGTGTCGCACTGTGTGGCTGTGCAGTGCTGCAGCTGCCCTATCCCAGGGCTCCCCTGTCCCTGAGGAGAGGCTGCCCTCCCACGCAGCTGCACAGCCATGGCCCGTGTTGTCCCAGTGCCGTCACGCTGCCTTGGGGCTGTGCACAGACCCTTGTCCTGCCTCTCAGGAGCGGTCACGGGGGACCGCGGCCACGTCCTGGGGTGCTTGGCCCTTCCTCACCACGTACATCCTGCTTGTCCAGCCGTGAAGTCTGGCTGCCCTCACCAGGCCTGAGCAGCGTGGGCAGCAGGGAATTGTGGGCCCAGGGTGCACCCACTTTGAGGGTGTGCACACCCGCGTGCGTGTTGCTCCAGCACCCCTCTGGCAGAACGTGGGCCTGACTCTCGGCGGGATGGCAGGCTACCGAAATGCAGCGGGCTCAGGCAATCAGGGACGAGCTCGATGGTTCTGGTGTTTCCCAGCTTGGATCCAAGCTCAGCCGGCTTCCTGCAGGTCACGGGTGTGGCTGTGCAGGCTGTCCAGGCCGTGGGCGCCTGCAGGGCGGTGCTTCCCGGGCCAGTGTGAGGCGGTGGATGGCAAGGAGTGTGACTCATCTGGCAGCTTGTTCAGAGCCCTGGCTGGAGGCCGCGGAAGCTGGCAGTGCTCCGTTGCTCAGCCAGCAGTACTGGTGTGGGGGTGTAAGTTACCGAGGTGGTATCATGCGGCAAGGCCACCTTCCTGCAGGTTGGCGCAAGACGCCCACGTGGCCGGCTCATCCGTCCGCCCTGGGCCTCCGTGCTGTTGGCACTGTGCCTGCTTTGCCCTGCCCTGAAGGGCGTCTGCAGGAATGAGAGCTAATTGAGTCGCCAGGGCCAGGCCAGAGACGGGCCCCGCACGGGCCTCCCGGTGTGGACAGAGCCCACATCCCTGCCTAGGTCCTCAGTGGATGGCACACTCTTGAGTGGATTTGGGAAACTTAGAAACTGAAGGTGCCATGTCCTTGTCTACACAGTGGGAAATGCCTTCAGAAAACTCCAGCTCAGCACACCTCCCACCGCCGCCGCGTCCACACGCACACCCTGCCCTGTAACCCGCCACCTCCGTCTGTACCTGGGAAAGGGTCGTGGCTTTCTCTTATCTGCAGATGATCAGACCTGCCAAGTGCACGGGAAATTCCATCCCTAATGTTTCTAGGGATTGATTGTCTGTAAAAAGGAGAGGGTGTGCCTGAAAGGGAGGGGCTCTGTTGCTATGGGAACAGGAGCTCCCGCAGCCCAGTGACACAGGCCTGTCACCCTGGCCCTCGGAGAGGCTGAGGCAGGAGGGTCCCAAGTTCGAGCCCATCCTGGGCAACTTAATGACTTAGCAAGACCCTGTCTCTAAATCAAAAATGGACTGGGAGGCGGCGCCGTGGGAAGGCCCGGGGTTGGATCTCTGCTGCTGGAAAAAAAGGAAAACACAAAAAGCGAAAGAAGAAGAACAGGAAGGAAAGAGCAGAGAAAGGGGCTGTGGGGCCCGGGCGCGCTGGCCCGGGCGGGCGCCGGGCTTCCCAGTGCGCCATCCTCCGTCCTTTCCCACCTTTTGTTGTTAGTGTCTCTGGACTATCCAGAGGAGTGGGTCTCAGCCTGGCAGGTTTGCACCTGGCACCCAACACGGGATAAATGTCCCTCCCCCACCCCGTCACCCGCCACCGCCGCCCTCCCTGGCGTGACGCTCCTCCCTGGTTTGTGTGTATATAATGCATTTTGGTCATGCCCACCCCCTCCTCCCAACTACCCGCCCTCACGTTAGTCACCACCGCTAGCCAGCAGTCCTGTGCTCACAGGCTCTTTTGCTGCAATCAGGGCTGACGGTGGCGCTCCTGGAGTCAGGAGGGCCTGAGCGTCACCTGTGGCCTCCATGTCGGCTCCCCAGACTCACCTTTCCTATGCGGACAGGGCAGCTGTCCACCTGTGTGCGCTTCTCGCTCAAGGCCAATCCCTTGGGTCCTGACTCTGCGGGGGACACTGGCTCCAGAGATGCCCTCACTGTGGTCACACCCACCTCTGTCACCGCTCAGGCCAAAACCATGAGGGCCACCTCGTTCCACGCACAGCAAAAGCCAGGGTTCCTTTAGTGACCCGTCCCTTCCACACCAGGCTCAGCTCGCTGTACCTCGGTGACCCGGCATCGCCTGTTCTGTCTGCCCAGCCTGCCCCCACACGCCTGCGCCCACATGCCCTGCTCCCGCCTTCCTGCCCTGGGTTGAATCTGTGCGCTGAGGTCACTTTCTGGGTGAGTCAGCCCCACTCACCCTAGTTAGAATTGCCACTCCTCATCCCCTCCCCCCCCCACAGCGTGCATCTCTTACCCCTTCACCCCTTCCAGCCGCGGTTCTGTCCACCGTCACTCTCTTGCTGTTTCCGGGCAGCAGCTGAACTGAGAACGGGACTCTTCAGCAGTTTTGTTACATGAGACGGCCGAGTGCTTGGTACATAAAAATGCCCAACTGTTGCCGCAGAATGAGAGAAGGAAGGAGCCGTCCCCTGCCGGACCTTGTCACCTCCCTGAATCCTCCCGGCCCTTCAGTCCCGTTTTTTAAGTACTCTTTTGAAGAATACTGAATTGAACTTTGAATTTGGCGCGTGGGGCCTCCCGCTGTCCGCAGTGGCCTCTCCCCAGGGCCTCGCTGCGCCTGGGCTCTGCCCAGGCCCTTCCTGAGTGCCCAGCTAGCGGTGCTACCTGAGCAGAAAGGGGATTTGTTCTTGTAGAGTCTGCTTAGAAGGTGCAGTATTTAGCACTTGTAAGGTTTTTTTTTTTTTGTATTTATTTGATGAATTTGAAAAAACATGAGTTTAATTACAGTAGTCTATGTGTGGCCGTTTTGTGGAATTTTTGTGATTAAAATACTCTCTGTGGCCATTTGTGGTCCTTTTGTGGTTGCAGTAGTCTATGTGTGGCTATTAGTAGACTTTTTGTGGTTATAATCATCTTTATGTGTGGTTATTTTGTGGACTTTAAATGGGTATAAGAGTCTGTGTGTGGCTGTTAGTGGGCTTTTTGTGGTTACAATAGTCTATGTGTGGCTTTTTTGTGGCCGTTTTGTGGTTACAGTAGCCTATGTGTGGATTTTTGTGGACTTTTGTGATTATAACATTATTCTGATAATGTAGTAGGAAGTCTGAGGAGGAGAAATGCAAATCACTGAGGAGAAGAGATTTCTATGAAGGTAACTGTGCACTAGGGTTTATAGGCGGTCTCCCGAGCTGTGTGCAGCACATGCCTCTGTGATCACGCAGTCAGGATGTGTGGCACATGGGGCAGCATGGGAGCAGGGAGCAGAAGCCTCCGCCCGAGCCCCTCCCTGGGCAGATCGGCCGCCTCCATAGGCGGTGTCCAGCCCCCCGCCGCACACTGTGGCTCCGGAGGCACAGGGTGCTGAAGCAAGCATGGCCGGTTGCGTTTCTGCTGCTGGACGGCTGCTTTTACATCCATCCACCTGCACCCAACTTGGCTGACCTGCCTGTGGTCCCAAGGGTGGACCCAGGTGCCTCAGGATGAACCTGGATGTGCCGGGTGGCGCCTAGACAGGTCAGCCGCGTCCTCCACCCAGTGTCACGCTAACACGCATGGACAGTGTTGGAGTTTTAGTGGCACCCACATGTGCACCTTAGATGAGGACGGTGGAAGATGCGTTGACCTAGGCAGTCTGCTGCCTGACCCCTGGGTTCGGTTGCCAAGTGGCCTCAGGACACAGAAGACCTGCGGGATTACAGAGCACATTTTCTGCCATTCTTACATTAAGCCTGGACTACGTGGAGGCTAGGGCAGCGTGTCAATGTGACAAAGGGCCGACGCTAACCAGGCAGGTGAAGCCAGGAAGGAGGGAAGTCAACAGTGTGTCTGCAGGGCCATGACTCACCATATTTTCTGGGCCTAGGCGTCATGTCTGTGTCCCTGAGAGGACCGCTGGGGCCCCGC
Organism: Ctenodactylus gundi; assembly: GCA_004027205.1. Lineage (NCBI taxonomy): Eukaryota > Metazoa > Chordata > Mammalia > Rodentia > Ctenodactylidae > Ctenodactylus > Ctenodactylus gundi. The sequence goes on along the minus strand of PVKB01002057.1, from coordinate 247,424 downwards.
GCAGACCTGCCCAGGCCTTCCGCCACTGTCCCTCCTTTCATCGCCCCCGGGAGGGGGAGCCAAGAGGACTCCGCTGAGGATGGCCAGTGTGGCGCAGCGTCAGGGCTGCCCAGCACCCCTGCCACAGGGACGTGGCCTTGGGGAGTTGGTGGGGTTCACACCGCTGCAGTCTCCCCCTGGAGCAGCAGGAAGGCCCTGCGGGGCTCTGCTCAGCAGGCTGACTCAGTGTCTATACACCCACAGACACCTACTTCAGCTGATCCCCTGCAGCTGGTGTGGAGTCGTGACTTTCAAACCATGCTTCTCTGAGTCATGGGGTTCGCCAGGGCAGCCCCCCACCGGAAGAAGGAGCCTAAGCAAGCGAACAGAGTGTCGGCTCCTCCTTAAAGCCATTGTGCTTTTGAAATATTGTCCTTGTGTGTGCAGTTTCAGATGCAAAGAGGATTTTGGCACTCAGCAAGCGCTGCTGGAGGGAACAACCAGGGTATCCAGTGACTCCCAGCCAGCAGGGCTGGGTCACGAGATGCTTTTTTTACATTCATTAGGGCGCTGCTCTGGAATACAATCAGCCTGTGCTAAGTTCCGTCCTCGTGGGAAGAAGGGCTGGGTGGGCTTGATGGTGACTCACCGGATGTCAGAAGGGGCTCATGCTAAAACACAGGAAGGCAGAACAGCCCAGTGGTTGGAGTTGCAGAGTCCAGTCCCACCCACTCGAGCTGGTGTCTGAGTTCCTTTATCATGCCTGGGACACAATAACCAACACTCATCGTATAAAGTTTATTTTAGCTCTTAGTTTAAGGAGGTCTCATGGGCAGCCAAAGATGGTGTCAGGGTCTGATGAGATACAGCTGCTCACTGCATCGGGGGAGGAAGGATCAGGGCTTTGGAGAGAAACCAGGGCAAGAGTGTGTGCTTCCAGACAGGCCCTCAGGGGTCCGCCACGCCCTCAGGGGCCCGCCATGCGCTCAGGCGTCTGCCCTTCCTGACCAGGACCCACCTCCTAACAACCTGTGAAGTCTGTAGATAACCCACCACGCCCCACTGCATGAGGCTTTGAGGGGCATCCTGAATCCCGGCCACGACAGCTGGCGCGCGGACTTTTCCTGCCGTTTGCTAGGTGCCCTCCCCCGAATGCCGCTCAGCTGTTTGGGGCCCTCAGCTTTCTCAGGGTAGCGTAGCGGGAGTCCTTGGTTCATCACGAAGGTTGCGTTGATACGTATAAAATACTAAAGAGAGCTTCACCCTGCCAAAGGGATGCAGGTTATCTCTCTGGCCTCCCCCAGGGGACTCAGGAATGGTGGAAGGCGGTGGCTACAGGACCGAGCCGGCCCTGCGTGGGGACTCAGGGGGATGCCGCACGCTCCTGCTGGTGGCTTAGGCACTGAGGATTTAGCGAGTGCCCGGTGTGGTTCCGATTTGCAGCAGTCTCCATGGAGAGGTTACTTGACTGGTTTGGCTGTGGGAAAGCTGGGTGTCTGGTTAGAGGGAGCCGATGGTGCCCGCCTCTCCGGGTCCCCCCTGGCCTGGCTCAGTGCTCACGCAGGAAATGTGCAGCATGTCTGTGTCCCTCTCTCAATTCATACGTTGGAACCCTCGCATCTCCGCGCGTTGGTCTTTGGCGGTGGGACTTAAGGCAGTGTCTTAGCTCACTGTCCTGTAGCTGGGACAGAATGCCCAAGAACCACAGCCTGCAGGAGGAGAGGTTTATTTCCGCTCACGGTTTCAGTCTGCAGTCCGCTGGCTTCTAGGGAAAAAGAGCATGGGGGAGGGGAGTGGGAGAAAGAGCTACTTGCTACTCCACAGCAGCCAGGAGTCACCGGGGCATGGAGGAGCCGGCGCAGGGACCACCTTGGCAGGTCACGTCCGCTGTGACCAGCCTCCAACAGGGCTCTCATCCCTGTGACAATCCGGCATCTCCCTGATCCAGTTGCCTTCCAGACATTTCAGATCTAAACCGTAGCAGACCTACACCATAGCAGGGTAGTTCATGCTGGAGCCTTGCGTGGGATTAGTGCCCTTATCATAGACTAGAGAGAGCTCTCCAGCTCCTGCCCCACTTTGGGGATCATGACTAGAAGCCAGGGGTCCTCAGACTGGAGAAGGCCTCACCGGAGCCTGTCATGCCGGCCCCGACCTTGACTCCCACCCTTGGAACTGAGAAATCAGTTTCTGTTGCTCTGTCCACAGTAGTTGGTTTGCGGTGACCTGAAGGACCACATAAAGGTTTGAGACAATAGATCCTGTGTCCCGTTGCCCCCGGGAGAAACGAGCGTGGGAGAAAAGCACACAGTCTTGCTGGGCAGGACAGCTATTGATTTTTGGGTACGAATTTCGTATCCTCCTCCTTGGCTGAACTTGTGCCGTGGTCTTGAGTCTTCAGGTGGAATTTTTGGCGTCTTGGGTGTAAAGGGTTACGTCAGCAGCAACTTTGAGGCAGGTTGTAAATGTCAGCAAAGCCCAGTCAGAGAGACAAGGAAGACCTGCCCACTGAGGCCAAGCTCCTGAGAGCTTGAGCCCCTGGCGTTGCTCTTGGAGTGACTCCCAGGGTGCCTGCTAGGCCAAGGGTCCAGATCACCCCTGAAAATCAGAGCACACCTGGGGTCTCCAGGTGACCAGCATGCTGGCATTCCTCCCGTTGATCCTGGCTCCAGGCTGGGCCAACCCCACATCCTAGAGTTCACACCCTATCCACTCACATGCAGGAGAGAGAATTCTGCAATCTCAAGGGGCCTATTCAGTCTAATACCTGAACATTGAACATTGGGAATGTGTACCTACATGTGACCGGTCCCCTGGAAATCAGGCTGGGTCCTGCTGTGCACACGGCCCAAGCCTCACCTTGGGACCATTGCTCAGGTTGTGCTTTTAAAATCTCCGCTTACTGTACGGAAAGGATTTCATAGTCAAATGCTCAGACAACAGTGAATTCTTGAAGGTTGCCTCAGGTGTTAAGGGAAGGTTTCACAGTGCGTATCAGAATCGTAAGCAGATGTATTTGTGGCAGGTTTTCTCGCTTCTGTGTGTCAGTTTGGAACAATGACAGTATTTTGGGGACGGGTACTGTGTGTCCAGTCCCAACAGCAGGAAGAGGATACCTCCTCCTCCAACTCCTCCGCCTATTCTGGCTACCTCACGTCATAACCAAATTAAAAAGACCCAGCTGGGCCCGGTGGCCCAGGCCTGGCTTCCCTGCACTGAGGCATGATCATGGCAAGTTCAAGCCCAGCCTGGGCACTGTAGGGACTCAGTAAGATCTTGTCACGACACCAGAATTTAAAATAAAATGGGCTGAGGAAGCAAGTCAGTGGGAAGGCTCTGTCTCAGTGCTGCACGCAAAGCTAATTAAATAAATGAGTAATAACGAAACGTTTAGCGCCATCCAGCTAGCTCTGGTCATTAGCTTCCTGGGCCCCCGTGACGAAACAGACCAGGCTCATTGACTTAGATCAACTGGGCTTCTCTGTCCTGCAGTTCTGAAGGCCCAGGAGCCACACCTACCAGCCCAGGGGTCGGTGAGAGCCAGAAGCCACGTCAACTGTAAGGCATGACGTGGTGCTGAGCCGGGTGGGGCAGTGGAGGCCAGGGTTGCGGGACCCCACCCGGCCACCGCCCCACCGCCCCCCACACCCCAGTCCTGGTCCCTGGTCTCACGCTCCAAGACCGTGTGACCGAGTAGTAATGGGGGCGCCCAAAGAAAAATGGTCATCTAAGACACACAGCCACGAATCCCTTCGAAACGTGCCGTCCTGGCTTCAGGTGCACCCGCTGGCGTTCTGCCGCTTTCTGCTTTCCCGAGGATCTTTACAAAACCAGAGCGAGTGCTGCTGCCCCAAAAAGGCTGGTAGCATAAACGTGAGCGTGCCTTCTCCGCCCGGCCCACCGGGTCCGGCTCTGGGGGACTTCGACCCCTTCCCCAGAGTCACAGTGCCAGGAAAGGCCGCTGTGTTCCATCAGTTCAGGACTCTGAGCCGACCACGACATCATACCTGACGCTCGGGAAAGAGGACCCCAGAGGGGTGGCGGGCTGCGGCAGGCACGGCTAGGTGCGTGGGTAAGACACGATGGGTGTTCGGACACGCGTGCAGTGTGCTTTTTACTGTAATAATTTTTAAATTTAAGTGCCCAGTGTGGTTTTCAATCCCACCTTGCTCTCTGCACCTGGGGAGCCACTGCCGGCTTCTGTGGCTCCCTGCAGAGTTTCCCGTGTGTTTACACGTGCCAGCGTGTTCCGTGGAAGCACACTAGTCGTACGTCTTTAGGAGGTGCGCGTGACATTCCAGTGCCTGCATGCCCCGCGCCGTGGTGAAATCTGGGTGGCTGCTGTTCCTCCCCAGGGTTGCCCTTTCCTTGGGCACGTTGGAAGCCCTTTCTTCTGTAGTTTAAAAGATGAAAGGAGCGGCTCTAAGGTGTCTTCTCCCGCTGTGCCGTAGGGCACAGAATTATTCCTCCTCTCACTGTCTCCATTCCCGCTACCCGGCCTCCCCCCCTCTTTCTCCTCTCCCCACCCCTTTCCAGCCGCCAGTATGTGAGTTCTACTCTGTATCCTACGAGATCACCTGTGTCGAAGAGACACCTGTCCGTCCACGGTCACTGTGGAACTGTGGGTGACAGAACCTGCCTCACACACTTCCTGGCGAGTGACCCAACAAAGGAAGCTTGGTGTGTTTACAGTGGAGCAGTACTCAACCACGAAGAGGATCAAATCCTGCTGCTGGTGACCTTATGCTAAGAGGAATCGCCAGGCACAGAAGGGCCACACAATATCATGAGCTGTATGGTGCCACTCACGTATGGAGCCGTAAGAGCTTTCGAATGTTGTAACAACACTTTGCCGTCTGTCTCCCTACACACGGGTCACAGTTTAGACTCTGCAGTGCAGGTGGATGTTTTTAGGGCTGGGAGCCAGTCCTGAGAGCCACCTGAGTCCCCTGACAGTTTAACATGCTACCACGTCCAGGGACACCGCTGTGGACACTGCCTCTTCCGGGCCTGGCCCTTGGGATTCCACGCCGCCTGGGCCCCTGAAGGTGGCCTCCGCTCCACATGCTGTGCGATCCTTAGCTCACCTAACAAACAGCCCAGCCAGACAGATGAGGGCACCAGTAACCCACCCCCGGGGGCGAAGCTGGCACACAGGGTGATGGGCACCCGCAAGGCCTCGCGGGGGACCCCGGGCCTGGCATTTCTCCGCTATTCACCCCCTCCTTCCTGACCCCTGGGCTCAGGCTGTGCTCACTGGACAGAAACAAGGTTATTTTTAAACGTGCCCTTTCTCAGCACAGCAGCCCCGTCTCCCAGGGGCGCCTCGTTACTGCCCAGGCAGCAGATGCCATCGTGTTTGGGGATGTGCGACATGAGGAAAGAAGCAGCATGAAATGTCACAAGCCATTAAAAGCAGCACTGTGCCCTGTGCTCTCTGGTCCTGCCTGTCAGGTGGCTAAGCGTGCTTCTCCAGGGACTCGGCTGCCACAGCTCGCTTTCTGAAGTGACCCGTCCCAGTCCTCAGCCGGCACTCCCCGCAGCACGCTGGGTCTCCCCGAGCCATTTCCTGCGTCCCTCCTTCGCGTCTCTCTGCTTCGGGCAAGTGCCCAGCCTCGAAGGCCACCAGAAGGGGCATTCTCCGTGAGGCAAGCGTTAGGTAAGGGGTGGGATGAGGCCCTTCCCTGCCTGTAGGGCACCCCGCCGTGTGGGGAGCCCCACGCGGAGAGGCGCTCACGAGAACCACGTTACCGTGTTCCTGCGTTCTGCATCCTCACCATGACCCAGGCTTCCCTAGCACGCGTCAGACGCAGCAGGGACATGCCGGTCACAAGAAGAGTCACGTAGTGAGTATACCTGGCTTCCTGGGTCCTTGGTCGGGGCCACAGCTGTCCCACCCTGTGGTCATAGCGCAGAAGCAGCCTCAGCGTGACGTGAGCCAGTAGGCACGGCTGTGTCCCCAACAGCAAGAGGCAGCAGCCTGGATGTCTGTGCACTTTCCCGTCACAGGGACGCAATACCCAACACCCACAACTTAAGGGAGGGGAGGTTCATTTAGCTCCCAGTTCAGGGGGTTCAGCCCATGTTGCTAGTGATGTAGAGGGGCCTGGCGGAGGGCAGCTGTGCGCATCATAGTGCCGGGCAGCAGAGTGAGGGCCAGGAAGGAGCTGGGGGCGGTGGGTGTCCTTCCAGGTCACACCCTCAGGGACCCATCCGTCCTGACCAGGCCTTGCCTCTAACAGCAGGAAATCAACAGATTAACCCCCTTGATATCCAGTTATCCCCACAATCCTATCACTTTTCACATAAGGAGGCTTGGGGGACGGATGTTCCAATCCAAACCGTGACCCTGGACTAGGCCCACGGGCAGTAGCGTGCAGTAGCACTGTGTGCCGGCACAGGGCCGGCGACGGGGAGGCACAGCGCAGGCGGCAGATCGCACTTTCCTTCTGCTCCCTAAAATAAGTCCTCGGCGCCTAGAGGCCTAATAAGGCGGTGCTAATAAGGCCACTTTCCAGCCTAAAGAGCCCAGACAGCTCCCACTGGGCCTCGTTAAAAGGACAGGGAGTCTGCAGGTGCTCCGGGGGACCAGCTCCTGCTGGGCCCTTCCCTGGTGTTGGTAGCCAGCCCAGCTTCCACTGTGGCCTTCAGTCTCCGGGGCCTCGGAGAGCAGGTTGTGTTTCTCCTTCATGTGACCCTATAACGTCCCTGTCCTGTCTGGCCCTCTCTCGGGTCTTACTTTTTTCTTTTTCTTTTTTGGTGACCTGGGGGACTGAGTCCAAGGCCTTCACACTGAGCTACACCCTCAGACCTTGTGGGTTTTTTTTTTTTTTTTTTTTTTTTTTTTTTTTTTTTTGGAGAAAGTTGCTTCTCTAAGCTGCCCAAGCTAGAATCAAGCTTGCAAGCCTCCTGCTTCAGCTTCCAGGAAGGCTGGGATGGTGGGCGCCGCTCCAGTGTGCCCCTGGTGGGGGCGGGGGGCATCGGAAGGGCTGATGCTCTCTGGCTCTTGGCTCTTGTGGGTTAGCACCACGTCTCCTTGTGCCCCCTCTGTCCCCGTCTCTCAGCTTTGGCCGGAGGCGGCGCCAGGCTTGTGCCTGCCGTGTCTGGGCAGGGGTCCCTATAGGGCAGGGCAGGGTGGGGCTCCGCTGTCCATCGCTGCGTCTGCCAACCCATGCGACCCACCATGGGCTCCCATTTGTCACGCCCGTCCTTGCTGGTTGGTGGCCCCCTGGCCACACCGTCACCCCGTAGCCGCCCTTTCCGTCCTAGCACGTGCCTGCGGCGACCTTGTGCCGCTCACAGTGACCTCTCTCACCCTCAGCGTGATGGGGGCACCGAGTTCCCTGACCCCTCGCCTCTGCCCTTTGCTCACTGGTCGCGTCATGTCTGTCACCCTCGGACTGGTCGCTTCTCTAACAGACACCTTCCGAAGTGACTTATGCAGACCAACGACTCCGCAGTAACAAATCACCACCTCGGTGACTAGTGACTCACGTTCAGACTGGAGAGGGACCCAGTGTCTGTGGGGTTGGGACAAGGAGAGCTTCCACCTGCCTGTCCCTGGGACCCCCTTCATCCCTCATCTCATGCCCGAGACAGCCTCAGAAGGTGGCAGTGGTGGGCACAGCCCTGCTAGGGCCCATGATGACGGGAGGACAGAGTTGGCTCTTCCCAGGGTTTGCGGGAGAGACCCTCAGTTGGGGCTTCTGATTGGTCCTGTGCTGGTCCCGTGACCTTAGCCTTGAAGTCCTGCATGTCAGCCAGGGGACAGAAGGAACTTGGCCGGGGATAGGAGCTCCTTTAAGACAAAGTGGCTCCCCCAGAGGCTCCAGCACCCGCTCCTGGAAGGTCACTTTCCTACACAGGCTTCCTTTGTAGGGCTGCCCTGTCAGGTCCGCCTCCAAAGACACCCTCCATTCTCCTGTCTTGACCCCCCCCCCATGCCCAACAGTACCCACAGTGCCATGGGGCACAGTCACCTGCTGGCCATACCCCAGCCACAGCTCCTGCTAGGAGTGACAGCAGTCAGAGCATCTCTGTCGCTTAGAGCAGGCTCTGAAAAGGCCATCATAGAGCTGGGGGGAGGGGGAGTAGAAAAGGGAGGGGCAGGGAGGGGGCAGGGCAAGAGGGCTTCCTGTCGCGTCCTCCCCCAAACCCAGACAAGCACATCTGAGCCCCATGGGCCCATTCCCGTGAGTCAGAGAAAGAGAGGCAGCCTGGGGCGCATGCCACGTGTCACCCCAGTGTCCTCTTGCCCTCCTCCTGGCCCTCAACCCTGAGAAGCTCTGTCTGGGCTCCCGCTGTGTGCCCCTAAAGAAGTGTCTGCACTGCCGGCCCACTGCCCCCCTGTACCCCTTCATCTATACGGGGATTGCCAGGTGTGGACGCGCCTGACCAGCTGCAGTCCAAATCCCGGTTCTATGACAAATAATTACACACAGGAACGTCTTTATTTTGGTTCTGGAGATCAAGCCCAGGGCTTCCTACTGAGCTACATCCCCAGCCGTTGTTTTGGCTTGGTTTGGTTTGGAGGCAGGATCTCACTAAGTCTCTAAATTGTTCAGGCTGCTGGGCTCAAACCTGGGGTCCTCCTGCTTCAGCCTCCCAGAGGGCTGGGATTACAGGCCTGTGCCAGGGGCCTGGCTTTATGCAAGACGATCTTTAAGCTTCCGTTTACTTTCTTTTTTATTAAGTAAAACAAAGAAAACTCTTATGCGTCAGAAAACAGTCGTGATAAATCTGTCAGCATTTGAAATCTCTATTGCTTCCTTGAACGTTAGGCTGCGTGCCGTTGCTTGAGGCAGTCCTTTCCGTGTGTTGTAGCAAATAGGCAGCTTTGGTCTGATATGTTCCCAGGTTCCCTGTGCCTTCCCCATTTGTATTTCTGAGATTTGTGTTCTTGTGAAGGAAAGACGTAGTGAGTAAGCTCATGCCGCGATCTTGAACCAAGTAGCCAGGCCAGCTGGCTTCAGGAGAATCTAGCTTAAACAGCAACGAGCTTCTGTTTAACCCTTGACTTGGCAGAAAATCAAACTTAGCAGCAGAAAACATGTAACAGAAAATTATAATGACACCGTTATTGTGTTTATGTGAAAGTATGGGAAACCAATGTTCGTTCAAACAATTCTGGGGGCGGGGGAGGATTATCTGGGGTTGAGCCCAAGGCTTCACGCTGAGCTACATCTTTAGCCCATTTTTATCCTTGATTTTGAGGCTGGGTCTCACTAAATCACTCTAAGTTGGCCAGGCTGGGCTCAGCCTCCCAGAGCGCTGGGATGACGGGCCTGTGCCCGGGGCTTGGCTACAGATGATTGAGAGGACTCTCCTGCCACCGGAGGGTGGGTGGCGCCCCCTGCAGTTGGCACCGTGTCGTGACTCGGCCTCCTCTGAACCATGCTGTGGGGTCATGCGGCAGGCACCACAGGAAAGTGCTTTAAGTTACAACACCCGGGAAAGACATCGACTATAAAATAACAGCTAATCATACAGATGTGTGCGTTTACATTTTTTCTGATGAAAGTTAAGTGATCTTAGAGCGAACTTCCCCTGAGAGGCTGGAAGTGAGGGACCTGCCTGAGTCTCTGTGATCCTTGGAAGTGAGTGCCCAGGCTGGTTGTCTGTGGCCCCTGTTCCTCAGGCTAAGGTGGGCAGGAACTGCTTTATAGAAACTTACGAATATGCAGGGGACCATCGGGGAACCCCAGCTGCCCACGTCGTCAGTGGCGTCGTCACGACCCGAGGCATCCTGCCCCAGCCACCCCGTCGCCTGGCTCGGTGTCCCCTGGAAGTGGGCCTGCACGTTGGCCTGAGTGCCCTGTGCCTCCGTGGTCACGCAGAACGTTTCCACAAGCCACCGTGTGGGATGTGCTTGTGCAATCCGAGCCAGGTTCAGGGGACGCAGGACGGGTGAGCTCGCCCTGTCCGGCTCTGCTGGGTGTGGCGAGGACCAATCCCACAAGCCATAGGGCTCCCGATCGCTGGAAAACGCATCACCAGCCAAGCAGGGAGCAGCAACCCGGCCACCAGCCCCAGCCACTGCAGGCCGCCCTCAGGTGCTGGGGGGAAGCGGGACCGTGGGTGCTTCGCGGGTCCGGCCAGCAGAGGGCAGAGGGTACTGATTAGATTCTGGTTTCCAAGCTCTGCAGAGAGCTTGGAGGCCAGTGAGGGGCAGCAGCGGTCTGAGAGCCTACTTCCCTGTGGTCAGGTGGGGCCCTGCATCAGGGCGGACCTCCCGCCCGCTAGGCGGAGCTTCCACCAGCCTGCAGTCCTGCTGTCCCTGTGAGCCTCCCGAGGGATCATCACAAAGGCCTGTCACTTCTGGAGAATCGCCAGCTTCATACAAACCCAAACCCAGTCCGAGGTGGCCCTCCTGGCCCTGCTCATTGGAGCCCGAGGCTGCTGGACACCCACAGGCAGGGTTCAGTTCCCTGAGGCCAGGAACCAGCTCCTTGGCGGTGTGTCCTCTGTGCCGGGCTGTCTCCTGCTGAGAAGCAGGCAGGCAGGCGGACTGAGCTGGGCCCAAGTCATCTGTCTACCTGGACGGAAATCCCCAAAGGACCGGTGGCTGCCTTCCCGGTACCGTGGGTCACCTACAGGCTCCCCCTCCCAAGCTCAGGCCGTGATTGATTGTACATGGAGGGTTGTTAGATACGCTGTGTCTGATGAGACTGTAAACAGCGCGGCGCGGGTACTTGGCCCCCTGGGACCTGTCTGAGCACCTAGCATGAAGGTCGGGGTCTGGCTGGATTCTTCAGCTCCCATCCGGGCACTGCCAGAGGCCACAGCGGGCTCCATCCCTTGCCTGCACCGTGGCCACTAGGTCTTGTTCCCACAGGGACACTGGGCTGGCTCAGGAGTGCCCGGGGACCCCTGCCAAGGTCAGTGGGACCAAGTGGCTGGAGAGGACACAGGAGTCCGCTCAAGTCTCATGGGTCCTCCTGCCTCATGGTGTGCCTCGCGGTGGTGCTGCCTCTGAACCCTCTTCCATGCAGGCGCTGTCTGGTGAGCAAAGCCCGCCAGTCCCCCTCCTGCCCCAAGCCCGTCAGGTCCCCTGCGCCCCCACTGTCTGCCCAGTTCCGGCTCACATGGCACTGGCTTCTGTGGTAACACCCAGTGTGGACCTGGCTGGATACCTGCTCACGTCCCAGCCCCAGTCCCCAGCCCTCTGACCAGGACGGTCTTGCTCTTCTATGGCACAAAACAGGTGTTTAATACCTGTCAACTTCTCAGAAGGAATTCAGCTATGTCCTGTCCAGTATTGTGAACGAAGCCTTTTTAGTTTCTTTGCTACAAATTAGATTTAAGTCCTTGGTAGTGAGTAAAGATCCCTAGATTCACAGAGGGGAAATCTTGCAGTAACTAAATTTATTTAAAAATGTTATCCCCAAGGTGATTGCAGCTTCTCTATATGCCCTAATAAAAATTTTAAAACTGTCACCTTAAAAAATGTGCTCATTCTAGAGAAATGATTTAATAGTTGTTTCCGCAATAAAAATCCCAGGAGATGGTTTTTTCTCACAAAGGGTAGCGCGTGGGAAGGCTGGGCTGAAAGTTCAAGCCCAGCCTCGGCAACCGAATGCCTTAGGGACACCCCGTCTCAAAATCAAAAATCAGAATTGGGCCTGGGATGTAGTTCATTGTGAAGGCCCCGGGCCCCACCTCTAGTACCGAGGGTGAGTATCTAGGTAAGTGTAGCCAAGTCCCGGAGCAGGATTATGTGACTTTTTAAAAAAGTATACATTTGCCTGTTCTTTGATTTTGAAAAAAGAAAAAAAAAGTATGCCAAAAGGCCTGGAGGGTGCATATGTCCAGCGGGTGCTCGTGGGAAGCTTTGGGAGTCATGGAGGCGGGAGGACGGGCACTGTTGTAGACAGTCTGTACCCTGCTGGTTGTGTTTACGTTTCTTCATTAATTAGCTGATCAAGGTGGGAACCAGTCCTGTGGATGACCCAGACAGTCATGGGGAAAGCATGTGTGTCTCGCTAGACACCACGTTTCCCATGAGGCCACGGTACTTGGCATTTCTGTCCCTGCCGCGCTTCCCATGCAGCTGAAGTACTTTAGATTTGGGACTCTACCCCAGCCACGGCCGCCTGGACAGACAGGCTGGTGGAGAAATGAGGGCCACCGCCACCTCCCCCGGCGCCCTTCTTGCTGTGACCCAGGCCCACCTCACAGTTTTCACACCTTGGTTCCCCGATCCTCGCACCACCAGGGAGACAGCATTGACAGAGCCCAGGGGATGCTTCAGGAAACCAGGAAAATAAAGCCCAAATCATGTAGAAATCCCAGCCGGCGTGTGAAAAATTGGCCTAGAACATGCTAGTGTTCCACACACGTGTGGGGAAAGTACATATTTAATTAACAAATGTCTAGATATATGGACAATATATAAAATTAGTTTCCTTTGCATATACCTAACATCGATTAGGATTAAAGGCTGAAACGTCTATAGCGTCAGACATTTCTGAAGGATTTGGGGATGTGGAGAGGATTCCTGAACAGGGCACCGAAAGAACAAACCCTAAAGGAGACAAACGAACAGTTGTCTGAGTTGATAAGAGACTGAAGGGAAAATCGTAAATAACTGACAGCCCCTCCGGGGAAGGGGGAGGGCTTGGAAACCAGAGCGGCCAGTGAACTTAGCAAAGGTGACCAGCCCCCGGGACGACCCCACGAGGGCACGTGGGAGCAAGAACACACGTCACAGATCAAAACTGAAGCGCCGGCTCTGCCCGCAGGCCGGGAAGCAGCCGACGGGCCCGTGCGTGCTATCCTTGGTCCGGTGCATCTCTTAAGCGGCTCCTGAAGGCAATTTGGAAGTTTCTGATGGAGCCGACATTGTTGATGGAACTGAAATTGTTTAGAGCTATACCCGGCAATTACCTTTCCAGATCCATTCCCCAGAGGGTATCTGACTAGAAGGATTAATGCACAGAAATGTTTATGGGGGACAACAGATAATGAAACAATGTAATTAGCTGGCCAAGAGAAGCGCATGTAAGTGCGTAGGGTGATGTCGCTACGCTGAGTTTTAGTGGTGAGCTGGAGGGCGTGGCCCGCGGTGGGTGGGTGGATGGCAGGAGCATCTCTGCATTAGGATGACACGGTGTGGCTGGAATTGGAGCCCTTGGGACGGAGTGTGGGTGCCTGCGTGCCAGGGCAAAGCAGAAAGCGCAGATGGGAAAGCTGCCTACCCACTCGAGGCCTGTGGGCTGTTGGGTGGGCAAGGGGGCTGGGCAGGGGAAGGGCCTTGGCGTTCTGCTGTTCAGTGAAGTTTTATTTAAGAATGTCTTCTTTTGAGACACGGTCTTGCTCTGCAGTCTAGGCTGGTTCTGAGCTCACTACGTAGCCCAGACTGGCCTTGAACGCACAGCAATCCTCCTGCCTCAGCCTCCTGAGTGCTAGGATTACATACGTGTGCCACCAAGCCCAGCTAATGCGGTGCTGAGGAGTCGCGCTCCGGTACTTAGCATTTACTAGGCAAGTGCTCGAACCGCTGGGCCGTTCCTCCAGCCCCTATCTAAAAGCATTATTACACCCCCACAATTCCCGAACGTTGGGAGGCTGGGGAAGGAGAATCTCCAGTTTGAATCCCGCCTGGGCAACTTAGCAAGACACTGTCGCAAATAAGAAAAAGGGACCAGAGTTGTAGCTCAGACCAAAGGCCCAGTGTTCAATCCCCAGTGCGGCAAAAAACAAAACAAACAAAAAACAAACCATGCATACATAAATGCAGTAAGCCAGGCCTGCTGGCGCAGCCCCGAGACTGAGGGGTTTGTCAGGCCGTCGGACCGGACCTGAGTTTCCCCACGTGAAAAGCGGGTGGAGGCAGGTTTAAAATCAGGGACAGAAACAGCCTCACGGACTTGCTGCGGGGAGAACAGAACACAGTGTTAGAATAACCAATAGATGTGATGTCTGTTAAACGAGAAGGAAAAGGGGCAGGGTGCTTATGTGGGAGAAGGGGAGGCTGTCGGAGTGGCAGCCAGACTGCAGGGCGTGGCGGGCAGGCGGCAGCGACGGGCACCTGACCACGGCCAGGATGGGACCGGGAGGCTTCTGCCAGGGGCGGGAAGTTGCAGGTCAGGGTGTCCCAGAACAGCAGACTCCACCCACCCCACCCCCACCCCCGGGCAGAACCACAACATATCCGGTTTACAATGTAAATTTTCTTTGATGGATTTTTTTCCTGTCACGGTGCAGTAATTTTAAACGTAAAGGTAACACTGTGCAAGGTTGTAAACTAACCTTTTTGGAAAAGAATTTACTGAAACCTCTGCATTTCATGCGTTTCCAAGAAAAGTGGTATTTGGTTCCAAGAGTGATCACGTGCGTAGACGTGCTGTGATCCCAGCACTCTGGGAGGCCGAGGCAGGAGGGTGCTGATTCCAGCCCAGCCTGGGCCACAGGGGCAACTTAGCGAGACCCTGTCTCGGAATAAAAATGGCCTGGGCATGTGGCTCAGCGTGAATGCTTTGGGCGCCAGCCCAAAAGAGAGGAAGAAGCGGGGAGGGAGGAAGGACAGGCATGATAGCCCGGGGCTGAGGTGCTTAAGCACCCTTCTTCCAGTGGCTTCCTGCTTGCGGGCAGCCTGCGGGCTCCTCGGTGGCCAGGTGTGCCCAGCACGCTAGCCCCACGGAAGGCCCGGGTGAGCTAGGGCGTTGCTGTCCCCAGACTTGCTTGTCCCAAGGCCCTGTGATCTTTGCGTCTCGTAAAAATTCTCAGTATCACTAGGATTACGTCCCAGAACACTGCGGATAGCAGGTGTGTGGCGCACACCTGTAGTCCCAGCCGTCCAGGGGACTGGGGCAGGAGGAGTACAGGTTTGAGCCCAGCTGGGAAACATAGCAACTCAGCAAGAACTTATCTCAAAATAAAGACAGACCGACAGACAGACAGGAGAGAGGGCAGAGGGGCAAGCTAGGGGTAACTCAGTGTGAAAGCTCTGGGCTCCCGTCCCGGAACCGGCAGCCTGGATCGTGAACGTGTGCGTGAACTCGCGGGCACCGGTTGGACCTGGGCGAGGCCTGCAGCCTCTCCCAGTGGCCTCTGCCCAGCCCGGGTGGGGCTCTCGGGGGCAGCTACACCTTCCCTTGGCAGACGCGCCAGGGACAGTGCCCAGCGCCTGGGCCGACGCGGCAGACTGCAGGCCTGGCCCTTCCCTGGTTCCTCTTTTACAGCACCACAGCTGCAGGCCGTCCTGCGCTGGCCCAGGGGTCCTGGCAGCGGCGGGCGCCCCTCCGTGGTCTCCCCGCTGTGATCGTCCTGGCTGTGCTCCTGGCCTTGTGTTGTACTGTGGCCTGTCACTGAGTTTTGGCAGCCAGATGCGAAGTACCTGCTGCAGGGCTGGCGATGTTGGCTCTCTGGTTCTCTTGAGTCCCTCAGAAATTCTAGCTGCAGGCTCACAATAGGCCAAGTGCCCTGGGGGAGGGGTGTTTGGTTTGGCTTAGTTGTATTCATTTCATTTGAGACAGGGTTTCGCTCTATAATCCATTCTGGTCCCGAGCTCTCTAGATAACCCCAGACTGGCCTCAAACTCAGGGCAATCCTCCTGCCTCAGCCTCCCAGAGTGCTGAGATTATAGTCCTCACCCCTGGGCCCAGCTAAATAAAGTTTTAAAGAGAGCACGATTAAAGACTCAAGCCTTTGCTCCCTCACTGACGCCTGCCTCTGGCTGCGGCGTACACATGCACCCCGCCCGGCCCACGCCCCACGTGTCAGGATCGCCCAGCCTACACGGATCTCGCACCCTCAGACAGAGCCACATTCCGCAATGCCCGGCTGTTTTCCCCAGCTCTGCTGACCGGCAACAGGGGAAAAAGATCGTCCGGCCCCTGAGCTGCCCCCAGAGCTCCTTTGGGGTCAGTGAGGATGCTGGAAGCTGCAGCCAGAGCTTGGTTAAGGAGTTGGAGAAGTTAAAAACAAAACAAAACAAAACAAAAAAAAACACTGCAGGATGGAATCAAGATGATTTGGAGACTGGAAAATTTTAGGGAATTTTTGTTGTTGTTAAAATATCCCGCGGACTCCTGAACACTAATGAGCGGCTGCCATGGAAACCAAGCCTGCTCAAGCCGCAGGGTGGTGCCCGGCCAGGCTGGCGGAGAGACAGCCACCTGCTCCTGGCACTCCGTGTGGGAGAAAGAAACTCACCCCTCGTGGTTTGGAAAGCAAACCTTGGCTTATTTGCCTTTCAAGCTGATTATAGATTTTATTTTTAAGGCAGGGAGGGGGAAGGATTTATTTTCTTTTTAATTAAATCCCTTGAGAAACTGAGGATGTAGATCAGCAATAGAGCACATGCTGGGCACGCTCAAGGCCCTGGGTTCAGCCCCCAATACCAAACCAGAAAAGAGAGACCCCCCTAGATCCCTGGGAAGAAAGTCTAAAGCAAACGGGAATCACTTCTTTCCTCTGGTCGGACAGTGCCCTCCGTTCCTCCCCGGGCAGTCCCGGCCCGCCGAGCACCCGCCCAGGTGACTGACCCAGGGAGCCCTGGAGAGACACTGCACAGGGAGCCCAGGACAGTGCTGCTGTGAGACACGCAGGAGGCCGACTGAACGTCCTGGAAGGCTTAGAAGGCTGGCTGGGTCGGGCCTGATGCCCCCCTGCAAGGTGACAGGGGAGGGGACGAGGGACACTGGCGGAGGACATTGCAGGGCCTGCCCAGGTAGCCCAAGGCCTGCTCAGCAGGTGGGCAGAGGGGCAGGGAAGTTTGGCCAGACTGTGGTGGGGGCAAGTGGCTTCTCGGGTGACCCAGGCTGCAGAGTCCCGCCCCTCAAAGAGGACCCCTAGTTTTCTGTTCGTGCTCCTTTGCCTGCCCGCCCCACCCCTCTGTGCCATTTTTGGTTTTTGTTGTTCTCTCTCTCTCTCTCTCTCTCTCTCTCTCTCTGTACTAGGGATCAAATCTAGAGTCCGCACGCTAAGCTGTGTGCCTATCCCTTTATGTTTATTTGGTTATTCATCTGTTTTATTTTTCACACGGGGTCTTGCTGACTCACTCAGTTGCCCAAGCTGGACTGCCTCAGCCTCCCAGAGTGCTGGTATTAAAGGCCTGCGCCAGCAGACCCGGCTTATCATAGGTTAGCTCCGCGTTCCCCTGAGGGTGGGTGACAAGGGCCTGCACGTATGTGTGTGGGTTTGGGTTTCCGCACCTGGAGTGGTTGAGGCCGGAGGCTGTGCACGCTGCAGGACGACTGGGTCCTTCCACCAGCAGCACCCTCCCCTGGGAGGGGCAGATCCGCCATTGTCCGCACCGTGGGTGTCACCTGCCGCGTGCACTGTGCCAATGGACAGGCCCTGCAAGGACTGGGCTCCCTAGCTGACCCTGCAGCGCCAGGGCCTCTGGTATTTCTCAGGTCACAAGAACAGATGTCCACTAGGAAGCTGTAGGGAGATACACACTTTCTTTCCTGATCATTTTCCGGCATCGATGCGTCGGGTGAGGGTCTCTGCGCAGCCATCCCGAGCCCGCTGTCTCTTGTGACGGTGACAGTTGTCACTTGGCTCTTTGTTCTACCTTTCGCTCCGGTGTGAGTCACCAAAGCCCCGCAGTCACCACAACCCAGGTCCGCCTTCCGGAAGCTTTGCTGGCTTGCATCTTGGATCACACTGCCTGCTCTCTCGCTGACTTGTGATGACACGGGTGGGAAGGACGCAGAGGCTCGGATGTCCACTGGACATGGACCGAGGGCCCCTGACCTACTGCCGCTTGTTCCTAGATAAGCTCACTTGAATAGAATCTCCAACTGCCGTTTTCTGGTGCTTTAGTTTCATAAACAAATGGATATTTCAAATCAAGAAAGCAAGGTCAGTTTGGCTTAGGGGGTGCAGGATCAAAAGTTTGAGTCTAGTCTGGGTCACTTAAGTAGTTCCTGAAACTGTCTCAAAATCTATAATGAAAATGGGCTGGGGGTGTAGCTCATTGCGAAGGCCCCTGGCTCAGTGCTCAGGACTAAAGGGAAAAAAGCAGGAACAGAGATTTCGATTCTTAGAAAACTCATCAATACTATGATGTACCCCCAGAGCGTTGGGGCTGTGACTAGGGGCCCTGCAAATTCCTGGCAGAGGTAGCAGGGGCTGCCAGCCCAAGCTCCACCTCAGCTCCAGCGTGCCAGCCCGAGCCCCACCCTGGCCCCTGTGCGCCAGCTCGAGGCCCGCCCCAGCCCCAGTGCTGTGTTTTTAGCTGGAGAGGAGCCCCACACATACCCTCCCAACAGAACTCTTTGTGTGGCACGTTTAGTTTTGCTGTGAGTTCAGGAGCACTGAGACCCACAGCCCGTGGCCGGACTCTGAGACTTCAGGGACTCGCCTCACCTGGTGACAGTAGCCGTCCACCTGCAGGATCCTTCCCACTGCTTCTGCCCAGCTCTCGGGGTTCCCTCCCACCCAGGCATGCACACCTGCGGCTGTCCCTGCCTCCTGCCAGGCCAGCCTTTGCCCCTCGCTCTGCCCTGCTCTCCTGTGGTCATTGGCCGTCGGTGCCATCAGGACCGTACGCACTTCATAGCCGGTAACTCCTGTCACCTGCCCATGTGCACGTCCGGGCTTGGGGGCGGGGCTGGTCCTGTTCACTGTGTCCCCACCACAGGGACCCTCTTCTCTGTCCCTCCTTCCCTCCCGCATGTCCCCACGGCTTTCTGGGTCAGCACCACCTGCCTCCCCAGAACCTGCCCCCTCCTGGGTCACGCCTTGGCGTACACAGGCACCACGTGCGGGCCATAGGGGCCCTAGAAGGACACCGGGCCCAGAGGGCAGGGCCTTGAGCTTCCTGCTGCTTTCATCTAGACCTTGAGGAATGCAGGTTCCTGGACAATTTCACCATGTTTTATGAAGCTCATTCGTCAGCAGCAAGGAAACTGGATGCCCATGATGAACGACCAGGGCCACCTAAGAGCCTTTCCGGTTCCACTTTGCCACCGTCGGGGCGAGGCCCTGCCCAGGCTTACCTGAGTACAATGGTGGAGGGGGGAGTCCTGAGAGTAGCAGGTCACAGTGCTGGGGTGTCCTGGTTCCATGACTTCTCCTACCAGCCCGCTGCCACAGGTTCATCTGGGTGCCATGGCATGGGGCACATTTGGGACCTTCCCAGAGGCTCTTTGGCCTTCAAAGACACGCCTGAAGCAGCAGCACATTCGCCTGTTTATGCACAGTGAAACTCTGAGGTGAGACTGAGAGCGCCCTGAGCCACGGGAGGCACAGAGGGTGCGGACAAGGTCGCTGGCAGGGAGGAAGGCCTGGCAGCTACAGGAAGGGGCGGGGCCACGGGGCCACTTGGGTGTCACTTGCGACAGCGTGGGAAGACCCAGGGAGCGCTGTGTGGCCGGGAGTCAGGCAGGCACAGGTTGGCCTCGTGGCTTCACAGGGAGACTCTGAGTCAAACCCTCGCAAGCAGAGAGTAGAAGGGTCCCTGCCAAAGGCCGGTGTCGGTGGTGGACACGAAAGGGCAGAGCCTGGCCGCAGGAGGTTGATGTGGCTCACAGTTCCTGGAGGGTCAGTCCATGGCCAGCTGGCAGGACCGTCATCACCAAAGGGTTTTGGGGAGCACAGCTGCTCAGTTCATGGCTGGGAGACCAACAGGGGAGTGGAGCCAGAGAGGAAGGGGACAGGGACCAGATAGTTCAAGGCAGGGCCTTCATGACCCACCCAGACACGCCAGGAGCCAGCTCCACTCACACCAAGGCAGACCCCAAAGCCAGCCAAGTCGAGCTCCACCCTAACTGCCACCAGAGGGATGAGTTTTGGTGACCTTTGCACTACCTGGTGATGGTGGTTGATAATAATGCAATGCGTGTTTTAAATGGCTGAGAGAATCAGTCTTATATGTTTGCAGTGCACATACAAAGTGGGGGTACTGCGAAGTGTAAATCTTTAAGGAAAACGATGCTTTCCTTAAATATCGTTGCTTTTTAGACCTACAGTGTTTGTGAGGATAAATGGAGATCTAGCCTGTACAGAGCAAAGTTCCAACTTTAAGACCAGTGCCTCTGGCTGGATGTGGACACCGCCCCAGCTGGGCTGGCTGCAGGGACTGACACTCTGTCTTTAGTCTTGGTGATTACAAGCTCTGCCGCTGGTGATGGTAAACCTACCTTATTTATTTATTTATTTATTTTTTCCGGCACTGGGAATGGAACCCAGGGCCTTTGCACTGAGCTGCATTTCTACCCCTTTTTGTTGTTGTTTGGATTTTGAGACAGCGTCTTGCTAAGTTGCCCGGGCTGGATTCAGACTTGTGACCCCCCGCCCCCGCCCTGGCCTCGTAGAGGGCTGGAATAGCAGGTCTGCACCCCTGGGACTGGCTTAAAATCATTGCCTTCGCGTGGGTCCTCGCTGGCTCGCCGGAGGGACAGACATTCTGCTGCTGGTTTCCGTTGTCGCCTGCTCTGTCACCGGTGCCAGTGCACCTACTTCTTCGGACCACGCTGTCCTGTCCCCCGGCAGGGCTGAAGGATCAGAGAGCACGTGCTGGGTCAGGTGGAAGTGACAGAGCCACTCGTGGCCCTGATGACTTAACTCTGCTGCGCCTGGGTCCCCTTTCAGGGACCCAGGGATAATCACTGTGTCTGTGGCAGTCTCAGGAGGGACGGGATGTCAAGCACTTCTAAAGTGGCAGTCACTAAGCACTGCCCAGGTGCGTGTGCTGGTGGCACCCTGTCGGGGTGAGGCGTGACTCACGCCGGGGCTGATGGGAAGTGTTTATTTCACTTATTTTCTTGTCTCCATGGCGGCAGAGGGGATAAGAGAAATAAAAACAGGCAGATACTTGGCTTTTTCTTCTCTTTGCTTGTAAGCATGATTTAGTTGATGAAATGAGATGTCTCTTCTGATCGATTTCATCCCCGGCTCCGACGGGAGCTGAAACCCCAGATAAAGATAGCCGCACTCCGCACGCCTGTGGGCATGGGCCACTGAGCCAACAGCAGACTGGGATGGTGTTGATGCTTTTGAAGGTTCAGCAATGAAGCGTCTTTCCTCTGTCTCACTAGAGAATTTTTAGGAATGAGGTGGGATGCTTGTCCTTGGCCGAAAACTGCTAAAATCCACCTCCTATTTTATTTAGTTTTGTGATATTGGGGGTTGAGCCCGGAGCCATCACACTGGGCTGCGTCCCTGGCCCTTTTTTATTTTTTTGAGCCAGGATCTCAGTAAATTACTAAATTGTCCATGCTGGCCTTGACCTTACAGCAGTCCTCCGCCTCAGCCTCTTAGAATACCGGGGTGACAGGCCTGGCTACATCAATTTTTAATTGCTAAAATCTAGATTGAAATGTTAAGGCGAAAAAGGAGCAGCAGCTTGGTAACAGAGTCTACATTTTATGTGGGAAGATTTTCCAGCTCTCCCAGAAAGTCACTGGGCAAGCCAACAGCAAGACTGACACACAAACCCGAGGTGTTAGTCCTGGGGCCTGTGCCTGCCCTCGCCCTCCTGTGCCTGGTCGGTGTCCGGAATCCCCCGTCTCCACCTCCCTTTCCGTTCCGGCTCGCCCCCCTCTGTACAGTACACAGATTTCTCTCCCCTGACTCTCTCTCTATCTTGTGATGAATTGAGCCAAACTGTTTGGATCAGGTGTCTCAGTTATCCAAGACCTGTCTCTTCCCCTCCCCCCCCCAGAAGATAAAAGAGTTCTAAGAAAAGTAAGGATTTATGATTTATAGAAAAGAAAAATAAACTCCAAGCAATGGTTGAGCCCAGGGAAAATCCCCTTCTCGGTTTCAGTCTCCTGGCTTCCTTTGTGGTTGATAAAGAACCCCCTCAGGGTGGTGACCCCCAACTGCCAGGACTCCCCCAGGTCTCCAGCAGCCCCTGGCCTGCGGATTAATACTTCCTCAAGCCAATGAAAAATCACAACAAATTAGGAAAGGCTCTGGCTTAGAGTCTCAGAAACAAATCCACCCCGGAACACTTGATCTTCCGGCGCTACTGAGATGTCCTGTGATTGTGGAGCCGTTAACAGGTTTAGACATTTTCTGATTCCACATCATAGCCACTAATTAGAAACTCAGGATTCCTTCGCGGGGGTCCATGTACAAGCAAGATGAGCTGCTTTTTCCCTTGGGGCTTTAGAAATAGTTTCCTTTCATTTTTTACGGTGCTGGGATCAAGCCCAGAGCTTTACCCCTCAGCTACATCCTCAGCCCCTTTTTTATCTCTGATTTTGAGGAGTCTCACCAGATCACTAAGTTGCCCAGGTTGGGCTGAAATCTATGATCCTCCTGCCTCAGCCTCCCAGAGTGCCAGGATTGCAGGACTGGGCCCCTGGGCTCAACCTCTTTTTCCATTTTCTTAATCAGTATTTTATTTAAGGACAGACTCCTAAACCTCTTGTCATTTTCTTCTATTGTGTATTCATTGTGTGCGAGTCGGTGTGTCATGGTGAAGGCGTCCAGGTTCCGGACGAGACTAGGACAGGTGCAGCTGGCCCCCGCAGGCTTCTCCGAAGCGGGTTTCATCTCCTGGCTGACCTTACAGCCCTTCCGCTGTCCTTCCTCTTCTCTGGTTGTTCGGCTTGGAACCCGCTGGCGCAGGACAGTGAGCCCCGGTGACCTTTGGTCGGCGTGTGTGGAGCGCCCTAAGTGTGGGAGGTCCGTGTTGGGGCTGTGGCTACGTGAGCTTAGACGGAACCGGTCGTCGGCCGAATCTGCTCCACCAGCGGGGGGATGGGGCCACGCGGGCAGGGAGGAGGGCCACACCCGGGCTTGCGTGTGAGGGACAGAGTGTGGCCGAGTCTTTGCTAACAGAGTAGGACTTCCCTGCGGTGGCACCAGCGCTGGGGTACAGGGTGTGACGTGGCAGAGGGCCTCTAGTGGGCTCTTGAGAAAACCACAGTCTAGCTAGGGTTGTACTGGCTGCTGGTAACAGGACAGGGCGGGTCACCCATCTCTAAACATCAGGGTGTTCTGTAGAAGCCAGGAGGCAGCAGCAGCAGAACCGTGTGGGACAATATGACAGTGAGCCTAGCACGCGCCATGACAATGCCCAGCTGTCCCTGGGGACGGGGGCAAGGTCAGCACGAGGAGCAGGAAATATAAGTTATTTCGTTTCCATGAGTTCCCGAGGCGGCAGGAAGATGGCAACATGTTCAATGTCAGGCAGAGACTGGTAGGTCTCGGGACTGGATGTGAACCTGGGGGTCGCTTTCCAGGTCATCATTAATCCCTCCCGCAAGTCAGTGGGCCACAGATAGGAGGCTGGTAGAGGGCGTGAGGATTTATTGGCGGGTGTACTGGCTGGCTTCCCATCACCAAGACCAAATACCTAACCCCACAGCCTGAAGGAGGAGAAGTGTATTTGGCTCAGAGTTTCTAAGGGTGCTCTCCAGGCCCGGCTGGCTCCAAGGCAGAGGCACCATGGTGGAAGGGCATGGCGGAGGACAGCTGCTCACCTCATGGTGGCGGGAAGCACAGAGGAGGGGCAGGCTGGGAGGAAAGAGTGCCGGCCACGCCCCGGAACCACTGGGCGCCCAGAAGTGTGCTTACTCATCTCCCAGGCTTCTCTCAGACTTGCCAGGGTGGAAATCAGGATGAACCATCGTGGAGGCATGATGGACACCTGTGGTAATCCATCACAACGACACATGATATCGTATACAGGAGGGGCCGTGAACCTGTGGCCACCCGCAAGCCAGGATTCTCCCCATCCCCACGGCCACCGTCCGTACCAACTAACCAAACCTGGGAGGAGACTACAGAAGTAGCTCAGGGGCCCTGGGGACACCATTGAGCAGCTCCTCCCCGCTGCTCACCTTGTGTCCCAGAGAGACCCCATTCACGCCAAAGTGCTCCTGCCACCTGGGCGGACGGGCCCCATGCTCGCCGCTCCTCTGGCCTTCTGACCATCCAAACTCCCACGTGTGCCACACCTTGCTTCTCCGAAATAAAACTGACTGGTTGGCCGGAGCCATCATAGCATCACGATAAATCGTCACAAGGAAGCTGCATTTCCCAGTCTCACGCCCACCACAGTGTGCCACCTGAGGTTCTGCGTGGGTGCGATGGAAAGAAACTCCGGGATCTCGGGTCACTCAGCTGTGGTGTGCGGTGCTGCCACCAGCCCGTGACACTGGGGGTGTCTCAGGCTGCCACTGCACTGAAGCTGGCTACAGGTGGGTCTGGAAGTGTGGGAGGATGAGCAAAGTGGCTCGTGGTCTCTGGGGTCCTCATTGGTTCCAAATGGTAAGAGGCACAGGGAGCCACCCTAGGGTCCCACGTCCGGCCTTCATTCCAAACTGCCAGTCTTGCTGAGCCAGTGACTCCACAGCCACACCACACTTCACTCTCCTCCATGTAAGGCATGTAAGGTCCCAGGCCTGCCCACGGATGCCAAGCCTTTTTTATTTTTTTGGAGACAAGATGTCATGAAGTTGCTAAGTTCTCCATGCTAGGCTTCAACTTGTGAGCCTCCTGCCCCAGCCTCCCAGAGTGCTGGGGTGACAGGCCTGTCTTACCAGCCTCAGCTTGAACCTTTATGACGGACTTTTACCTCCCTTGGACCCTTGTGGACGAGCAAAGCACAGCGCTGTCGTGGCTTGTCAGTCTAGAACCTGCACCCTGTGCTGCATGCTTCCCACACCCACCAGATCCAGGAGCCCTGGTCATACCACCCGAACCTTGAGGGCTTAGCCTCCGTCACCACACACAGATGTGACTCCTGTCTCCATCCCCCATCCTCCATTACACCTGTTTGGTTTCGAAACCGTGTTCCCAAAGAACAGAGCCTTTGGATGAAAAACTAAAGAGCTGATTATAATGGTGGAAAATCACGGTCTATAAAAGTTTTATGATTCGCAAGAGCAGAACGGGCTCCCTACCGCTAGCTGTCCATGAAGTACCGCTGATTACCAGCGGCGTGCCCAGGAGCCCTGGGTTGACGGCAGCCTGCAGGAGCTAAATCGGGAACTGAGTTCCGCCCGAGCCGTCCCTGAAGGCTGCTCCCACCAAAGGTGTCGCCTCTGCTGGTTGTCACACAAGCACCCGGCTCCTGGTGACTTTCTGTGGCTTTGTCTTCTCTGCTGCATGCGGCCCTGTTCCGTTCTCGGTGGTCTCCTCCCTAGCTTGCTGGGGTGCAGCCCGTCTTTCCCCTGCTGGTTTATTGCGGCAGAGCGGCAGGCTGTTGATGTGAGCTCCTTTCTCACGTCTGTCCAATTCTCCACTCACCGCATCACGTGACATTTGCCAGGTTGAATTTTTCTCTTCATTCAGCTCCGAGTATTTTCAAAAATCTAATCCTTCAGCTGTTTATCAGGGTGTTACTTCATTCCCACATATTGGGGGTGTTTTTTTTAGTTCTGTATCCAGTATCGATTTCTAGACTCCGTGTGATTAGAAACGATCCTCACTTTAGCTTGATTGAAGCCTCTTTGAAATGCTTGAGGCTGGTCTGGGGCCCACCCCGTGGCCTCTGCTCCTGGGCGTGGGCATTTCTGCCAGCGTAGGTGTTTCCGTCACGAGATTCTGAACCGGCCCCATCCCCACCGAGCTGGCTGGCTGGGACAGGCCGGTGCTGTGTAAATAATGACACAAAAACCTTAACTTTTCCTTTTCTGTCCTAATGATTTGTGGGACGGGATGGCATTTTAAACTTAAAAGTCAGAGTTTTCCAGGGTCTACTCAAAATGAAAATGTGTCCCCCACCCCAGGATTTAATACCCGGTGCTTGTATGTGTGGTGTTAAGGACAAAATCCTCATGACAGCCTTTGTTCCCTCCCCTCAAAAGCTGGGTATGGACCAGGGCAGGGGTAGCAAAGAAAAAGTGTAGTCCCAAGAGCAAAGATACACAAACATGGTGATTGGAGACCCGCCTGGGTGCTGGCAGCCCACCCCCACCCCGATGGCCATGGACTATGACGCCCCCATTTAGGGTCTTTGAGCAGCCACTAGTTATAACACCATGGTAAAGGTTCCCAGTCCCAATATAAACATAGATTATTTCAGCCAGAT
Organism: Ctenodactylus gundi; assembly: GCA_004027205.1. Taxonomy (NCBI): domain Eukaryota; kingdom Metazoa; phylum Chordata; class Mammalia; order Rodentia; family Ctenodactylidae; genus Ctenodactylus; species Ctenodactylus gundi. Next base: position 221,503 of record PVKB01002057.1, on the reverse strand, counting down.
GTAAGATGATCAATTCTTGCTAGGTGTCCCCGAACCCAAGGGTCAAATCTCTAACTTCTTCGAGGTCTATTGTGATTTGGGTCTGGAGTGTCCCCCAAAAGCTTCATGTGTTTGGATGTTATGGGCTGTCTAGAGAACCATGTGCCGTTAGGAGATGTTGGCCTGGAGAGGTGAATTATGAGTGTGTGTGGTGGATTATAGGTGTGTGGTAGATTACAGGCGTGTGGTGGATTAGGGGCTTAAACCTGGAAGGGGCAGCACACTGAGGCTGGACCCAGAAGGGCAGATCACAGGGACAGGACCTGGAAGGATATATGCTACTTCCTCCCTTGTTTTTGAGACTTGGTTTCTGTTTCCAGTCATGTGCGGGGCTGCATCCACTATCTTCGCCATGTGTTTCCACTCTTGCCAGATGCCCATGAATTGACTGTGACCTCCTGAAACTGTGAGCGAAAATAAACCTTCCTCCTCTAAGTTGTGCATGTGGGATATTGAGTCACAGCAATGAAAGCATAACCAAGACAAAGTCTATTTTGGTTTGGGGAAAGGTCCCAAGGCTGCCCAGAAATTCTCAGTTTATTACCCTGCGTATAAATAGAGCTTAGCTCAGAGTTGATTAAATGTACAGCCGTGAACTGGAGTAGACTGAGTTAATAGAAGGGGACATTGGCCTGTATGTAGGGTGACCATGACGTCGGTCATCCAAGTGGGATGAGTGAAACAGGGAAAGGGGGGCTACTCATTTTATGTCAAGGCAACTCAAAACTCGGTCAGCTCTGAGGCAAGCCTGGTCAGTCTGTCGCTTCATGAGGACTTCCTGTGTGCTAGGGACACTTAGGAAATACTTGCTCATCCCTAGCGCAAAAGAGGAGGGTCCAGGCCCCGCCTCTCGGTGGCCCCGGCCAGACTTCCTAGGACTCGCTGCCGGAATCAACGTGGGAGGACGTCTCTGGACTCCACACTGGGCAGTGCAACATTGGACACAAGCAGCAGAGAGTCCTGTTGCCTGCCTGCTCTGGTCCTTGCTGGAATCTACACTTGGCAAAGTACCTGACATACGTTCGGTGGCAGACCATGACCTTCTGCCCCTGGCGGGAGATGTTCCAGGTATGAACGGAGAGATGCCCTGTTTGCCCCGCTCCAGTTTGCTTCTGATGCACTCATGACTCTGCCCTTTAGGACGCCTTTGTCGCCAGAGTAGACCCACCTGTCTCTTCTGGTCACCTTGATTTCCGTCACCCCTCAAGGCTTTTCTTAACTTCGTCTGCTTTCCAGTTCTTCGGCCAGCTCCTGGGCCAGTCGTGAGACTGAGGAGGGCGTGGAGTCAGATTTGCAATGCTGTCTTTCCTTCATTTCCTTGCTTTTGTGGCTTACCTTTGGAATCCCACCCCCAGTCTTAAGTGGTCTCTGTGCCACTGACCAGTCTCACACAGTGCCCATCTGACAGCCCAGGTCACCATAATGGACTAGCGCGTGGTACTGAGTACTGAGTCACTTTGTCTTCTAAGCCATCTCAAAACCCACACCAAGCAAATGCCGGTGGTGGCTGTGGAAACTTTAAGAGAACACATGGGCCAAGAAAAGTGGGATAACAAGACAGAGCAGGCCAGGATGACGTCACGTGCGTATGCCAGGATGACGTCACGTGCGTTTGCCATGATGACGTCACGTGCACTTTAGGTGCAGGCAAGACAGAGGTAAGCTTGGTGAGGATGTGAAGGAGAGTCACCAGCAGGGTTCCGTGACACTGGCCCTCCCAGGGGTCACGTGCTGTACACAGTTTGTGTCTGAGAGCAGACGTTTGCCATCACCTCTGTCCTGTGGTTGTCCTGGTGAGCCAGGGGACTGGGGACAGGACCAGCATCAAGAGCCCTTGCTGGGCTGGGAAGGAAATTTTTGCCTATTCCCCTCCATGCCTGACAAAGGCCAAACTGCGATCCCTATCTGTTCAAGAGTGGAGGGGAGTTCCCTTTCCGGAGTCCTGCCTTGTGGATCCCTCTCTTGGTCACATGTGTTCTGGCTAGGATCTCTGGTCTTCCTGGCAGCAGGCTGAGCCTGTCCACTCCATCGGCAGGATGGACACAGCCACTTCTGCTGCATAGGAAGACACCCAAGTCCCCATTCCCATGAGCTCAGATGTACGTGGATATGAGGGTGAGACAAAGGGGGCTGAGAGCGGCCCCAGAGGACCCCGATTCATGGGACAGTGTCCTCAGCCACTGTCTTGGGGGGTCCCCCTTTCCTTCCGGTGCACCCAATTACACTGTCCCCCTGTGTGCTTCACTGCAGCCCTGAAGCTGGTCTGAGCGTGTGAGCTTTTACTAGGGACAAGGCTCTGGGAGGGTCTTGGACCACTCAAGGGCATCGTCCTTCTGAACACTTGGCTCAAGAGAAGTGTCTTTTGGTCAAGAATAGCGAGAACCGATGTTCGCTAGACGAGCAACATGTTTTCATTTTGTGCGTTTTGATTGCTGGCTTTGTGGTGCTGGAGAGGGAACCCAGGGTCGCTCTCCCACGAAGCTCGTCCCTGGCCCTCTGCATTTATTTTATCTTGAGACAGAGCATTGCTTAGTTGCCCAGGCAAAGCTCAAATTCAAGATCCTCCTTGCCTCAGCCTCCCTAATAGCTAGGATCACAGGCATGTGGCACCCTGCCTGGCTTAGCATGCTTTAATGAACGCGCATGGATCCAGCGGTGAGAAGTGAGTCCTAGGAGGGAGCCGGGGCTCACGCTGGACCTCACCAGGCCTTGCCGGGGTGGCAGAAGGGCGGGCAGCTCTCCAGGTGCCCCTGTTCTGTAGCGCATCAGAAGGTGCCGTGCAAGAGAAGCTGCTCACATGGTTTGGAGAATTTTGATTCCAGTGCGACTGAATTGGCTTTTGTACGCTGAGACCTAGAAGCTATTTTAAGCCAATAGGAGCTCTTCCCAGGTTCTCAGGAGCGGGTGGGACAGGCAGTGTGGACCATCCTAAGTACCTAAGAGTAACTAAGACACCCAGGCCAGTGCTCATTGCAACTGAAAGGCCCCAGGAAACAGGGCACCTCCTCTGCCAACCCTCAGACTTCGGGTCTGTCATGGTAATGTGCATCAGGGAAACTATCAGAGACCTACTTGGAGAGTATCAGGGTGGCAGAGTGTATGATTAAATCAAGAATTTAAGTCGTGCAGGACTTTCTTACTAATTCCTCTGGTAAGAGCTGATATTGTCCGACAGGGTTAAAAATACGGTGCTTTGTTCCTGAGGAAAATGGAGATAGCTTAATGAGGAATGATGCCTGGACCCCAGAGCACAGGCCTAACTAATATCCCATCACTCTGGGAGGCTGAGGCAGGAGGACTCCAAGTTTAAGCCCAGTTGGGACAACTTAGCAACATAGTGAGACCCTTTATGTTATAAACAATAGAGAAGGGCTGAGAATGTAGCTCAGAGCAAAGACCCTGTGCCCAGTCACCAGTACTGCAGAACAGAGAAAGGAAGGAAGGAAGGAAGGAAGGAAGGAAGGAAGGAAGGAAGGAAGGAATGAATCAAGATTATAAAAAGGCATCCTTTGAACTCTGGCTCGGATATGTCTAGTGGAAAGAAGCCCAAGGATAAATAGTTCTATGAAACTTTATATAAATGCTAATTATAATAGAAATGAGCCCAATTCATGAACTGTATAACTCCTCTGAAAAGTTAAATATTAGCCTGAAAATAGAAAAAGAAATTAGATCCTCCATTTTTATATTTTTATAGACACCCATGATTTTTTTGCTCCTCATAAATAATACATAATATTCTTGAAAGAAATACTTGGCAGGTGGCACAGCTTTGAGCCGGACCGTACGCACTTGCGTGAAGCGTCCCAGGCAGGAGAGAGATCCCCAGCTGCCGTGGCTGGTCCCCGCACACAAGGAGGGGAAGTCACTGGACTCCAGCAGCCCTCGTTACTGGAGGCGCTGGCTGGACAGCTGATTGATTGGCTGGGTTACTGCTGGCTTCGTATTGATCTGGCTAAGCATTCCCCTTGGCTTGCTAAATGCGTTCTATAGAAATCAAGCGAGGTTTTTGATGTCTTAAAAGAGGACGGCACTCCTATGGTTAGTGCCTAGCCCCAGTGCTGCCTTGGCGGCTCAGCCCCCTGGGACGGACTGTGGGAGTCAGCTGGATGCCTTCTCCCGGCTCTGGCTGCGGGCTCCAGCTACCCCCTGCCCCTGCTTGCCTCCCACCATGTTGCAGTTTAGATCTGAAGTGCCCCCTGATGGCGACTGGACCACGGGGCGCTGTGCTCACCAGTGGATCCATCCACAGATGAGTCTGTGGCTAACGGTGTTGGTGAGGTGGGGTGCATTCTTCTACTGTTCCCAGCTCCTCCCTGGTCTCTCTGCATTCCTTGGCTTGGGAGAGGGGGTGCCCCTCTCCTCTGCCCCGCCCTTCTGTCCCGCCACTTGTCTTGGAGGCAGCTGACTATGGACTAAAACCGTGAGCCACATTAAACCCCTTCTTGTGTAGTGCTGGGGAAGGAGCCTTCACACTGAACTACATCCCAGCCCTCTTTTATCTTTGATTTTGAGACAGGGTCTCGCTAAATCACTAAGTTGCCCAGGTTGGACCCAAACTTGCAGTCCTCCTGCCTCAGCCTCTCAGGTGCTGGCATGACAGGCCTGGATCACTGGGCCTTGCAGTGGTATTTTATTTAATCTTTAAAATAAATCACTTTGTTTTCCCTCATAGAAACGGGTTCAGGGAGGTGGAGCACAGCTCCCAGTGTCACTCAGCTGCCCGCAGGCAGGGCTGGGACTCGACCCGGGCTGCTGTGGGCTCCCCCTTGGTGGAGTCTGATCCGTTGCTCTCCTGCCAGTCATGTGGGCCACGCTAGGATTGGCTGATGGGAAGCTGTCTGAGGCTCCCATGGTGTTTTGGAGCAGATCCACAGAACTGTGCGGGCCAGCAGAAGGCTTCACTAGGAAACGGAGATTTCCAGTGAAGGAGGAGGCAGGATGCTGCCCCCACCCCAGGGTCCCTGAGCCAGAGACAGGAGGTGAGTGGCGGGCCTCGTTGGAAGTGGACACGGAGTAACGGCAGTCAGACTCAAGGCGCAGCGCTGCCGGGGGACACAAAGGCACTGTTCCCTTTCAACTTACTGACATCACAGTTGTTGAGCCATTTGGAGTCAATAGAAGACTAGATAAAGAGAGAAGAGTGTGCTGGGCAGGACGGTGGCCGGTGGGGAGGTCTCTCTGGATCTGGGACAGAGCTGGTTATTTTCAGCAACGGGCTTTGAATCTCCAGGACACACTCGATCTTTGCTTCTCCCTCAGTGCGTCATCTCCCGGCACAGGTGTGGCCTGAGGCTGGCACAGTGGTGCCCACAGGCCCATCTGAATCACCGCAGGCTCCCGTGGTCTCTGCTAATTAGGTCCACACTTACTCTTAGAAGCCTGGGCGTGTGCCCAGATCCCTGCTCCTTGGTGCTCCCAGACCAGTCTGTGGGAAGTCCCGCCCAGACGTTCAAAGAGATGAACTCCATTTCACACTGCACAGTGTGTGGCCACTCGGGGCAGACTTTGGATCTAGAGCCATCTGCTCCCACTGGGGACCATCTGCCCGTGAATTAGTGAGATCGTAGATTCTCCATACCGTGAGGGCAGCACGAAGGATGGACACACGAAATGAGGCGGACTCCTTACTGCCTGTCCACCGGATGCACGTTCTCTCCCGTTTGGGGCTGAGATGTCTTCCTAGTACAGTCATCATGTCTTGGTCTAAAATTGCCCAGAACTATGACGTCATGCTCACCCCTCACCCTTTCTTTTCCCCGGCTATTAGCAGGTTCTTTCAAAGATCTCTGAGGTGGCAAGAAAGGACAGCGTCTGCCTGTGATGAGCAGTTGCCCGCAGAGAAGGGGACCTAGCGAGGAAACAGCCGAACCCCACATATCGTGCTCCTGCCAAGCCCCAGTGGCATCCTTGGCTTCTTATTACATGATTCTTAAGCACACACTTCCTGTGAGTCCGTACTTCCTGTGTGTCTACACTTCCTGTGAGTGAGCCCACACTTCCTGTGATTGAGACCAGCCACACTTCCTGGGGTCTCATGCTTCCTCCGTGCATACTTCCTGTGGGTTCCCAATTCCTGTGCAACCGTACTTTCTATATACATATACGTACTATAAATACGTACTTCCTGTGATCCCGACTCCGGTTGTGTACATATTTTTTTATGAGTTCCTACATCTTGTGTGTTTGTGCTTCTATGCCTACTGCACACTTCCTGCAAGTGCATACTTCCTGTGAGCTCCCACTTCCCTGAGTTCTCGCGTCCTGGAAGCTCTAACTGCTGGTTACAATGTTACCTTGAGGGTCCCTCTTGGGCCTAAGACATGCTGGATTCCTGAGCACCCAAAATCTGTGAAAGAGGATGTTTCTTTCTGAGACGTTTACCTTGCACGTGTTTCCCCTAATTGCAACCCATCCTTCAGATCTCTCCCTAAGTACCATGTTCTCCCTGTGGGGAAATTCCACAGAGATTTGTATTTTTCCCCCAGTGCCACTTATTTAGAAGGATTGTTGTTTAATGACAGTTGAGGGCTCCCCTGTGAGATGGCAGGATCCCAAGCGGCCTTGCTTTTGCGGTGTCTCCGGGGCAACCATCCCTGGTGGGTGGTTCCCCTACAGGATGGGTGAGTTACAGCAGGGGTCCTACTCTTTAGCAGATGAGATTGAAAAGTGGGTGTGTGGTCTTCTTAGTATGCATTTTCTATAAGGGTAGTTCGTGTAAACACTCGCAACCTGCCAATTTCATTGTTATCTGACACACTGTGGTTGCACCAAGGCATCTTACGGAATCTTTAATCCACAGTGTGGGATGGCTGGGCAGGAGCCTCCCTCCATTCAGATAGGTAAGCCATATTTTTGTGTTCTAATATGAATACATTTTCAGACCCACCTTCCGTAAGAAACCCCCAGAACTCCTTGCAGATGTTCTCACCAGCCCTGATTATTGCTTTGCCCTCATGACTCAGCTGCTGCCCACCTCATCAACCGGTTTCAGGAATGCCCCCCACTTCCTCAGTGGCTGTTTTTTGTTTTGTTTTGTTTTTAGGAAGCGAAAGGACACGAAAGTGTTAATCCTAGAAATCTGGAACTTTGTGAAAAGAAGATTCACATCAGACCAATAATTACAAAGTCCTAGAAAACAGTAATCCACAGGTATAGGACTACAGGTGGAAGATTTGCAAAAGTGGCTGCATATAGAACATATATAATATTATCTGAACTGGTGAGTGTTGTCTATAGAAGTCCACTCCACACATGTTCCAGTGTAGACCAGGGGTCCCCATTGCTGGGTCACTGACTGTACCTACACCTACTGTAAATACTTCCTGTAAATACAAACTTCCTGTAAGTTCCCACTGCTGACATCATGGTGGCTGATCTGTGGCCTTGGAAGGACAGCTGGGACAAGTGAACCTCCAGCAGCATGAAGTGGGGTCAAAGCCCCGCCCCCTCTGAGCACGCTCCTATAAGAGTCTAACCCCGCTGCTGATTGACAGGAGGCCGAGCTTTGCTTCCCCCCACTTCCTGCCGCTGCTCACCAGTGCAGAGCTATGCAAATACTTACTGCAGAACAAGCACCTCCCCTGGGGAGAGCGATCTTCACCTAAGCCTGTCCCTCATGTCCACAGGTTGGTGACCACTGGTATCGGCCACGTGCTGAGCAGTGAGCTCGGAGAAAATGCATTAATCAGAGAGAGCAGACACCTAGTTTCATCACAGGGTAAATCCGCTCAGGACACGCAGGGCCCTGGAAAAAAAGTAATCCTCTAACTTATCCACTCGGGGAGGGAGATAACCAGAAAGTTGTTTCCGTAACTCTGCAGACCCTCTTAGGCCGTGGTTTTATGCTGAGCCTCCTTTACGGGGCGCCTCCGTGTCCCATGCACCTGTGTGTTCTCCCATGCATGCAGTTCGGGCAGGGAGCCAGCCCTCTTCCCAGCTTGACCCCACCCCTCTCTCCACAGCTGCCGTATTCCTCTCCTGTGCATCAGACCCTCCAAGCCTCCTTCCACAGAAGTATCGTATAAATGCGGGATCCTTCAAGTGGTAGTCTTGGGATGCAAAGGGATCTTGGCGACGCGCCAGTCCAGTCGGTGCCCCTCAGTGATGGCAGATGGCACAGCTGTGCAGAACTGTGCGAAGGACAGGGTTAACAGTAAGACGTGCACACATCATGGAGCAGGAGGAGCCAGCTGGCTGGGGTCCGAGTCTGTCATGGGTCTGTGGTGCACCTGCCACAGTAGTGACAGGTCAGGGAGGTGAAACGGCGGAGCATGCTCGTGGGGGAGGGAGTAGTGACCCCGACTGAAGAGTGCCTGAGCCCTGTGGATTGGTGTACATACCTTCTTGTCAGAAAGGGCTCAAGATGGTCACAGCCACCTGCTGGTGACCTCCATGTCTCCTCTCCTAGGGCACCAGGCCAAGGCTCATCCCCTGGAACCTCATTAATGTTTTAAATTGTGACTAGTTCTGGTCTGCAAGAATGTAAAATCCGTGTGACTCCTCCTCCTGGGATGCCGCTGTCTCCTCCTCTCCTCAGGACAGCCTAGAGAGCCTGGCTCTGTTCCAGACATCGCACATACTGCTTCGGGGGCCAGTGATGTGTCTGTGCAAGGCCAGGGCACCTCTCAGAAAAGCAAGCAGATGGATATTCTTTGTGTGTATGTCTCTGCGTGTGTGTGGTGCTGAAGACTGAGCCCAGGACCTTCAGACTGAGCTACATCCACACTCACTTTCGTATTTTGATTTCGAAGTAGTTTCTCTAAGTCACTAAGTGGCCCAGACTGGACTTGAACTTGTAACCCTCTTGCTTCTGTTTCCCAGACTGTTAGGATGGCAGGACTGAGCCACCAGGCCCAGCTTCTAAATCAGTTCTTTAAAATTTTAACCAGACAAGACAGCCATCAATGTGAATGCAGTTAAAAGCCAAGAACTTTGATTTCTGTCATATGACTGCTGTAAAGTCATTGCCACTAGTGAGAGGCGAGTCGACGGTACTGTGTAGCATCAGCTAACCGGCTAGGCCTGACGGGGACTCTGTCAGCCACCAGGGATCCCCACCCCTCAGCACCTTGTCCCTTGCAGTCACAGCCTGAATGACCACGAGCCTTGTGTAAATGGCTGCCTGTTTTGTGAAAGAGAACTTCCGGTTTCCTCAGAGTAGAGGAAGTAGGTATGGCCAGACTCACCCGGGCTGTGGTGGATCAGGCAGGTGTCTCCAGAGACCCAGAACCAGGAGGATATAGACACAGATAGGTGAGGGGGACTTTAGAGGGGAGTGTTGCATTCAGTCACGGAAGCCGAGAAATGCCACAGTAGGGCTTCGGCAGTCCCGACACCCTGGTGTGGCCAGTATATGTCTGAAGGCCCCAGGTTGGGGGAGCCCTTGGTGTAACTCTCCGTCCAAGATCTGGCAACTTGAGTGGCTAGCGTGATACCAGGGTTCTGAAGTCCAAGGGCAGGAGAAGCGTGTCCTGGATCCAGGGGGTGAGGAGGCGAGCAAATCGGCCTTTCTGTTCCACCCAAATCCTTAGCCAGTTGAATGGTGCCCTGCATACCCCTGAGGTCCTAGGTCCAGGTGCCAGACTCTTCCAGAAACCTCACAGGCACATTCAAAAGCCATGCTTCACCCACCTGTGCGTGCTCCTTTATCCAGCCAAGTTGACACCTACAACCAACCCTCATGGCGCCGTGGGGAGGTGGCTGAGGTGCTTCTGGGTGGAGAGGGTGCTGGCCTGGGCATGCCTCCACGGGGCTCCCAAACCTCAGGGTTGTGACCATCTGACCCAGAAGCTTGTTTTCGATGTCATCAGCCGCCTGCAGTCCCCTGCTCCACCCCGCAGCTCCACATACTCTCTCCGGGTCCACACCACCAAGGGGTGCTCCTCACACCCCATCTGCCCTCCAGCAGCCCCTGACTTGTGTGCAGCCAGGCTTCACGAGAGATAGGAATGGGCTGAGCCTGGTAGTTTGAGCCTCAGCACTCTGGGAGGCTGAGGTGGGAGGATTGCAAGTTCAAGCCCAGCCTGGGCAATTAGTGACTCACGAGAACCTGTCTCAAAATAAAAATAGAAATGGGCTGGGGATTAGAGGTGTAGCCTGGGTGAAGGCCTTGGGCTCTGTCCCCAGTGCCACTAAATAAATAAGTGTGTGAATGACGGGAAGAGGGAATGAGAGTCCTGTCCCAAGCGAGGGACACGTACATGACCTTGCATCCCAGGCTTGCCTCAGCACGTAGACCCAGTTCATAGGAAACACCCAGGCTGGTTTCCACATCTTTCTTCTGTCCCTGCTTGATTCTGGTCCTTCTGGATTTTCCCGTGTCTCTCTTGAGTCCCAGCGATGGCAAAGAGCCCCGCAAAGTTTAGAATGTCCAAGAGTGTCCCGTGGGAAGGAATCCTCTGGGCTCCTCCAACACGTGGGTTTGACCCAGCAGGAGGAGCTGAGCCCCTGAAAATGAGATTTTCATTTGTGCTCACCCCCCCCACCCCCCCACACACACCTGTGCATGGCTCTCCGTGGACTTGAACGTGCACCCACAGAGCCCTCCACAGCCTAAAGCCCAGCTTTGTACTTACGCCCAACCAAAGATTTCTTCACGTGTGTATTTTTAAGCCAAGGTCCACATCTAATTAAACAGCCAGGGTTCCATTTGCAAACACCAGTCCAGGCACTATTAAACAAGTGTTCCCAAAGTAATTGATTTTATTGACACCAAATTGGTTCTGAAGGGTTACAGCGAACTCCCATGTAAACACAGGTAGCCCGCCCTTCAACATGGTGACGCCCCAGTGAGGCCCGTGCCGCTGGCCTGCACAAACCCAGGAAGACCCTTGCCATTGCCGGGAGGGTCAGCTTGTCGGTGTTGCTATCAAAGTGCCTGCACGTGCACAGACACCCCAGATTATTCACCTAGCGTGGCTTAATCCACTGAGTTTAAAGTCACACACAATTGAACTATAAATTCCCTTCTAATCTAACAGCGAGATTAAGGACGGTGACTGGAGAACAGCCTCAAACCATTTTCAGAAATAGGCAGGGTACAAATAAATCAGGTAATACACACATAAAATGCTTCCAGGTGTATGATCCTCTGCCTCTCAGGTTTCGACAGGTCAGGGGAGGGGTTTGGCCCCCGGGCCCTCTCTGCAGGGAGGCCAACCCATCTCCTGAGACTCCCAGGTGGTGCTGGCGGCCATCTTCACTCTTGATCCTGTCCGTAGCTTTTGATCCGGCCAACTTCAGGGCGCCAGAATGGTATATCACGTCAGGCTCGGAAGGACACCGGGGTCCTCCGCATCCAACCCCTCACATTTTGACAGTGTGCGGGTGTGGGCTTTGGTCGGTGGCAGCGCTGTGTAAAAAGACACTCGGTTTTAGACAGAATTCAGTTGATTTTCTTCACTTGTGGAAGAAGTCCGCCTGTTGTTTTCTGGCAAAGGAGAATTGCACAGAACCTCTCCTTCCATTGAGAGGGCGAAGCTGGTTGTAGAAACACCGTATGTGCCTGTGACTCTTTGCCTGTCCGGTTTCACAGATGGATGCAGGGAGGCCTATACCTTTTTGCTGTGAGTTTCTGAAGACATAGGGATTGAACTCTGCCTAGCCTTCTGCATGGCACATTGGCTGATGAGTAGGTACTGTCTGAATGAATGAAGTGAATGAGTTGGTCCTCAGTGGATGCCTGAGATCCTAAGTTCCTGTGGTCCTCGCTTATCCCTTCAAACACTTCCCTCTCTCCTGCCTCTATTGGAGAGACCCCTAGAACAGGCAGGGGAGAGGCACCTGCACAGCCTCGCAAACCTTGCTGCTCCCGGGATGGAGGGCTAGCCTCCTTTGTGCCTGGAAGTGTATCTGGGGAGCCCATTTAATGATGGACATATGCCTTTGTCGTGCAGATGAATCCTCAGTGAATTTTTTTCTAGGCATCCCCAACAAAGGGACCCATGAGTCACTAGAGTATAACCAAGCATGAACCAGGAACCTGAGCAATTAGTTCATATTCGAATTTGTTTGACCAACAGGTCCACAGGCAGGTGGGGTGGGATATTGTTCACTGTGTGGTTGGGGCAGGATCAGCCAAAGGAGTCACCCTAAAGGCCCTGGAAGTGCGGGGGGGGGGGGGGCTCTGGCTAAGGTTCATGCAGTTACTAAAGCATCTCCCCCTGCACCCCCCTGTGCTGTTCTGCTGTGGGGCTGAGACCTGATAGATGACCCCCCTCCCGGGAAAGGAGTAGAACCCACCAGGAGATGGAGGGGTCCTGGCCGGCTCCCTAACTCACCCTGAACACCGTCTTAGGCTGCTTGACCTCGTGATTTTAAATACGTGTTTATCGGTGGGAAGACGTTTGAATCCAAGCAGTGCCATCCCGTCATGCTACACACGGGGTGAGAGCTCGGAGCGCAGCTGGCATTGAATAATTGACTTGATTTGAGATGCGGGTTTCCAGAGGGAATGTAGAATTCTGCGGAAAGATCTGCAGTGGCCCCAGGTATCAGTCAGGACATCCTGTGCTTGTCACTAGGCATCTGTGTCCCACATATGTCCAGAGATGGCCTGTGGCCTGTGAGGTGGTAAGCGCTGACTGTGGGTGTGTTCCGGGTGGGAGGTGCTTTGCAGCTATCGCGTATGTGTCTGTGACCCTCCACTCCCACCCCACGCCCGTCCCCAGCCGCCCTCACGATGCGAAATTCCTGATGCAAGTGTCACTTCCTGTCTTTCCCTTCTAGTCAGGTCAGGTGACTGTCCAGCTGATCACTTCAAGCGGCCTTTCCTAGGGGCTGCTCACTTAGCTCTGCCTAGGCACATAGTCCGTATAGAACAACGAAAATTCAGTGACCGTGATCCATTCCCTTTATTTTTTTAACAGTCACTACTTTCAATTATGCGATTTCCTATCTGCTCTTAGAGAAAAAGAACTAGGATATGTGAAGATAAAAATTGCATGAGCGGCTGTGAGCAGTGGGAGAAAGAGAAACGGTGCTCACCGTGACCTTTCGTCCTGGTCAGGATACCCATTCAGCAGCCGCCTGAGACTACAGGAGAGTCAGAGTCCTGGGGACCTAAGATACTAGCTACAGAAGAGGTGTCTGGGACCGCAGGGTCACCCCTGATGTGTACCTGTGGGAGAGGGCAGCCTGGGGGCTGTGTGTGCCCTGTGAGAGTGAAGCCCGCAGCCTGTTCTATCCAAAGCTCAAGGCGGCCATCGGGGATGCCCTGCAGGCAGCCAGAGGAGGAGGATCCTTCCCTGACCTGCCCACTGTGGTCCTGAGGGCTGTCACCTGGGGGTCCACTCTCAGAAGTCTCTGAGGGATGGGGGAGGCGCATCTTGGTGCCAACTTGACCCACTGTGACCCGTCAGCAGGGCTCAGAGAGCCCAGCAGAGGGAAGCACACGACGTAAGCTTGACTTTGAAATAAGGTTCAGAACAACTCCACAACTTTTAGTTTTGAATAAGTTACAAAGCTTAGAGGAAAAAAAACAGAAAATACTGGTTACCAGATAAACCGTGAGCAAACAAGCAAACATACACACACGCACAAACCCACACATGTGCGCGCGCGCACACACACACACACACACACACACGCACAAAAAATGAATCCTAGTCTAGTCACCCGGAGACAGTCACTGCTCACAGCTGGGCCTTCTCTGTTCTGACCGATGTTTGTCTGTAGGACTTCTGTGTATTTTTGGTAATTCCTCCTTTACAAAATGGTGTCAGTTTTGTCTGTAACCTACTATTTACAGACTCAGACACGGACGGAGAAAGTGATTCTGTGCAGTTGGTACCTCGCCACTCCTGTTCACCGTGGAGTCTCCCTTCTGGAAGACCAGGGAGCTGCCGATGCCCGGGGATGTCCCCTCCTGTGTCCACCCTGTTACCTGGTGACTGCTCTTGGCAGGCTCTGTCCAGTACCCCCTCCCCAAGTGACCACTCAGCCTTACCCCTCTACCAGCCTCGCTCGACTCTCTGGGACCTTCCCTGGCCCCCTGGCACCCCCCCCATTTTACCCACCCCTCTTCCCTTACACTCTTCTTTTTTCTGTGAATGAATGCGTGCACACGTCTAGGAATAAAGGGGGAAAAATAGAAGGAAATCTACCAAACTGTTAGTCACTGACTAGCAACCTTAGTGGGTGGGGAGCTTTTACCTTTTACTTCATTCATTCTGCATTGGATTTTCTTTTTAAAACACATGAAATATGTTTACTCTCTTAACAAATAAAAGCACAGAGGCCGTGCCTTCTGCAGCTCAGGTCTGTGCTTCCGGCGTGAGCCGGATCCCACGGTCACAGACACACCAGACCTTCGGACCCCAGCTTCCCCAGGAGGTCCCATCAGAGACCAGCATGGTGGTTTCTAGGAGTCCCAGGTAGAGCAGTTGGGTGATTGGTGGCGAGGGCTGGCATGGCATGTTGTTTGGCGTGTTCTGGCAGAAACTGGGCACCAGGCACAGCCCGTGATACAGGACAGAGTCCTCCTTCAGATGTGCGTTGGACAAACTGGAGGTGGGGTTTTACCTGTCCCCATGCCTGGCTCCCCGCCTGTCTGTCTCTGCTGCCTGCACCGGCCTGGAGACCAAGTAGACAAGGGACTGACTTCCCACCCCTGTGACACTGCCGGCTGATAGCATGGGAGATGGGGACAGGACCGTCCTTCCAGGGACAGCGAGGTGGCAGAGCCAGGTTCTGCTCCCTGTGGCACGTGACCTGTACACGTGACTGTCCCACAGCCACCATGTTTCATCTTGAAGTGGAGGGACAGCATTAGCAATCTCCTGGTGCAGATGGCACAGGCCTGACATCCGGAACTGTGGTAGGCTGAGGCAGGAGAAGGAGCGCAAGCCCAGCCAGGGAAGCAGCTTAGTGAGACCCTGTCTCCACATCAGTAAAATGGCCTGGGGATGTAGCTCAGTGTGCAGGCCCTGGGCTCGACCCCCGTGTAACAGAAAACCGGAAAACCAGAAACACCGGAAACACCCACATACCGGGTGTGTGGTGAGCGCCGTCCGGCTCCTGCCTACATCTGCCCATCACCCGTTTTGGTGACAGACCTGCTTGTTATTTCAAGGGCTTGAGACCTTTTGAAGCAGTGATATTTAACTTATTTTGAAATCTCAAATGTCATCAAAGGACATGTGCTATTTTTAGGACACGAGTGGAAACCGCCTTCACGTGCCTCACCCCGCTGTCCGTACCGAAGTCGGGCACCTGGTTCCCAGCAGGCTTCGAGTGCAGCGCGGAGGTCCCAGGTCCGGGGCGGGCTGCCGGGACAGGCGCACGGGGAGGACATCGCCGGGAGGCTGCGCCCGGGTTTGCTCCACCGTTCTCCCAGCTCCCTGGCATGCTTGCCAGCGCTGCCAGGAAACAGTCACAGGTGGGGATTGGGCTGGGAGGCAGGCGTTTCTGCTAAGCGGACGCATCCTAAGAGTGTCAGGAGAAAGCTGTGCAGTGATCTGTGCCAGGGGAAGGCCAGGACCCTGTCCCCAGACAGGTCTGTGCTCTCCCACCTGCCCCCAAGGTCCCCACACCCCAGGGCAGCAGCACCTTCAGAATCAGAGAAGGTGGCCTCTGGCTGTCGGCTCTGTCTAGACGCTCGCACGTCCCTGTGCCCGCTCCTCACTCCAGCTCTGGCCTTGCGGGCGGCTGGGCTGAGGCCTCTGGCGCCGGCAGAGCCAGCCTGTGCGCCTGGTATGGGAGCCGGGTGCCAGGCCTTCCCTGTCTCTGCTACCAGTGAAGGGCTGTAAGACTTCTCTGCTCAGAGCTCGGGCAGGGACGCAGCTGCGTGAGGCCCCCACCCGAGGAGGACGTGGGTGGGGCCCTCAGTGATTGAGAGCTGACCCGTTTACAGACACAAATCTGCCATGACCCTGGGAAATCCGTGTGGCCAGGAACTTCCGGGGCAAGACTCCACCAGGAGGGGCTCGGGCTCGTGCCGGGGACCCGGCTCACCGCTGACGTGCTGCGTATTGTGGTGACGAGCAAGGCCCAACCAGTGGGCTCTGGGGAAACCAGCTTCCGGTATTCTCCGTGCTCCCCTCGAGCCAGGGGGCCGGAGGTTGTGTGTGATCACGGCTTGCAGATACCCCCCGAGGCGCCGCCTCTTTCCGAGGTCTTTGTGTTCGCATCTTGTGGTTTTAAGAGACATTAAATGCTTAGGAACATGAGCTGTTAGAACATCTTGCTGGTCCAAGAAAAAGCGTGCCGCCTGCACCTGCAGCTGCCCTCCAAAATTATACTCCTCCCAGCGAGGCCTCGCCCACGCCGGCCTCACGGTCAGCGTCAGAGGCGGGAAAGTTGGCCAGTTCTGCGTGGCTTAAGAGTATGCTGTGACAATGATTTTCCTTTTTGTCCCCAAATTCTTCATGATGCCCCCAAACAAGAGAGCACGGGGCCAGCCCGAGTTCACAACAGGTGAATTTAGGAGGAAAAATAAACAAGAGAGAAAAAAATTTGCCCCCAGCATGGATGGAGCCAGACGCCAGGGCTGCGGGGACTCAGCTGCCGTCACCCTGGATTCTGCAGGGTGACCGGAGGGCCCGACACCCCCACCCTGCCGGGTCGCCTTTGCAGGGCTCTGTGTGCCGCCTCCCAGTGGCTTTTGGTTTTCAACTGCAATTATTTTTGTTCCTGCCTTTTTTATTTTTTTATTTTTTTCATTCCAAGCCTGTCCTTTCGACCTTCAGCGTGTCCCTGTCCCTTGCGGGCCACCCCACACAGTCTGTAATGGTGCGACACAGACGCTTCAGAGTTACATTTGCAGATTTCATTTGCCTAAGACAGTATTTTATAAGATCTGTGTCCACTGACCCAGGCCCGGGGTGCAGGCCCGTCATCCCAGCACTCGGGGAGGCTGAGGCGGGAGGATCTCAGGTTTGAGCCCAGGCCGGAAGCATAGCAACTTAGCAAGACCTTGTCTCAAAACCGAAACTAGAAGATGGGCCAGGACTACAGTTCATGCAAAGGCCCTGAGCTTGATCTGCAGGACCACAAAGGGGGCGGGGCTTTGCGCACATGGAGTCTACACGCACGGCGGTGTTGGGTTATGAAGGTGGAGGCGTGGCTGAGATCCAGTCCCCCAGGGCAGAGCTTTTCCATAGACCGGGAGTCCCTTGTCCAGTGGTCTGGTGGGTGGGCGGATGGGGAGGTCGCTGGTCCAAGGGTGCCGTGGTCAGAGGGTTTCTCAGCCTCTGGAGAGAATCTGTAGGTTTCAAAAGGCCCTGAGTGCTGATGGGGGTGGGCATCTCTCCGTGGGAGTGCAGGGGTCAGAGAGGAGTGTGGGCGTCAGGCTCCTCTCCCTGTGCCACCCAGCCCTCCCGGCCCCGCAGGCACGCAGCCACCTTCTTGTCAGCTGTCCTCAGAGACCAGCCCTCCACTCGACTTTGGACCCTGACACGTGGACAGTGAGATGGCGCTGCCCAAGGCCCCTTCTCCCTCTCCCCATCCTTGGCACTGTGAGCTGACGACCCCGCCATGCCTCGTCCTGGACCCTGGACCCGGCGTCAGCCCCTTTGTGGTGTTTTAATCGCCGGAGGGGGCCGCTGGACAGCTCGCCTGCCTCTCCTTCAGAGTGCCGGCTCCGCACTCTTGCGCAACACGCTTAGGTGCCGGCGCGCAAGTCGGAGGTTTCCTCTCTCACTCGTGCTGTGCCTGTGTTTTTTCTTTGGCTGTTTTGTTTTGCTATTTATTAATATTCCTTCTGCGGGTGGCACCCCGGGACAGTCAGCGGAGCAGGACTGTGCGGGAGCTTCGGGTCCGGGGGATGGCTGGCTGCCTCGACCTCCTTTTATTGAAAGCTGAGTCTGCAGCACCGTGAGGGTCTCCCTGTGCTGCTCGGCCAGGCCTGGGGAGGGCAGCCCCGTGTGGGTTCACCCCCTCACGGCCGCCTGGGTGTCCTGACACCACAGCCTTGGCAGAGGAGAGGGGTCTAGGGTGGGAACCGCCGAGTGGAGCCAGAATGCAGGAGCCCAGAGAGGGCACTCAGGGGCCATGGGGAGGGGTCAGGAAGCAAGCCAGGATGGGCGTGGCCGGGAGGGCTGGGCCAAGGACTGCAGACAGCATGGCATGCCCCTGCCAGGCCCCGCCGCCTTCCCCTCTGGGGCTCCTCAGGCCCCGTCCTGTCTCACCAGCAGCCTTCATCCATGAGCAAATCTGTTTCTGTGTCTAAGAGTTGACAGAGGCAGAGGGAGGTCTGGGGACAGACCGGGCACTGGAGGTGGCACTCTGGGGAGACCGGCCTGCAGGCGGGGCGAGGGGCAGCCACTGTATGAGGTGCTGCGTGTCTTCAGAGATTGCGGAATCCGCAGAGTAGTCTGGGACCCAGGGAGGGCGGACCCGGGTGGCCTCCATGTCCGTGTTCTAGGGTGACCCAGCCCATCCAGGCTGGCCGTGCTGGCCCAGGACAGGACACACGCACCCCCCTCCCCTCCGAGAGCTGCCGGCCCACCTCCCGTGCAGACGCAGAAGGGTGGTGGGCAAGACGCGTGGGTCCCGCGCCGCGTCACCTCTTGCCCTCTGAGCAGGGGCGGTTGCGCTGGGAGCTTTCAAAACATTGGCAAAGGTGGTAATGAAGGCAAGGCAGTCAAGCGTGGCCATCAAACAGGACCCAGGGCCAAGGCCGGGGGCGGGTCTTCCAGAGAAGGTACTTACGGTATCTCTGGGTGGGTCTGTGAATTTAATAGTCTGGCACTCTGGGAGGCTGAGGCAGGAGACTCACAGGTGCAAGCCATGTCTGGGCAAATGAGTGAGGTCCTGTCTCAATATAAGAAAAAATGGCTGAGGACATAGGTTAGTGCAAAGGCCCTGGGCTCAACCCCCAGCACTACCACCATCCGAAAAACATCATAATCTTCACTGTTAGTTGCCTCATACTGGATAAAGTCGTGGGCCACAGCCTAGGAGAGAAGCAAGGGTAAATGTGACCGGTCTCCTCACAATAGCAGATGCTGCTTACAAGTGTGTCTCGCCCCGTCTCGGCCCACCGTGGCCCTGAGCCGCTGGCCCCCTCCGGCGTGAGCTTTCCCTCTCTCCCCCCGCCCCGTGTCCATGTCCGCTTCGCTTCCCCCTTCCCTCTCTCTGTTTCCAATTCCTCATTCCCTCCTCTCTCTTCACTGGCCAGCCTGTGACTCTGGCCACCTCCTCCTTTGCTCGACATCTGCTGCCAGGTTTTCAGCCTCTGGGTCTCTCTGAAGGCACACCAGCAGAGTTCCTGTGCCAGAGAAGGCAGGCCCAACCTTCTCTGGGCTCACTGAGGCCTGAAGGGGAGGGACCGGCATCCGCCATTATCAGGGCCCCCAGCCTCCCTGCTGCCTGGGTCTGTGACTGCACCTTGCTGCTCTGACACCACCAGCACCGTGGACAGAGGTCCTGGGACGCTGCCACCACTGTCACTGTGAACGGAAGTCCCAGGAGCCTGCGTCCCTCTGATTTGAGGTGCCACATGTGTGCCCTTCTCTGGAGGTGCCCCTGGGCTGGGCCCTTGAACACGTGGGTGTTCCCACTCATGGCACCTGGTTCCCCATGTGCCCTCAACCAGCCTCCCAGTCACAGACTCGCTTAAAAACCAGCGTGTATTTCTGTCCTCTTTAGTTTTCTGTGGGTAGGAAAGTTACACTGTGGGCAGGAATACGTGGGTGGTGGTGCCAAGCTCTCTGGCGCCTCAGGATGCATCTGTGCCCTCACTGACTTGCGCCTGGCTTCCGCAGGGGTGGGGGCAGTGGCAACCCCTGCCCCTCCTCTGGCAGCGGCTGGCACATGTGACATTGACTGTGGTGGAATCAGATGTCACAGGCCATTCCAACTCCACCATGTCCCTGTGGCCCACTGCCACCAGGCACAGGCCTGTGAATGGCCTTCGGGGGGGGGGGGGGGACAGTGAGTTCCCTGGAACCCCTTCCACCTGGGCTGAGATTTGGCCCCTGCTACATCATGACCCTGGCGTTCCAGGGCTGCTGGCCCCGAACCCCTCCTCCCCTCGCCTCCTTCCCCTCCTGTCCTCCCGCTCCTCTCCTCCTGCAGAGTCCTTTCCAGTCCACCTCTGCCCATCTAACCCAGTATGGTGGACACGCATGACTCACCCCACCATACCCGCGATTAGCGTTCATCCTCATACGAGGATGGGCTTGGGCCACGAACACACCGTGGCAGGGTGGCTGGGGATGGACGGAGCTGACGCTGAGGCCCAGGAAGGCTTCGCCCCACACTTGCTGTTGGCACGAGCAGTCGCAGAAATAAATTATTCACGGGGGTTTGCGTGGCTCCTTCCTGGCTCCCAACCTCTGAACCTGTAACCAACTTCTAAGTCGGGGTCACTCCCTTGCCTGTGGAAAGACTCTTGAATGCCGTGGTGCTCAATAGGGCCAGACCTCATTAATTCAATTTTATTTATTTTTAATGTTGCATAATATGGAGTCACTTCCCAGCTAAGATATCTGAGAGCCGAATTCCCTTGAACGGCGCTGCCGGCAGATCTTGGCTCCGCAAGCCCTCTGTCCCTGGGGCTCCCCCAGGACTGTGAAGGGCGTGGCCAAGGGACTGCAGGGAGGATCTGGGGTGGGGGATCTGGGATTGTCACGGGATGAGACATGAAACCCTAAGTCTTTAAATTCTTTTTAATGATTTGAATACTTCTATTTGCATATGTGTATATGAACTATATGATGTATTTTTTTATTTTGGTAATTCTATATGTATAGATTAACTATATTATATATTTAATTTAAGGTATTTGTTTTCGTGGAACTAAAGATCAAGACCAGGGCCTTCCTCCTGAGCTACATCCCCAGACCCATTTCTAATTTTGATTTTGTCACTAAGTTGCCCAGGCTGGGCTCGAACTTGCAGTCCTCCTGGTTAGTCTCCCAGGGTGTTAGAAACTGATCTCTAAATAGGAATAACCCAGATAAGCCTTTCAGGGGAAAACACTTGGTGTTCCCAACTTTGAAACGCCTGTTGGCGCATGTGATGTCTCCAATGGTCGGACATGGGCCTAATGTCCCTTATTTGGGTGTAGCCCTAACATCAAACACTGGTTGTTGAAAAGCTAATATTAGACACCAGTTTTTTTCCCTCTGGGAAGCTGAGGCAGGAGGATCGTGACTGGTGGTGGACGTACTGAAAGCCTGGCGTACCCCACAGACAATAATGTCGTAAAGGTCACCTTTGCCGTCTGAAGGGGACAAGACTCAGGCTGAGTGAGGCACGTGGTCAGGGCCAGGCAGGTGTGTGAGGCCTCCAGGGCTGGCCCAGGGTCCTTCCCAGGAAGCCAGCCTGCTGTCCGGAGCGGTCCACCCTGTGGTCACCGAGCCGAACCCAAGTCCCAGTCCTGAGGCCAAGTTTCAGGCTCCACGTCGCTCGGACCCCAGAAAGTGGATCTTGCAGATCTCTGCTCACTGGGCACTGAAGGACTCAAGGTCATTGCTGAGCTGAAGGTGAAGCCGCTGGGTCGACAGCATCCTGCAAAACATGGTGAGACGCCACGTCCGCCCTCGGCCCAGGAAGCCGGGCAGCCCTTGAGCAGGCTCGGGAAGAGCCATGCCCTTGCCAACCACCCCGCCGCCGCTTAAGTGCTGCCCGCTGGCCACCGGCCGCAAAGCCCCAAACCACAGGAAAGCACAAGTGCAATAAATGAGCTCTCTGTCCCCTCGTCGTCTGAATAGGTCATGAAAAGCAGGGCCTTGCAGAACACACACACACACACACACACACACACACGGAGAGAGAGAGAGAGAGAGAGAGAGAGAGAGAGAGAGAGAGTTTCACTGGGAATTAAGTCTGGGCCATCCCACTGAGCTGTATCCCCAGCCCATTTTTTGATTTTTATTTTGAGACAGGGTCTCATGTGTCTGTAGGTTGCCCCGGCTGAACTCAAACTCGCGATCCTCCTGCTTCAGCCTGCTAGAGGGCTGGGGAGACGGGCTGCACCACCAGGGCCCAGAACCTTGCCCTTCTCGAGGGTCTCTGCAACGGAGGCAGAGCATCGCTGAGCCCAGAGCTGTGGCTTGTGGGAAGGGGTCCCTGCCCAGGGTGGTGTCCAGCAGCAGACAGCTAGGGTAACTCAGGACTTCCCCGTCGGCGAAGGTCTCTGCTCACTGAAGATCCTGCCTCTTCCCGCGGCAGCCCCCGGCAGCGGGCGGCAGGTGCAGAGAGGCCCTGGGAGCAGCCCCGGCAAGCCACCGGCCCGCCCCACCTGGAGGCACGCATGCTGGTGTGATTCCTGCAGGTACATGTGTGATCAGATGGGCTCCTCTCCCCATGCCCTGGCATTGCACCCCCTCAGGGCCTCAGGACACCCCCATGGACACAACATAGAGAACAGAGCAAGAGATTCCAATTCTGTTCCTCTAAGTAAAATGAGCAGAGTCGGCAACCCTGGGAGGCTGAGTCAGGAGGATTGTGGGTTCAAGACCAGCCTGGGCATTTCAGCAGCTTAGCAAGCTCTGGTTTCAGAATCGAAACTAGAAAAGGGACGTGGTACGATACGAAGACCCTAGGTATCAGCTCTAGGCCAGAGTGAAAGGACTAAATAAAAACTTAGCTGGGTCTGGAGCTACAGGCCTGTAATCCCAGCAGCAGTCTGAGAGGCTGAGGCAGGAGGATCACAAGCGGAAGACCCTGTCTCAAAATTAAAATAAATTAGTAAATAAATTAAGATATCTCATGCACCTCAGAGTTGCAGAGCAAAGGGAGGGCAAAATGATGTGGCCCCCTGGGTGGCGCAGCGAGCGTGTGCCCATGCCCAGGGGAGGGGTTGGCAGTAGGGAGCGCAGGAGGGGCCATCGTCGTCCCACTCAGAAGGGTCTCAAAGCGGTTGTGGCACCTGAGGCCTTTGGGCCGAATGGGGAAATTCTAGCTTCCGGACACCCCTCTGCTCGGCCTCGTACGTGCCACGTGGCCGTTAGCTCATGAACATTGTTCCCAGATGTCCCGGTCTCCAAGCCTAGCCAGCGGTAGGAATGGCTGAGCCTCCCAGGTCCTAAACAAAAATCCTGCTTCCATCTGGACCATGTTGAGTCTCCATCCAGGGAGTCGCTGGCCGGCCATGGGGAGTAGCCTGATTTCACATTTCTGGCATCTCTGTAAAGGAAAGAAGTGTCACGGGGGCTGTGGGCGTCCAGCGTCCTCTCTGCCGTGTGGCACCTCACGCCTGGTGCCACCACGCACCGCCACGCTGCTGCCTGCTGAGGTGGGGCAGAAGTCCGGCAGTGGCAGCTGCCACTGTTTATTTAAAAGAAATCAATAAGCCATTAGTGTTATTTTAAAAAACAGTCTAAGCTGAAAGTGATGTACAGTTCTTACCTTGGCAACAGCTCCTTAAAAAGATTTAGACCTCATGAGAGGATTTGGGTTGGAGTTTGAAAAAGGCATCCTTGTATAGAAATAGGGCAAAGCTGAACCCAGGCCCTGGGTTCAGTTCCCCAATACCAAAGAAAGGAAGTACAGGATGCAATAAACTAGAGAGAGAGAGAGAGAGAGAGAGAGAGAGAGAGAGAGAGAGAGAGAGAGAGTGTAACAGTATTTGGCTAATCAAACCAGCATTTGGCTTCATATTAATATTTATAACATTTCAAAATCTTTCCCCTTTCCTTACATAATAAGAGTCACAAATATCTTCCTTTATTTATTTATTTTTTTTTTTCTTTTTGAGACAGGGTCTTCCTCTGTAACCCAAGCTGGCCTTGGACTCATGGAAATCCTGCCTTAGCCTCCTGAATGCTAGGAGTACAGCGTGTGCCACCATACCCAGGTTATGTGGTGCTGGGGAATCGAACTCGGGTTCATGCACGTGCAAGGCGGGCACTGTAACTACTGAGCTGTTCCTCCAGCGCCTGTCTCCCATTTTTAAAAAAATTACACAGCTGACAAAAAGCAGCAATGATCACACCCCCAAAAAGCTTTTTTTTTTTTTTTTTCTTGAGACAGGGTCTCGCTCTGTGGTCCAGGCTGGTCCTGAATTCACTTCAGAGCCCAGGCTGGCCTTGGACTCAGGCAATCCTCCTGTCTCAGCCTCCCGAGTGCTGGGATTACAGGCGTGTGCCACCACGCCCAGCTTATGTGGTGCTGGGGAATCGAACTCGGGTACTTAGCGCTTGGCTTAGCACTTGTTCATGCGCTTTAACCGCTGAGCCATTCCTCCAGCCCTCCAGAAAACTTTTATATAAAGGACAGAATCTTTTTTTGAAGAAAGGTGTTACATGAGGAAGGATGAGAACCCTGCATCATCCTGTCCAGTTTTCTGTGATGAGAAGTTTTTCCTGGTGCAAATCTTCCCCAAGGTTGGCTCCTAGGGCTATAAACCCTCTGTGCCACCATCCAAATTGTATAAATTCAAACTCACATCATTTTGGTCAGCTGCCAATTAAATATTAATCGGCCTTTCTTGGTCTTCTGCCTGTAGACCTTACTTACAAGAGCCTTTACGGGGGACTGCTAGGAATCCCGCCAGAACTGGCCCCGGGCTCCGAGTGACTCCGTCAGCAGTACCAGTTCCTGGAGCGATCCACATTGCTTACCTTGCGGTTCTCTAAGTGGGGATAGAAGGGCCCTGGGAATTGTCGC
Organism: Ctenodactylus gundi; assembly: GCA_004027205.1. NCBI lineage: Eukaryota > Metazoa > Chordata > Mammalia > Rodentia > Ctenodactylidae > Ctenodactylus > Ctenodactylus gundi. Next base: position 196,906 of record PVKB01002057.1, on the reverse strand, counting down.
TCGCTGGGCATCCACGCTGCCGTGATCCATTGGCAATGTGGGCGGGCGGCAGATGCGCTTCGCTTCCCCAGCACAGGGCGTGCCCGGGAACCTGGGAAACCTCTAACGGCTCCTTTATCCTAGGCCTGCACTCTGGAAGTTAATGCACAGCCTTTGGGATGGGAGGGAAGGCGGATGTCCAGGCAATGGGGCCTTGGCGTGAGGGAAGGTGCAGAGGCACTAACCTGTCCCTGCCCAGTGCTCGGAGGGTTCGTCAGACATCACTGTTGCCAGGGTGACGGGCTTTTCCTTTTGGTGCCGAGGGTCCAGCCCAGAGCCTTCACCCTGAGCTGCACCCTCAGCCCATGTTTATGTCTCGTTGTGCGGTTAGTCATTCAGGTGCCCCGGCTAGGCTGGAACTTGTGATCCTCCTGCCTCTGTCTCCCAGAGCCCTGGGGTTCCAGGCCTGCGCCACGGGCCTGGATGCAGCTGGCCTAACAGAAAGAGCCTGCCGCTGACAGCCTGGAGTGATGACCCCGAGGCCCCTTTCCCCTGTCTCCGCCCGACAGAAAAACAGCTGAGCCCCTGGCATCCGAGGCAGGAGCATCGTCCCTCTGTGGAGCGCGGTACAGCTTGGGGCCTGACGCCCTGGGACCGCTCCCCTCCCCAGGGCTGTAGTGTGTCAGGCCTGCGAAGTGTGGGCGTGCCCGGGGTGAAGGGGCTGGACACCCCCGCGGTCTCACTTGGGACACCACAGAATTCCGTCCCACGTGGGATCTTCATCCCGAGCTAATTACGGGTGCTGGGCACAGCAACGTGGGAGTGACCTCGGGTAGGGCGGTCACGAGCAGCTCCAGCATCTCCGAGGCTCAGAGAGGAAAGAAAGGAAGAGCTAGCGTGCCCTGGCCACGTGGCCACTGCTGGCCCTCGAGGGCCAGGCGCCAGGCAGCGGGAGTTCTGAAGGGGCCACCATGGCGGCTAAGGTCCTGCTGCTGCCAGCCCCAGCTCAGGGGCCAGGGCTGTCACAGCCTCTCCCTACCGTACGGGACAGTAACGTACCTGCTGCTCACAGGAAGTGGCCAGAACTGACTGGCATCGGCACGGCTGGCACACATGTTACCGCAGACAGGCCAGCCGGCAGCCCCTGCCGACATGGCAGCCTGCGCCTAGGCTAAGGCCTGCGCTGGCTGTCTCGGACCCAGTGCCCCGGGGCGGTGCGGCAAACCCTCCAAGTGCGCACAGAGGCCTCGGCCTTTCCTGTCTCCCTTCCTTCCTCCTCCCTCCCTCCCTCCGTCCTCCCTTCCTCCGTGGCTGAGTGCTTGTGTGGCTCCCACATGGGGGCTGGTGTTGAGTGGAGCTCAGTGGGCTCTGGCCCAGCCCCCGCCCCAGGACATTGGAGCAAGTGGGCGGAGCCACACCTGGGGAAGCCACCCTGCAGGCAGCACACCAGTGCCACTCCCCTAGGAGATGCTGCCGGGGTGCTGGTCCAGGCTACAACCCCAGGAGTGAATGCGCCCCTGGGTCCTGGGGCTGTCACGGCAGTGGGCAGAAGGAACAGGGGAGGCCCTCAGCACACCCGGTCCCTGCTGGGGTACCAAGCCTCTGGCAGTGGTGCCTGTCACCTCCCAGTCTCCTGAAGGTGGCTGGGTGCTGGAACACCCAGCTCCTCTCTGCACAAGAGGTCAGTGGACCCTGGCCACGCCCCAAGCCAGGGCTCAGCCTGCAGCAGGAGTCCTGGGCCCACAGCCCGACCCCCAGCACGGCACCTGCCTGCCTGCAGCCAGAGCGCGCGTGGGCGAAGCAGGGCTCCCCAGCCCTGGCAACCTCCAACACAGGTGTCCGTCTGTCTCGGAGCTCGATACAGTCTCCCACCGCCTCTGCGGGGACAGGAGGCAGGCCGGCCCTTTGGAGAGCTTCCATCTTCCCCAGGCGGGTCCCCCTCCTCTGGCCTTGGGGCAGCTTGGCTCCCGCTGATCCCCAGGGGCTGACACCATCCTGCACAGCTATTGGCTGCTCCGGGCTGCCAGCAAAGTCTGTGGTCTCTGGTGCGGCAGCATTAAAACCAGGCAGTGTCCCTGCTGTGAGCGTCCTGGCCTCTCGCTGTGTGGACCAGGCAGCCTGGCGGCTCTGGGGACACAGGCGTCCCCCACCTGCGGCCAGCAGGGATGAGCGAATCCCAGGTGCCCGTCATCAGCAGGTTCAAGCAGTTCTGGCGGGTGAGTAGGAGGCACATGAGCGGGAAAGACAGAAAAAGTTTGAGTTCTGGGGGAACAGAGCTACCTGCGGGCTTGCGCTGCGGGATCCTTGGTGTTTTCTCACTGAACTCCCTTTGGGGAACTCAGTGGCGCATATTTAATACTTTGCAAAAGGTTTAGAATTTAATTTTAGCCTGCTGTGGATGGATTCCGCAGGCAGCTCAGCTGGGGGATTTCCTTAGAGTGTAAGTTTTCTGGAAACGGCAGTTTTGCTGTTGAGCCATGGAAGATGGCCCAGGGCCTCTGCCACCGTGCTCTCAGCCAGAGCGTTCTGAGCGTGGTCTCAGGGAGCAGGGGCGGCAGGAAACCCTGGGTGACTCGGAGGAGGAGCGCTAAGGAAGCCCTCACACACCTCCCAGACATCAGCCTCTGAGCAGTCCCGTCCCCTAGCGGCCCCCAGAAGTCCGACGTTTGCCGAAGGCTAGGACCACCGGGACTCCTGTCCTGTTGTCAGGAGCTGAGGTCAGAGCAACAAGAGAAGGATTTCTGCACCATAAGTGGACGCCTCGCTCTCGGCCCCACGCTCGGCGTTACTTAAGAAAGGCGTAAAGTTACAGAGGCTTCGTCAGCGGCTTCCCGAGTGGAGTCTATTGATTTCGTCTCTTAAGGAGAGTCATGTGAGTTTGCCAGTGATGGCATCCCAGCCAGGGCCTGCTGCCGCTGGGGAGACCCAGCATGGGTCCTTCTTGGGTGGAGCCTGAGCGTAACATACACGTGTGTGTGTGTGTGCGTGTGTGTGTGTGTGTGTGTGTGTGTGTGTGTGTGCGCGCGCGCGCATGCTCTGAGTGTGTCCGTGTGTTCCAGGGTGAGGTCCTGCAGAAGCCAGGGTGTGTGGGAGTCCTGGGGTTCATCTCTGGGCCTCCGGCGATACCTTCCTGCCCGTGCAGGGGGGCTCCCCCCAGCTCTGAGATGCAATCTTGGCAGTGTGGCGACCAGATTACTCGGTGCTCTAAATCCACCAGACATCTGTCTAGAGGGTGGCTGGGGAAGGCCTGCCTGCATTTCTTGGGTCACTCTTTCTAGCGGCCCGGGGACTCTCACTAGGCTGTACCGCGATCTTTACCGGGAACATCAGGGCGGTAGATCCGTGGCTTACAGGGACAGCGATGGGCTTTGGGCTGCTTTGCATTTTCTTTTCACAGACCAAACTTCATGGTAGCTGGCCCAAGTGCTCTGAGAATTCTTCACACCCAGCACCCCAAAGCCTCAGAAGGACGCCAGGCACTTGCTCTTGGGAGACCCGCAGGTTTCTGGCGCTCGGTGAGGGGGGTGTCTCTCAGGTGCACAGGCCCACAGTGTGCAGCTGGCCCAGGGCCCCCACACTGGTGACACATGGACCCAGCCTTGCGCGTGGAGACAGGCCTCGGATTTAATATGATGCCTGGGCTTTCACCCCAGCACAGTCAGAGTAATGGAGCAGATTCTAAACAATCTGAGAAATTCCTTAATTATTTAGAGATCTTGAATGGGCTCTAATGACTCTGTTGTCTCGATTCTGAATTATTCAATCCCTTTTCAATGTTAGTTTTATGTTAATAACCCCAGGCAATTATTACTATTTTTTTTAAATCTTAGATTAGAAAACAATTTTGAAGAGGTCTTTGAAAGCCCGGTATTGAAGGAGCGGCAGCACAGGGCTCCGTTCAAACTGCCGGCCAGGACGCCTTGCTGGGCCCACAGTCTGTCCGCCTGCCTTCCTGGAGGGGTCTGCACCCTGAGTCCGGGATGCTTGGGGCTCCCCTGGTGCTAGGACTCAGCCCAGTGACAATTCCCCAGGGACCAGAGCATATTTTTGGTGGTGTGCAGCCAGTCTTCCCTAAGAATGAGGGGTGTAGACTGCAGCAGCGGGACTTTGAGGCCCGTGTGGAGTGAACTCACCCTTCTGATTCACTGTCACTAACACGAGAGGTGGGACTCAGCAGCAGAGTGTCGGGACGGGGGTGGGGCTCAGTGGCAAAGTGCTTACGCAGCCTGTGTGAGGCCCTGGGTTCAACCTCCTGCATTGAAAACAAAAAACGCGGGATGGGGGGGGGCGGGGGACAGTCCACAGTCTTTCTGTGATTTTGGTAGCCTCTCTACATGTTGTTGCTGGTCACTAGTGGGAGTAGGACAGGCACTGTGTAAGCAGAACTGGGAAGATTCCACTGCCCTGGCGGTACACAGAGGAGGTTCAGAGCCACTGTAGCCAGAGGCTTTGCCGTGTAAACCGGACACGCACAGCAGCCAAGTGACGATGCGACCTGACCGGGAAAGCCGTAGCTCCAGGGACTGGCTGCAACGTGAGGACGTTTGGTTTAACTTATATTTTCATCGTCATTGTTGCACCGGGGATTGAGCCTGGGACCTTCACACTGGCTACATCCCAAGCCCATTAAAACAAGATGTTGCTAAGTCGCTAAGATGCCCAGGCTGAACTTGAACTTGTGATCCTCCTGCCTCAGCGTCCTAGAGTGCTGGGATGACAGGCCTGAACTAGCAGGCCTTGCCCAGCACAAATCTGACAACAGAAAGTGGCGTAGTAGGAAAGCTGGTCCAAGTTTACTCAAAGAGAGAGAAGACTGACTCTCTCTCTCTCTCTCTCTCTCTCTCTCTCTCTCTCTCGCCTCTTTGTATACTATCATTCTTTACAATGACATGGCACACCCTAAATGTGGACATGTGGCTATAGCCACAGTGGTAAGAGGCCATGGTTACAACTGGAGCCGGGACTGGGGTACAGGGAGCCCTGGTTTAACCCCCCTCCCTTGTCCAGAGTGCTCAGTTTTCCTTCTTCAGCCTCAGTTTCCTCACTTCTGAAACTGGGGGGTAGGGGGGGCGTCATCACTCAAGTCAGCTCGACTTCCTATATAGTCCAGGGTTACGATCTTCAGGGCGCCTCCCTCCCTTGGATCTGAGCCTCCCACTCTGCTCCTGCCTGTCAGGTCAAATTGCACGACACGATGAGTGAGGCCCAAGATGACCCTGCAGCACAGAGATCAGCTCTCTCTGAAGGGGCCACCTGAGGGTCTCTGCTGGCCCCAATGCTCCATAACTGAGCCTTTAAGAGTCACTTTCTACGTCTAGGACCTGGACAGATTCCATGGCAACTGGGATGTCCCTCAGACTGTCCTGGTCACCTCAAAACACGAGGAATGGAAAAGAACACAGCAAAACACACGCAGGACTGTAACCAGCCCCTGCCCCTGCGAAGTGACTTTCCCAGCCTAAGGCTTCAGGTATCCTTGGTGTGAGTATTCAGGCTAACGTGATGCTTTGGTTCTTAAGAGCCGGAAATATGCTGGTTGGAAAGGCATAAACAGCTAGAAGTGACACTTGACCACAAGTGTTTGTCTTGGTTGCTCAGAAACGTGATCACCGGCACGCTGCCCCGTCTCCAAGGAGTGTCCGGGCCAGCCGGGATGAGAGGCCGGCACATAGGAGCCCTGTGATTTGAGCTGAGTCAGACGCGACTGGGCCGTGCGGTTATCCAGTCCTGAGAACCTGGGAGAATCCCCACGCCTTGTTGCCCACTCGAAGGCGCCGTGTGTTGTGAGGATTGTTCTTTATGCTTTCTCCCTTTCTTGGAGACAGAAAGGCACCTAGCAGACAGCACACACACACACACACACACACACACACACACACACACTGTGCACGGGGGTTCCCAGCACTGAAGGGTCCTGTGTGACCTTCTGCAGGTATCTGTGCCTTTAAATATGCAAACCTGCATTTGCCCGTTTCCATGAACCTGGGCCAGGTCATCAGTAGTGACACAGAGGTAAAGCCAGCTCGGAACGCTCGCACTCCTTGGGCAGCTGGGGCGGCTGCTCACAGGAACGTGGAGGCCTCTGTGTGGCATCACCAGGCTGGAACCTCGCTGGAGGGACGATTACCTCCAGCTTACGGAGTCGGGGTGCGTCTTCGCCTCGCAGCAGGGAGGGGGTTGCTTCCTCCGTGAGCGCCTGCCTTGTGTCTGTAATGGCACTAGGTAAAGCTGCATTTCTTTGAGTCCTTCCTGCCCTGTGTCCTCTGGTTCTGCCTGGAAGCACTTTCTCCAGGGAGTGAGGAGGTAGAAAAGACCTGTTAAACACTGATAGTCTTGCAGGGCCCAGTGGCCCAGGCCAATCATCCCAGCACTCTGTGAGGCTGAGGCAGGAGGATCCCAAGTTCAAGTCCAGTCTGGGCAACTTAGCAAGACCCTGTCTCAAGACCAAATTTTTTTTTTAATGGGCTGAAGATGTAGCTCAGTGAGAAGGTGCTAGGTTCAAACCCAAGTATCACCAAAAATAAATAAATATGTAAGTAAACAAGAAAGCAAAAAGAAAAAAGAAAAACTGCCAGTACAAAGACAGGATATATTTCCTTCTCCTGGACCCTCCAACCCCCTAGTGGAGGTCAGTAGGAAAGACGCCGACAAACCCGAATTTGAATTTGGATGCTTAGGCTTTCTGTTTATCTGAACTCACATGTCCTCCCGTGTAGGACAAAGCGGGAATACTGCCACGTGGAGTTGGGGGTGGTGCCTGGAGTTGGTATTATCTGTACAGCTGCACATGGTAGGCACACAGTTAGGGTCGTCCAGGCTGTGCCTCGTTGTGGAGGGGGCCTCAGTGTGGGGCACACCTTCGCTCCTCCAGCTCAGATTTCTTTGAAGAAGGGAAATCCTACTGCTTTGGTTCAAGTCTTTGCTGTTGTCCCCCAGAGTCTCCCTTGTTGAGAAGGAGATTGCACTGTGGGGGAGCTGTGCTCCTCCGTGAATCCTTCCGCGGATGAACTCCTGGACCATTAGCAGGTGGAGCCTGGGTAAAGGGATGGCACGAAGGGGAAGGAAGGGTCTCCCTCCCCTGGCTGCCATGTGGTGGGCAGCCTTCATCTACCATGCAGTTTCTGCTCAGAAGTTGGCCAACCTTGTGTGGTGTCTTAGTTTCATTGCTAGGATAGGATACTCAGCAACTTAAGGGAGGAAAAGTTTATTTTAGCTCTCAGTTTTACAAGATCTCAGTCCATTTGAAGTTGGCCTGCGGTGGTGGAAGGGGCTGGCAGAACCTGGCTGGAGAGAATCTGTTCATCCAGTGAAGAACGAGAAGCGGGGTGAACAAGGGAGAAGCTAGTGCGAGAATTATCCCTTCCGGGTCAGGCCCCGGGGATCCGCCCCTTCCAGATCAAGCCCAAGTGGTGTTTCCCCTTCCCACCAGGCTCCCCACCTTCCTAACGGCCCATGAAATCCACAGACGACCCACAGGCTTTTGGGGGACATTCCAGATTGAAACCACTGGACTGAGACCTCTGAACGTGGGCCCGAAATAAAGCTCCCTCCTTTAAATGGAGGGTGCTGAGTACTTATCCCGGGAATGGATAAGTGACTAAGGTAGCTACATAGTGACCTTCTGACACACTCAACCGACCTGCGACCGAGGCACACGTCGTCCTGCGTCCTTCCCCTCTGCTCCTGCCGGAGGCCTCGGGTCAGGGCCGGTGAGGCTTTGAGCTTGAATCTCTCCTTGCGGTCTGGCTTCGCTGTTAGTGTGGATAGTTCTCACAAACCAGCCGCTTTCAGCTCTGGAGGGAAAACAAAGAAGCAAAATTAAGTACATTCCAGCCATTTTATCTCCAAAGTGTGCCCGATTCAAATTGGCCGTGAGGTCCCCCAGCCCTGCCTTTCGATGCCTGGTAACCAGGCCTGTGTGTGGCCTTCAAGCCCCTTTTCCCTTTGGAGAAATGTCTCTTTTTCTTTTTAAGTTCACTCTCAAAAATTATTAATTTGCCTCTTTATTCACGAACACCAAAAGCTAGAGGTTAGTAAGTGTTTTATGATGCTGAAGCTCTTGGGTGTGGCAGATGGCTGCGGAGGGTGAAGAGTTGCGGCCAGGAAAAGCCCTCCTCTTTCCAGAAGTCATGAAAATCAATGGGCGGTGGGCTTCCGCTAACAGGGCCCGTGTGCGATTAACCGTGGCCGCAACGAGCATGTGGTCTCAGTGGAACAGGGCTGCCAGGACGACCTGAGGCTGTCCCGGAGGCCTTCAGGTGAGCTGGGGTGTCACCCTCCTCCCACCCTGGCAGGGGAGGCGGCCAGGATTCCCAAGGAGAAAGCTCAAGTTTGCAGCAAGCCCCAAGCTCACCCAGCCATGTTGAGACTTCAGAGAGAGCTAGGAGAGCTCTTGAAGCTGTTCTTGAAAATCAGGTGTCAATTTCCCAATAAGCAGCAGACAGATCTCCCCGCCAGCTAAAGTGCACTTAAGCACACACTTAGTTCACACTGTGTCATTTTTTTTCCGTGCAAATGTGTTCAGGAACTCAGCTACAGCGCAGTTTCCTTAAAGACTTTTTGTCTCCTCCTAGTAAACCCTAAGCGATTTGGGGATTGTCGTTGATTGCACAGACAGATGAGCTGCTCTGGCAGCCTACGAGATGAAAAAAGAAAAAAGAAAACCAGGATAAATCCTCTGTTGTTTTTTTTTTCCCCCCAGAGGAATAAAAAAATACATAGACTTATCTTGGATGATGATGAAAAGAGCTGTTGTTTCTTGGAGAGAGAAGGAGAGAGAGAGAGAGAGAGAGAGGAGTCATTGAACGGGTTGTTTTTGGAATTTTTTTCAAATAATGGACCCAAGCCAGCAGCCTTTATAAAAAGGTTGCTTTGCTGAGCAGCTCAGGCAGGAACCCAGAAAAGCCTTGTGATCAGGCCTCTGAAAGGTCGTATGTAGATTCTGAAGAGAAATTTAAACGAGAAATATAAATTTTTGGGTGATTTGCTTGATTGCTAACAACCGAGGAAGTATAAATCACAGAGATGCTCAGCTGACATATTGGTGAGTCAGAGTCTCTTGATATTTTGATATGTGCAGCTGAGGTTCTACACTGTGGTTGCCAGTCCTGTTGTCTGAACATGTGTGTGTGCACATGCGCATGTGTGATTCTAGGGATCGAGCCCAGGGCCTTCACGCTGAGATACATCCCCAGCCCATGTTTACTCTTGATTTTTGAGACAGGGTCTCAATAAATCACTAAGCTGCCCAGGCTGGCCTTGAACTTGCAGTCCTCCTGCCTCAGCCTCCCAGAGGCTGGGATTATAGCCTGTACCACCAGGATCACCTATAGGTTTTTAAATCTTTAGAATTTAAGCACGGCTGCTGGGATCTTAATGAAGAAGTCAGATGGTTGTCCTTGATGGTGATTGAGTAGTGAGACTTCTTAGGGGCACATACACGTATGAAATCCGCAGTCCCCAGCATTTTTGGCAGCGGGGCCAGTTTTGTAGAAGACGCCCTTCCACAGCCTGAGGCTGAGGACACTGGCACTAGGGTCACCACCTCAGTTCCACCTCAAACCACTAGGCGCTGGATTCTCATAGGTGTCCAGTCCGTGTCTGCATAGACCTTGATGACTGAGTCCTCAGTCACTTAAGGACGCCTCAGTCTAGCTCTCGCCCGCTGATGTGAAGGTCTCATTGCCTGGCAGCGCCAGGTCATCAGGAACAGGAGGGTCTTCCCGCTCCCCCAGCCATTTCCGCCCTTGCCTGGCAGCGCTGGGACATAGTACCGGGCAGCTGTTCTCTGGGGACCCTGCGCGAGGCCTGCTGGAGCTCCAGCTGCCTCCTTGACTTAGGAAACGGAGCTTTGCTGCTCTGTACAATTCTCAGGTAGTTAAAAAGGGGCGAAAGAAGCCCGCATCCCTTAGGGCGGCGCTGTCCCCAAGCTTCGTGACACCCGAGACGAGTGTAGCTGAAGATCGCCGTCCCACGGCGGGCGTGGGGTGGGGTGCGCACTTGTTCTGCAGTGGGTCAGGGAAGGACACCTTTGCGCTGGCGGCCGCTGCAGCAGGAGGGGAGCGGGGAGCAGGGCTCTGGCTCCTGTCAGTCAGCCGCGGCATTAGAACCTGATAGGAGCGTGCTGTCAGGAGGCGGGGCTTCCCTTGCAACTCATTACAGCTCATCAGTTCTGGCAGCCAAGTCCTTCCAAAGCCATGGACAGGTACAGCTCCACAGCCTGGGGACTGGGGACCATGCTCAGGGGACACTGCTGGTGGGTTCCGGGCTCAGTGCCCCCCAAACCTCTCCTGTCTTCACAGCAGTACGCTGCGTGAGCTTAGGTCCAGTCAGAAGGGCTCTGCTGCTCCTACACTGGGCCAGGCGCTAATGACACGGTGGGACAAAGTCCCCGTCACCAGGTTCTGTCTTTTCTGGGTGGTGTGGCGCGCGGTGGCGTCCTCAGCCCCTCACGGAGTTGCACGTCCCCCCCGCCCCCTTGAGCCCCTTCGAATGGCAGGCTTCCCCCGTTGCTGCGAGGTCCCAGGTGGATCCCTCCGAAAGGTAGGTGACGCCTCGCCAGTTCATCTAACAGATAACTCGGGTCCTGCAGTATTTGTAAGCCCCACATCCTGTGCAGGCCGGAGGAGGAGGAGGCATTTGGACAGAAGGGCAGAGGTGGATGGCTGCATGGATGGACAGGTAGAGGCAGGCAGGCTGCCCGGGCAGCCCTCACTAAACAGAGAGCCAGGCGCGGAGGCCGCATTCGGAAGCGTGGTGGGGGTGAGAGGGGCCGGCGAGCCAGGAGGAGAGCCTTCATTGACACCGAGGGGCTTCCTTCCCTCGGGGGCAGAGGGCTTGAGGAACACCACAAGGAGAAGATGCTTCGTCTAGAGGCTTTAAAATGATGAGTTTTGAAAATGTCAGCATGGGCCGAATGAATGCCAAGCAGAGGAAGCCGCGTGAGCCGTGGGCAAGCCGTGCTGATTGCTGGAGAATCTCACACAGTCAGGGAACACGGCCCTGGAGCTGGGGGGTGAGAGCTGGAAGTGGGGGGTGGGAGTCGGGGCAGGGGAGCGGCCGAACCCAAGGCCCATGGCTGCTGGGATTGTTGCCAACAGGAAGCCTAGAGGTCGACGCACTGTGGCCCAGGACACAGAGCGAGTTCTCCCCCGACGTGTGTGTATTCATCCATGAAGTCAGAGGTGAAGTCAGGTGAATTCGATTATTTTATTGTCATGAAGAGCCAACCGTTACGGTTCAGGTCTGGAATGTCTCCCAAAGGCCTCATGTGTTTGGGTTTGTGGGTGATCTATGGATTCCAGGGGCTGTTCGGAGGTGGGGCCTGCTCTGGAGGGGTGTGCCGGATCACCGAGGGTGCAGCCTGGAACCATGAACTCCTGCTCCAACTGCTCCCCAAGCCCTGATCCTTCCTCTTCCAATGCCCCGAGCGGAAGTTCCCTGCCAGACAGACCCTCCCTGCCATTGCCAGACACCCATAAATGGCCCGAGGCCCACTGAAAGCCTGAACTAAAATGCACCTTTCTTCCCTTAAGTCGTGAGTGCCACGTAATGTGTCCCAGCAACCAGTAAGTGACTAAGACCCCTGAGACTCTGCACCTCCGTCCTAGAAGTCCTTGTTCGAGGCTATTTACATGCACGTTTCAAGCCAGATTGAAATCCTTGGGATGATTTGCTGTACATAAGGGCACATTATACTTTTAGATTATCTGTAGGCTCTTCAGCGGGCATTTTCTGCATGTGGGGCCGAGTGTGAGGACTTCAGACGTGGCAAGGAAACAGGAGAAAGGGTGTTCATGTGCAAGACAGGCAGGTCCCCTCCAGGGGCCATTTCCCACCTCTTTCTCATAGCATTCTCATATTTCTGAAGAGGCAAGAATTGGGTATTTGCTAGAAGCCCTATTTGGCAAAATTTCAATAGCGAGGCTAAGGTTTGATTAAAGTCTTGCGAGGCTGGGTGACATTCTAATAAGTAGGAGATCGGCTGAGGGCGTCACAGTGCTGTGACAGGACGTGATGCAGGCGCCAGGTGAGATCAGCTTCACACAGCCCACATGCCACATGCTGGCAGAGAATGGGGGGATGGTGCTTCCAAAATGCCCCCTGAAGTCTCCTTTATGAGCGCGGTGGTGGGCCCATGAGCTCGTGGCTGACCATGCTGTTGGAGGCCGGGTTGCGGTTGGACATGGGTCGCTGGGGTGTGACCTGGAAGGGTATGTTCTTGTTACCGGCTCCTTCCTCCCTGTCTGCTTCCTGGTAGCCACGGGGCAATCAGCCATTATCTGCCAGGCCCTCTGCCGTGCCCCTCGGCCTTGGAGGCAGCCCGCCGTGGACATATACCTTGGAAACTGTGGCCCCAAATAAACTGCCCTCTAAGTTGTGTCAGATACTCCTTCCCAGTGAGAGGAAAGTGACCCCAGCAAATGGTAATGAGCTCGGAAGGTCGAGTTGAGGTGCAGGCCCGAAGCACCCCCGGGCACTTTCTTCTCATGGGTGGTTGCCCACATTTGTGACAGCTCCCTGTGTTTCGTAAGCCCCGGTCACGGGTGCACCCAGGTCTTGTGAAGGAGGGGTAAGAGGCACACCTCTGCAGAAACATTCAGTATTGCAAAGTCACAGTGTGAAGATCAGAGGAAGCCGGGCCCAGCGGCACCAGCCACATACTCCCAGCACTCTGGGAGGCTGAGGCAGGAGCATTGGCAGTTTGAGCCCAGCCTGGACAGCCTAGTGACTTAGCAAGACCCTGTCTAAAATAAAAATAAAAACGGGCTCAGGATGTAGCGCCGTGTGGAGGCCCTGGGCTGGAACCCAGTGCCAGATAGAAAGCAAGCAGCAAGCCGCCCCTTCGCTTCTGTCTGCCAAGTGGGTTACGAGAGTCCCAGCTTGCCCCGCTGTGTGTCCCCACGGGTGTGGACGCGTCTCCAGGGCCAACATAAAAATAGAAGCCTCCAGCCTCCAAAGTGGAATTGTTCCTATACGTGTGAAAAATGGAGAACAGCTTTTGCTAAAGGAAGGTGTCGTCCCCAATGCAAGTTAGCTCTGCTGTAGTCTAGGAAGGAAACGTGGCTCTCCCGAGAAGCTGCCGAGCGTAGCGGGAAGCTCGGCACGGCCCAGGTGCGTTAGAGGTCCTGTCTCCTCAGCGTTGGCCCCTGTCAAACTGAGCCACCCGTCCTGGCTCCGGCGGCCGTCAGGGTTCTTGTCCTTTGAAAAAAAGTCAGCATGTCGTTTTCTTACCACAAGGGCACTGTGTCATGTCATTGGGTATGGGGCAAAGAGGCAGAAAAAGCCAGGCCCAGTGGCTCAGGCCTGTCATCCCAGCACCCGGGGAAGCTGAGGCAGGAGGACTGCAGGTTCGAGCCCAGCCTGGACAACTGAGAGAGACCCTGTCTCAAACCATAAAACGAGGCCTGGGGACATCGCTGAGTGTGAAGAACCTGAGTTTGACCCCCAGTACTGCTAAAAAAAAATAATAGATATCAGAAAATATAACCAGGAATTACTGTGAGAATCCAGACTAAAGCCTCAGGGCTCCTAGGCCTGCAATCCTCTCGGTCTTTTATGAGAAATGAGAAATGGAAGACATGCAGCAAGCTCTTCCTATCTTAAAGCGTGAGGTGCAAAACTTGAGCGTACATACGAACGGAAACCCATCCCCCAGCTCAGGCCCTGGACGCGCGCAGCTGTCTCCTGCCCTGCTGTGGCCCCGCCCAGGCCCTGCCGGTGATCTGCCCTCTGCCTCTCCATGTTCCTTCTTGCTTTTTTTCTCCCATTTATACATACATACCTACATGTGTATGTATAAATGTGATACATAGTGTTCACATTGAGCTTGAGAGTTTGGGGCACGTACCTGTGGTGTCAACATCGCCTCCTATCCCCTTCCCCTTGGGCCCTCCCCATCCCCCACACCTGCTGTCACACCCACTTGGTGCCGTTAGATGTCTGTGTTCTGAATTTCTCATATTAGGGAAAGGATGCGATATTTACCTTCTGCATCTGACCCACTTCAGCAAGCGTGACGGTCTCAAGTTGCCTCCTTTCACCTGCTAAGGCCTCCACCCTCTCTGTATGGAAGAGTAGCGCTCCATTGGGCACGTGTGCCAGATTGTGTATCCATTGGCCAGTTGATGGGTATTTCGGCATCTTCTGCATTTTAGCTGTTGTTAGTTGTACCGCTGTGAACACGGGTGTACGTGTATCTCTGTTATACATTGCTTTTAGCTCTTTTGGAAAGATACCCAGAAAAGGTATCGCTGGGTTGAATGGAATATATATCTAAAGCCTTCTGGGGAATCTCTGTGCCACCCACCACAGTGGTCCTGCCAGCTTTCAGTCCCGCCAGCAGCATAGGAGACTCCTTTCCCCCACAGCCTCGCCAGCGTTGATACTGTCGGCCCTGCTCGAGTTCTAGAACGTTCTGTCCGTGGGATCGTGCAGCGGGCACTGTCCCGTCTCGCACTGTGCCTATCTCCCTCCCGTCGATGCATCGTGTTTCCTGGCTAGGTTCGCCCTCCCTGACAAGAACTGTAGAAAACATTTCCACGGCTCATGAGACTTCCCTCTGTGTGCTGAAACGTCTGGTTATGTCTGTTATTTATTTAGAGCAATGGATTTTTTTATATCATAACTGAATTCTGAAAATTCTTTACATAGTCTGAATATAAATGCTCTGACAAATACATGGCTGGGGAGATTTTCGCTGAGAATCAAGGGTTTTGTTTATCATTCTACAGATATCTCTAGACCAAAAAAAAATGACATTTACCAATTGTTTCTTTTTTAGGTCACACTTTTGGTGACACACCCAAGAAATCCTTGCCTAAGAGAAACTCACTAAGGATTTCTCCTTTCTTCTAGAAGTTTTACAACCTCGGATTTTACACCTAGGTCTATAATTCATTTCCAGGTAACTTTTACACATTGTATGAAATATACAGCAAAGGCTTTTTTCTTTTTGCGTATTAATATCCATTTGCTCCAAAAACACGTCATGGAGAAAGATGACAGTCCTTTTATGCCATGAAGTGTGGCTAGTATGATGATAGCACATGGGGCATAGTAACCCCAGGTGTCATACTTCTAGTTTAAGTTAGGAATAGTCAATTAGGAGTATAACTTATGAGCCAAACCCCGGAAGCACAGGCAATGCGCAGACTTTTGACTAGCACTGTCAGGCCACCCCAGAAGGGGACGTCCTTCTGTCCCAGGGGCCACAGCGTGTGCTCACATGACACACCACTGGGGCACTCTGGGAAGCCTGAATTTAAAAATGTGGAGGAAGGTGACGCAGAATATGGAGACGTGACCACAGGACCCTTGTCCATATTTGGCATGATCCTGACTGAAGCGCTCTCCCACCTCGCGCCCAAGGGAGTGCCCTAAGAGTCCAGTCCTCCTGCGTCCCCCTGGCTCTCCAGCGAGTTCTGCTTCAGTGTTTCTGAGGTTCCCACCTGATCTCACCATGCCTTCCCGGCACCCAGTGCTCCCACGTGCCGCCTCTTGCCCGTGTGTGCCGCGTCCTTTCACGTGTAGGGCAGTGGTCTCCCGAGGTGGCCCTGCCCTCTCTCTGCTCACCACACACCCACTCGCGTTTTCCCTCTGTGGTCCCAGAGATCGAGCCCCACATCCTCACACTGTGCTCTCAGCTCTTGCCGCCTCCCTTCCTGCCCACGCCCCCGTCAGTTTCTGCCTCTCTGACCCTGTCCCTCACTCTGGCATCGCTGCCGTCCGTCCCCGTCTTCCCCATCCCAGGATGGCAGTGGCAGAGGCTTGGTCGTCCAGATCTGCTGTAGCTGGTGCGTCACCGCCCTTGGCACCGGGTCCCCGGGGGTTTGCTCAGGCGTGTGTACGGAGTAGGTTCTGCTCACTCCGGCTCACCCAAGTCTCGTGGTTGACTCCCTTTGGCTGTGGGTGTTCCTGAAGAGCGCCGCCGTGCCGTGGGAAGTGCGTCGCACCTCGTTCTAGGCGTGCCCGGCTTCCCAGAGTCCTTGGGCTCGGGTTTGGCTGAGAACGTTATCCCTTATACCGTGGTGCCTGTCAGGGCGCCATCTTCCTTCAGTTTAGGAGCTCAGGTCCCCCAGACAGGCTTTATTTTACTTTTTTGATGCTTGGGACCAAGTCTACGACCCTCACACTGAGCCCATTTTTTAACTTTTGAATTTGAGGCAGGGTCTCACTAAGTGGCCCAGGCTAGGCTTGAACTTAGGATCCCCCTGCCTCAGCCTCAGAAGGGTGCTAAGAGAACAGGTCTGCACCACCGGGCCTGGCTCACTGATGTTATAATGGCAGTGAAGTTGGGTACAAGCAGAGGTTATTGAAGGTCAGATACAATAGACCTGAGGTGGAACTGTGGAGGGTAATGATCCCGAAAGCTGACAGAGTCCCCGGGAAGCGAGGTGGAGCACCCCATGGAGGTGCAGCACCTAAGTACCCTCCTCCCAACCCCTTCCCAGCCCGCCCAGGGTCTCCAGCAGCAAGCACCCTGTGCTGGGAACAGCTGGAGCAAAGCTCCTGTCTGCTGCCGTGGGCAGGTGGCAGCCCTCTCCCACAGAACCTGGCCAGCAGGTACAGACCCAAAGGCCGCATTTGCCGGCAAGAGGCAGCCCAGCTTAGGGAAAGGGAAATGTCACCTCGGATTCCTGTCTGCCTACCATCTTGGTCACATCCCCATTGTGGGGACACAACACCTGACAGCCTAAAAGGAGAGAGGTTTACTGTAGCTCACAGTTCAGAGGACTTAGCCTGTGCGAGGTCGGCTGCTCCAGGGGCAGAGGGGCCTGGCATGGCGGGCACCTGGCCACCCCATGGCCGCCAGGGAGTAGAGACTGCAGGGAGCAGCAAGGGAAGGAGACGCGCCTTCCCAGTGTGACCCCTCCCTCCACCCATGGCCAGTCAGCCCCACGCACAGACACTTTGGGGAACATTTCTGATTTGAGCCGTAACCCTTGGCCCTGGCTCTCGGACACCATACAGAAGGACAGCCATAGGCGGTACCTCTGGCCCTCCCCAGTCATCTGTGTCCCCTGGCACAGGGCTCTGTGATGAAGCCCTTCTGATCGACCGATGTCCCCATGCCAGTGTGCCCATTTGTCCTGAAGCAGAATCAATAATGTTCAATTATTATAGATTCTGTCACTGAGCAGTTAATTTACACTGTCAGAGTTCTGCAGTCTATTTCTGAGCCTCATCAGATCCACCTAGGGGCCACAGCATGAGGGTGGGAGAGGGCAGAGCCCTCGTGCCCCACCCTGCACCCCTGGGTCCTGTTCCCCGAGGACCGGGTGCCTCCAGAGGGCCGCCTCAGGGCCCCCTCCAGGACTCGCCCTCTCTGCTGACCTCACTCTGAGCAAGGGGGAATCCAAAACGTCCCATGCTGAGGACCAAGAGCACTAGCTTGTCAGGCAGTTCGTCGTCTCTGGGACACAGTCCCTGGCACCCACACCTTAAGGGTGGAAAGGTTTATTTCAGCTCGTTTCGGAAGGTCCTGGTCCGTGCATGGCTGGCCCCTTACCAGCACGTGAAGTCACCCTGACTGGCCCACTTGCTGCAGTTAGCCCCCACAATCCAATCGCCTTCCAAACACAAGATGTACTGGGGGGACAGTCCAGGTCCGAAGCGTGCACCACGTGACCCCTTCATTCTCCGCGGCTGGCTGTCAGCCTCCTTATACCCGGAGGCTTGGGGAAGCCCCCGGCGGAAATCCCTGTGACTAGGAGAGCCCAGTCACACCTCCAGTGTTTCCAGCTTGCAATTATAATGTCGCCTGTTTCCAGGTAATAAAAAAGGCGCAACATTCAGGAAGGTAGGCCTCACTTTCGGGTTTTTGTAGTATATTTATCAGTGTGCGCAGTATAAAAGCAACAGGTAGCACTAACAGCAAAGATCCAGCGCCTGCGGGCGGTGGTGACTGGCGGACCACTGCGTCTGCCTCCTCTGCACGGCGGGGCTGTCATTTCTAGGCCTCAGGCGGGGAGCAGTGTCTGCCCACTCTGCGTTGCTGGTTTTATTCTCCGAGGCGTAGAACCTCAAAAGTTGGCATCTCAGCGTTTTCTTATTTGCAATAAATCAGTCCCGCTTGGAGCTGACGAGCCGCTGCGCAAGCGAGCCGCAGTCAAGTGCATTTTTAAATAAACCCAGGGCAGTGTGTGCGGTTTGGTCTTCAAACGCATACTCTCTTTGTAAAAGCAAAGAAGCACAACCCAGAGAATCTACTTTAAAAATAGGAATTTGGATGGAAGAAGCCCTTGCTTCTAAATAGCATCTGTTTTGTTGTTGTTGTTGTTGGGGGGGTGGCGAGGCTGGTGCTTTTTTGTTTGTCTGGGTTTTGTTTTTGTGGTACTAGGAATTTAACCCAGGGCCATCACATTGACCTGTGTTCCCCAGCCCATTTTTTTTGACTTTGAGACAGGATCTTGCTAAGTTGCTAAGTTGCCCAGGCAGGACCCAAATTTGTGATCCTCCTGCCTCAGCGCCCCGCAGTGCTAGGGTTGCTGGCCTGTGCCTCCAGCCCAACTAAATGACATCTGTTTTTAAGAATATCTGTCTTTTGATTTTTATGCATAAATTGGGTATTTCCAGCTACGGACCATGCTGGCTGCTCCTTCCTGACACAGGCTGTCATTAACAGTCCTTGTTACTGAGACCAGAAAAGAAAGCCGCCCTTGACCTCCAGCTGGGCACAGTGGCCCGGCCACCCTCCTGTCCTGGCAGCCACGGGGGAAAAGAGGCGCTAGGACATGATCTAAGCAGTCTAGCCGCAGTCATGAGTGCAGTTGCTCCGGGTGTTCACAAGGGACCAGCAATGAAGGCTTCAGCGATGCTTCTTAGGGAAGAGGCATCTAAACCAAGGGAAAGGTTTCCTTGACAAAACAGAGCTGACCCCGCCCATCTGGCCACCAGCTCCCCTCTGCCTGCTCCCTGCCTGCTATTGGCAGAGGCCTCCTTTCCCCAGGACGCCGGGGATTTGCAGGGTCCGGGGAGCCTGGCGGGTGCGTTCCAGCCGGTGTGGGCTCACCGTACTCCGCTCTGTCCAACATCAGAAATACTAGGCAGGTGCCGCGTTCTCACATCACAGGTGCAATTGCCGGGCCCACTGAAAGCCAATTCCCAACCGAGATAACGGAGGGCTATGTGCAGAGGTTAAATGTGCAGCTGAAGTGGCAGTTGTGCCCCAGGAACCAATTGTCAAGGGATCGTGGGGTGAGGGGACGCTCCAGAGGGTGCGCTCAGGGTCATCCGCTGCCATTTTTGGCCATGAAAAAGTCAAGGCCTGAGCTGCCTCCGTCTGGATTTCTGTCTCACCAGAATGTAATTTCTTTCCTCCTAAACGCCACCTCTGAGCTCAGGATTTAGAACATATTAAATATGCAGACTTTAAAAATCCGTTCCATGCCTAAATAATTTATCCAGGCCCAGCAGACTGTTAAATACCCGAGAAACACATGCACGGGCACAATCATGGGTACTTGGGGTTTTTCTAGCATTTATGGTGAAGAGAGTGGGCATGTGGCAAAGTCTACTGCAATTAATTTGAGCTGAATAAAAGCATTTTATAATAGTGGTTTTTTAAATAATTAAGGACGTGCCTCACAGTATGGTAAGGTCACCTCCAATGTAGGTGTCCTGCCCTGGGGGGACAGGGAGGGGGAGAAGTTGGACATCGTGTTTCAGGTAATGGCAAGAAGCTTAGAATACATGTGGTCCCCAAAGAAAATGGTTGGACATCAGAGGCGTGTTCTGTGTCACGCAGAAGTTGTCCCAACAGTGGACAGAGTCTGTCACGTTAGCCAGGCATGGTAGCGCAGGCTGGTCACCTCAGCACTACGGGAGGCAGAGGCAGGAAGGTTGCAAGTTTGAACCTGTCCTGGGCAAAGTAATAAAGAGCTTGGGGAGAAAGTTAAGTCGGGGGGGACACTGAGCCCAGGCAGCATCACAGGAAAGCAGGCAGAGGCCAGGCGTCCGTGCCCCCAGGAGGAGGGAGGCGGCTCTGGTGTCCAGGCAGGGGCGGGGCCTGCTGGAGTCCTCGGTACCGGGGAACAGGAGGCCAGACACAGACATAATAAAGATCTGTAGCCTGGGGACCCCATGGCTGGGGTCTAGTGGCCCAGGGTCCGGGCCAGAGAGCCGGCACGTGGGGACCCAGTCCGTTGTCCTGGAAGGCCTGGGCAGAGGTAGTTCGGTGGATTTAGAAGCAGAGGTCATGGGTAGATAGACAAGTTCCTGTGGGTGTTTCAGAGGTGGAGGCTGCACCCCATCATTTCGGTACTCTGGAATTAAGGCCCCTGTTTCCGAGAGGATGCCCTGCTTTCGTTTTTGCTGAGCACGCAGCGAACACTGGATAAGGAATATCCACAGTAAGGATCGTTGTGCTCCAAGGGCAAAGGGGCCCAGAGAATCGGGCCACCGGATCCCTCCGCGCCGCTGGGCCTGGACACTGCAGCAGCTCCCCACTCAGAGCTGAGGGGACAGCTGGGGTCCTGCCTTCTACCCTCTGCTCATGTGAGCTCCATGCGAACCCGCCCCCAGGCACCATGGGCACCGGGAAGGAGTGTGAGGGAGGCGGAAGGAGCTGGGGGGAGGGGACCCGCAGCCTCAGTGATGCGCCCTCCCCCCGCCACGTGGACAGGTTAGCGCCGCCTGGATTTTGGGAAACACCCAGTACAGACCCTCAAACCCAGCACCCCCAGACCTTGCAGTCCCAGCCTTTCTCCCTTGACGATTTTTCTCTTTTCTCTTTTCTTTCACTTGCTTGCGGGCTGGTGTAACCCAGGGCCTTTCAGCTGACCTGCATCCCAGCCTTCTGTTTTTTATTCTGAGACAGTCTTGCTTAAAGTTGCTAAATTTCCCCAGGTGGGCTCAAACTTGCCACCCTCCTGCCTCGGCCTCCTGGGGTGCTGGGATTCCGGTGGGTGCCACCACAAGCAGCTTGATACCTTTTGTGGGGCACAGTCTCCCCAGTGACTGCCTAGGACTCGGTGATTTTGCTTTTTTTGTTTAAATAACAAGCCACAAGAAGGCGGGATAACTGCTGGAAGGTTTATGAAAGGTGCTCTGCTAACGACTTCCTCGCGCCCTCTGAGGTTTCCGGGCCAGGGCGCCAGGAGGGTGTGTTGGGGGCATCCGAGGGCGGCTCTTCCCTCCTGCTGAGTCACGGCCAGCTGGATGGGCGGCAGAGGGCACAGACCCTCTTCTGAGCCCCCGCGGCGCGAGAACATCCCTATCTTAAGTAGAGCCATTTTGTATTGTTAAAAGAGGCGTATGAAAGCCTGGCAACCTGCGACCAGGCTTTCGTTTTTCCTGGGTGAATTAGGAGAGTGAAGACCCTGTGCCCTGCTTAGTCCCGTGACCCTGGGGACAGAACGCGGCAGGGCTCCCCTCGCCCTCTGCCCCATCCTCCCGCTCAGACCTCCGCCCCCTTCCTCCCTCACCCCTCGCTTCTTTGCCCCTTTGTCCTTCCAGCAAGCCCAGGTGAGTGGCTCCTGCCAAGCCTGGGCCACCTCCTCGGCCTCCGTGCAGCGAGCCAGGAGCCGCTGGGCATGACACTGGCCACGGGTCTTGCCGCATGGGAGAGCGTCGTGGGAAGTTTTCCGGATCCCACGCGTCTTTCCGGCGTTGCTGTCCCGCCCCTTGAGCTCTCACGTAACTTTGCACCTCAGTTGAGTGTGGGGTTCAAGCCAGCTGCGCTTCTGGGCTTTATCCGTCGTCTACGTATACGTAAGCGGATAAGGAAAAATCATCAAGGGAATATTGCATTCCATTGTACAATTATGTGTATGTATTAGGCACAGCAGATACGTTATATAACACACATTCCCAGCCATAAAGCCGAAGGCGGGGCCAGCCCCGAGGGAGGGCTGAGTGGGAAACCCCGTAGTGACTGAGATGCGCCAGGCGCAGCGATGAGCGCCACACAGTTCAACTTCCTGAAAGCCCTAAGATAGTCACATTCAGAGGAACAGAGCGGGAGGGTAGAGGCCGGCTGTGAGAGGGTTCAGGCGTGCAGGGGAGGCCTCGCGGGCCTGGCTGCACCGCCGTGGGCTTGTTGGTAAGTGGCACACGCCTGTCATCCCAGCGCTGTGGGAGGCCCGGGCAGGAGGGCTGCGTGTTCCGTTGTTATTGTGGTGGGGATCTGGAGTGTCCCCCAAGAGCCTCAGGTAACTGGATGTAGTGAGGCACCTGTGGACTTGTGTGCTGTTTGGAAGATGCGGCTTGGTGGGAAGCGTAGGTGCTGGGGCTTGTCCTGGAAGCTGGAAGCATCGTGTCAACTTGTTGAAAATGGAGGGTGCCCAGGGCAAAGCTGTCAGGTGTTATTACTGACTTGTGGACTAGGGCCTTAGCTACGGTCTCCTTGCTGTGACTCAAGACCCAACACCCACAGATTAGTGGAGGAAAGTTTATTTTGATCTCACAGTTTCAGAAGGCCAGAGTCCACGCAGGGACACCCGTGGGAGCACAGGGCAGAGGCAGAGGTGGAGGCCGCTCCTCGCAACGTTGCTAACAGGAAGCCGAGTCTAGTCTCATCTCTCTAGGCAGGAAGCAGCTCGTATATTCTTCCAGGTCCATCCCAGTGGTCTGCCCCTGGCCAGCCCCATCGATCAGCCCCTTCCAGGTGTGGAAGGTGCGGCAAGCTCCCACCGCGCACCTGTAATCCGGCCTTTTATCCAGTCTGTACTCTACACGCTTGCAGTCCATCCCCCGGGACCAGGCCCTGATCTCCCAACAGCACGTGGTTCCATAGGCAGTCCATAACATACAAATACATGAGACTCTGGGGGACATGCCAGATCCAGACCATAATAGCCAGAACATGAGGGAGGGGCACCTCTCCTTGGTGTGAGGAGCCCAACTGCCAGCCTGAACTGAGGACAGGAAGGAAGAAGAAACAGCTTCTTCCTGGGAAAGCTCTGGCCTTGGGAGTCTCCTGACCTTGACTCCCTCCTCTGCCTGCAAGGGGTGGGCACCTCGCCAGCCTCTGCCGTGTGCTTCTGCCGCTGCCAGCCTCCCGTAAGCGGGCTGCGTGAGGCCTTCTGAAACTGAGCTCAGGCAAAGCCTTCCTCCCGTACGGTGTGGATGTTGGGTGTTCTGTCCCATCAACCGATAGACACTCGTCTTCAGAGTTGGGAGAAAATGTTTTTTTGTTGAGTCTCCTGGTCTGCGGTGGTTAGTCTCAGCAGCTCTGGTGTTAGAAATGGCAGATAGCAATCTTCCTGCCGAAACAAAGGATGGACTTGGGAGGCATGGACGACAGGGTATGAGGCTTTAATTTCCTTTTGCAAAAGGGTGTCCCTCCCACGTGCAAGTGGAGGAAAGGACCGGCAAGCATGGTCGGGGGACCTATTTCCTAACTCGCAAGGCCCTCCCCCCGCCGTTTCCCATTGGCGGGATTCACAGTCTTCCCGGGAAGGTCTAAAGCGTTGGCTCAGGGCCACGTTCATCACAACGTCATTACTCAGGGCCAAGTTTATCACAACGTCACATCCTAATCCCGCCTCCCTCCTCCCTGCCTCTGTCGGGTCACCTGATCGGGTATGGCGCGAAAATGTAAAGATCCGCCATCTTGAACAACGTGCCACCGTTACCGCTAGGTGATGCTCACATCTGGGAAACTAACACTTTAGAAAAAGCAGAAACCAAGGCAGTGCAGACACACGGGTACCCAGGACAGGCACCGCAGTGAGCGAATGTGGAGAGCGAGAGACTCGGGGCAGGGCTTGGTCGAGCAATTCCTCGGGGGGCGTTAAGCTGAGTCTGAAGGGTGTGTGAGGGTTTGGAAATCAGGGCTGTCACTTGCGGAGGCAGTTCTGGAAGTCCTGTTTCCTGAACGTGTTCACACACATGAATTCCGCTGCCGAGCGCCGTCCCACGGGAAGGCAGGCCCGTGGAAACGTGGCGGTGTGGCCTTCGTCTCCTCGGTCACTGTGCAAGTCCTAGCTGCTCCCCAAAGTCAAATGACCGTGAAAGGTCAGCGTTCTGAATGGACTCAGGATATTACGGCAGCCTAAAGACACGGGAAAAGAGGACTTCAGAGCTGCGTCAGAGAGGGGCGGAACAGGTGGATGGCTGTGTGTGACTCGGGAGCAGATTCATGGCAGTGTGGCTTTTACTGTTATATATTTTTTAAATTTGCTCATTCACTGTTTTTTTCCATCATGCCTTCTGTGTGAATGTGACCGCGTCTGGACTGGTACATCTGCGATGACCCCAATCAGGTCAAAACACTTACCACCAAGTCACTCATTGCAAGTGTGTTTTGTGGGGTGGCGTGTTCCAGATTGTGTGCCAGGTGGCAGATGCTGCTGGCCGCACGGCCTTCCTGCAGGGAGGAGGCTGCAGCAGGAGGGAAGGTGTCATTTGAAGATATCCCTTCTTTGCAATGACCTGGGGGTGCTGGGTGAGGGGATCGTGGTGCCAGCTAGATGGGGCCATCGGGGTAAGGACTCATGTGTCCTACTTGGTGTCTGGGGGTGGGGGGGAGGACTGGTGGCCAAGTTTGATTGAGGATGAGACGTTGTGTGTCTGAGCTGCAGGCTCAGACGATTCCACGGTCACCTGGTGACCTCTAGCACCTCTATTTTTAACTCGCCAGACACTTGTCCTAGAAATAGCGTTTCCTCCTGGCCTCCCACCATCTGGCTTGTTCTCTGAGGATCGTTCGTGCTCCACGCTTCTATTTGTGGGTCCTGAGCACCACCTCTGACCCTGAGGCTTGGCTCGTTCTGTGCATACAGGAACAAACCATCAAATTCACCCCCCCCCCCCCAGAACAGGCCAGTTCCCTGGAGAACATCTATCCCTGGTGGGGGTGGGGGACAGAGGTGTCACCTTCACTCCCACTGTTTTCTAGATGAACAAATTACAGGAAGGATCGTTTCAGAAGGCACAGAGAGTCAAACAGGTTGCTCTCTGAAGCCGAGAGAGACCGCGGTGTGGAACCTTGCAGCACAGAGGGAAGTGGGTAGTCCGTCTCTTATTTTAAAAATGAGAAGTCCAGGTGGGCCCGGTGGTGCAGGCCTGCCATCCTAGCACTTGGGGAGGCTGGGGCAGGAGGATTTCCAGGTTGAGCCCAACCTGGGCAGGTTAGTGATTTAGTGAGACCTTGTCTCAAAAAAAGGTGGTGGGGCTGGCCGGCCTGGCTGAGTCCTCGGTCCGCGCCCTGCGCCTGGCTCCCTTCAGAACCCGTCCTCGCCACGGCACACGCTTCATTCCCTTTTTTTTTTTTCCCCACGTAACCATGGTTCTTTGCGCTTGTGTGGCACTGGGGCCTCACCAACTCTTCCCTAGCTCAGTTCTCCTCTCTGTAAATGAGATTCATAATATTAATAATAAGTCATGATAATACCAAGCTCATAAGGCTATTATTCAAATGAATTGTTTCGTGAACCATTAGACTGAATGAGACTGTGTCTGACATTTTGTAAACACCCTTAAAAAGCTAAATACTCAGTATCATGTTGAATTTTTTTCGTGTGTGTGTGTGTGTGTGTGTGTGTGCGCGCGCGCGCGCGTGTGCGTGTTATACTAAGGGCCCAGGGCCTTCACACTGCTATATCCTTGGCCTGTTTATTTTAGTTTTGATTTTGAGATTAGGTCTCACTAAGTTGCTAAATTGCCCAGGCTGGGCTTGAACATGTGATCTGCCTGCCTCAGCCTCCCAGAGTGCTGGGGCCACTAGACCCAGCTCCATCTTGTTTTTCAATATCAACATGTCACATTGTCTCCATGGAAGCAGAAGATTCTGGCACCTCATCCTGAAGATGATTAATATTTAATATTTCCCTTCATTATGAATCTCAGAGGCTAGGAAGGCCAGTCATCCATTTCGCCTATAACTTTATGCAGCAAGAAATGAGATTTCTACTTTGAGATCATTTATCGAGGCGCATTTTGATCTTAGGAGAATGCCTTAGTCCTTGGCTGAGGACTCGCGTAGCTCCTGTGGAATGTCAGCAGATCCCGAGGCTGGGCGCAGCGGCGCCCCTCGGCCACCACGCCGCCCTCTGTGCGTGAGGGCAGCTCTCGGCTCGGGGTGTGCTCAGCTCGTCCACACTTCCCGTGGGTTCCCAGAAGTCTTTGCCCGTATCCAGAGGAAAAGCTGCGTGTGACCCGGTCTTGTGAGGTCTTGACACCTCCGTGTTGGAGCGGTGTGCATCACACACACAGCTTGATCTCCACTCTGTGTCGTCCTGTGCTTACGGGAAGCTCTGGGACATCCCAGAGAGGAAGGAGGGGACCAGGGTGGGACTGTCACCCTGGAGACTCCCTCAGTCTCCCTCCTGGCCCGGCCGGGGTGTCTCTGGCTCACGCCTGAGTCCAGCATCTGTGTGGTCTCGTCCACGTCCCGTCCCCTCCCGGCTGCACCTGTAAAGGACTAGCGATGGCTTAGACTGGGAGGAGGGGCAGGGCTGAGAACCTTGACATTGATCTAACTGACGCTGGTGGCAGACCTTCCGGCGGCAGCCAGAAGCTGGGAGGGGTAGGGTGTGAGGGCAGCGCTCCTTCCTGCCACCTTCAGCCAGCCCTGTGCACGGCCGGCTTGGGGACTCCGGATCTGAGAGTGCTGTAGGACATCTGGGTACATCCTTGCCTCAACTTCCTAGTGTGCTGGGATTACAAGCCTTGCCACCGCGCCTAGTTGATGCCCTTTATAAACCCAAGGATTTCTCTGTAAATTGACAGTGCACACCAGGCATTCATGGGCCCTCTGGGGCTTTGAACGGGGCCAAGTTCATAGACTGAAATGCCACTGTGTTCAAAAGGAAGCGTGGTATCCTGCAGTAGGCTAACCCAGCACCCAGGTCTCAGCAGGGGCAGAAAGCTGACAGAGTTGCCGCCACATAGCACCTCCGGCCAAAGAGGGAGACACTCAGGGCGGCCATATTGATCTTGTCACTGTGGGGAGCAGTCGGATATTGGGGATTATAAGTAGCCTTTTGGGGGCTGGAGGAATGACACAGCAGTTAAAGTGAGCTCAAGGCCTTGAGTTCAATTCCTCAGCACCACATAAAGCTGGCCATGGTGGCACACACCTGTAATGCCAGCACTAAGGGGGTTGAGGCAGGCAGATTGTTCTGAGTCCAAGGCCAGCCTGGGCTACACCAGTGAGTTCAGGACCAGCTACAGAGTGAGACCCTGTCTCAAAACAGACGCACACCCGAGGGTATATTCAGGCCAGATCTGATGGCTGGGCCCCGGAGTAGCCTTTCCTTGCCGAATGTGAGGTTGTTACTTTCTCGAGGACTCTGGAAGCTGAGATAATACTGACCCATATTAAAGGGAAAGGTTTGACCTAAAACCTTAACAATTTGAAAGGGGTGTGAAGTGTCCCTTTTCCCAATGAACAGGCAGAGCTCAGGCTGCGTTGACAGACCCAGGATCCCCAGTTCTGGGCCACGAACTAGTGCAGGCCCATGGCCTGTTAGGAACAGGGCCTCAGGGTGGCGGGGAAGCAGGGGGCTGGTGTGCAAAGCTTCTTCTGTATCTACAGACGCCTCCCATGTCCTGCATGACTCTCCGGCCTCCACTTCCAGTCGCATCAGCACCGGCATTAGATTCTCACAGAAGTGTGAACCGTACCGTGGACTGCACGTGTGAGGGCTCTAGACGGTGCTTTCCTCATGAGAACCTAGTGCCTGGTGATCCCTGGTGAAGCTGAGGCAGGGATGCTGGCACCACACCTCTCCCCATTCACCAAGCTGGTGCCTGGTGCTGGGAAGGTTGGAGGCCGCTGCTGGACACAGTTATTAGACAACATCCCGTACTCATCAGAATGGAGACACCGCATTTTTCCTTGGTAACCACCGAGTTACCTGCCCCCAACACACCTTCCCGGTGCCATAGCACCATATTCTGTTTCTTTATTAGTATTTTGCTGTGGTGTGACATGTCCCAGAGTTTTACCCTCCATTCTGTTGTAGATTTCTGAGATGAAAAGGATCCACTCTTTGGTATTTTCGTTTGAACTTAGCTAAGCTTGCATGCAGGGGAGTCGTTCTAGCCATCCCGTGAGAGGCTGCCTGCATGGATCCTCATGGTGGCCCCGAGGGCCCCTGTGCAGAAGGCGTCTATCCTGTATGTCTTGCTGTGACAGTGAATGCGTCTTCTGCCCCCTAACTGGCACCCCTGGCTGACTCCAAGGGCTGATTTCGTCTCAGCTCTGCCCGCGGGCTTTTGCCTGCTGATGAGTTTTCCTTTTTCCATAGAATAGGGAAAAGACAAGACCCCGCAGGCCTGTGGCATCCGTGCTACGCCCAGCCTACGGCAGTGTGGCCGGGGGTGGAAGGGTTGCTAGCATGTTACCAACAGCTGCCTCCAGCACCACCCTCAGCAGCACACAGCAGAGAGGTTTGAGGCGTACCGGATGTCCCGGTGTTCCTCGTCTGAGGAGGCAACCCAGCTACATAGGCAAGGATCCGCCTGCATCCGTGGCCAGCTGGCCTGTTACGCCGAGTCCTGCCCAACTGCGTGATATTCCAGCGCTCTCGTGTTAGGAAGTGAACGACAGCCGTGCTTAGTTGTTCTCTGTGTATCTTAAGCATAGTGCACATGAGGTCTGACTCAAGTTCAGGCCTTGAGATCATGTCATATACTTGGTATTTCTGTGATATGTGAGGCTGGGCAGAATGTACCTTCGGGCCATCAGTGGGTTCACCCCAGCGATCAAATCACCTTCCCAACGTGAAGCTTTTTTTTGGGGGGGGACACTCCAGACCCCAGCCATAACAGAAGGTTCCCGTGTGCGGAGGTGGGAGCCAGGGAGGACGTGCTGCTGCTGTGTCCGTAAGTGAACGCGGGTCCCTTTCTGTGGTTTGGATGTGGATGATTCCAGCCCATGGGGGAAAAAACCTTTTTTACAAACTTAAAGCTGAACGCGTGAGCCTACGTGAACATGGGTACGTCTATTTGAGACGGAAAGGCCATGTGTGAAAGTGGATAGTATGACGTGGAACAGAAGTCACAGAGTTCTGAGGCCAGTAGAAGGGCAGCTTCGGGATGCTTCTGGGAGGAGGTAAGAATGAGGAGGTAGTTTAGGAGTGAGGGCGATTTGGGTCAAACAGGGAAAGGCAGAAGGAGGCACATGCCGACTCGGTACGTGACTGCAAATGTGACTGCAAAGTTTTGTCCCATAGATAGCAGCCAGCTCCCCCATGTACACGTCATTGCGTGACCTGGTATAATGTGTCACGCTCATCTTGGTCCCCTCCCCTGATCTGTGCACAACTGGATGCACTTAGATTATAGAAAGCAGGGTTAATAACAACTTTATCGATGAACTCATAATGTTCTAAGAACACAGGAAGTTGTGACTTTGACTGAACCAGCTGTGGTTTTTTGATTTGTGAAACAGGACATTTTTGAGTCCTGCAAAGCTGTCACACCGTCAGAGGTGAGCCTGGATGGGAGGGCAGGCTGGTGGGGTGTGGCTGGAGGGCTGTGTGCCTGCTGCTGGCCCCTGCCTCTCTGCTTCCTGGTGGTCGTAGCACAAGCTGCTCCCCTCTACCATGCTGTTCTGCCTTTCTTTGTTGCCCTGGGACCCCGCTGGTGTGCTTGGACTGAGACCTCTGAGCATGACCCAAATAAACCATTACTCCTTAGGTTGTGAGTGTTCAGCATCACACCCCAGTGATGAGAGAGTGACGAGGACACTCAGGGCCCTGCCACCTCCTGTTTCTCCTTGTGTGACTGGGACAGGAAGGCTCCCTGGAGCTGGTACCCTGGTATCCTGAGCTCACTCAGGCTTTGGAGATGCTTCCAGCCCTGTGTAAGTGCCTCACAGTAAGATGCAGAGTCCGTGCTGACCTGTGGACCCAAGAGCATCGCATCTGGGGACACTAAGAGCTGAGGTGGGCATGAACAGTTACACTCACAAGGCTGCTAGTGTATGAACACACACTGGGCAAGACAGTGCAGCCCTGTAACCCGGCACTCTAGGAGGCTGAGGCAGGAAGATTGCAGGTTCAAGCCCAACTGAGAAAACTTAATGACTTAGCAAGACCTTGTTTCAAAATAAAGAATTTTAAAAAGGAAGCCTGAGGACATAGCCTATAGAAAGGCCCTAGCTTTAATCCCTAGTATAAAATTTTTTTTAAAAAAAAGGAAAAAAAGACTAACCCATATCTCTGTGGCCTGCAAGATAATACTCAAATAGTTAAAAATATACATAACTTGGACATCAAAGGAAAGAAAGAGAAGAAATTACAAAACCACAACTTTAAATTTTCCACATTCCGTGCAAAAGCTAAAATACTGATTTAAGAAGTTCACAGAATCCCAAGTGGAATGTAAACAGAACCGACTGTATGCCCATAATAACCAATTACTGAAAATCTAACATAAAGAGAAAGTCTTCAGCACAGGTGGAGGGAGAAGATGCGGCACACAGGAGGAAGTAATGCTCCAGGTAGCTTTAGGTTTCTTGCCAGGAAGCGATTTGATAATTTTTAGAGTGCTGAAAAATGAGGGGAAAATAGCCCAAACCGATCTGTTAACCCCAAATTTTATATTAAGAAAAGTATCTTTTTTCTGTATGGGCAAAATAATAACCGCAGTGGAAACTGAGAAAGTTCAGAGCCGGTGGACTTAGGCTGTTAGAAATGAAGCAGATTTTCAGTCTAAAGAGTAATGAAGCCAGGAGATTGTGTTGACAGAAGAGGAAAGCTAGGCCTGGGGACACACAGGCACACAGAAACTCGCATTGATGCCCTCGTCCCGACTGTCAGGGGTATGACGATCACAGCATAAGAGGTGGAGCTCGGCAGGATCACCTGGCTGTGGAGTTCCCTTAGTTTATGCAAATTAGGATGGTGTTCACTTCATCGTAACCCTGAGAAGGTAAAAACGTTCATTGTAATTGTGAAACGCACATATAAAATACAAGTAGATATACCTAACAATTCTGCAAAGGAGTTGAAAATAGAATCTTAAAAAATCTTTCGCTAACCTCGAGGAGTGTAGGAAGAGAAGAACAGAAGCTGGCATGCCGTTAATTCCAGGTGCTCGGGCTGTTGAAGCAGGAGGATCGGAAGGATCGGAAGCTTGAGCAACATAAGACCCCATCACAAAAAAGAAAAGAAAAACAAAATGAAAGTGAGAAGACCCAGAGAAAGTGAAAACAGAGAGGCAAGGAGCCTCAGATGGAAAACTTAAGACGAAAACTGTCAGTAATTACATTAAATATAAATGGACTAACCATCTGCAGTGAAAAGGTGAAGCTTATCAAACTGACTAAACAAAGCACGGCGGGAGGCATCCCGTCAACAAGGGTAGAAATGTCCCTGTGTAAATACAAGGACAAAAGGTTGAAAAGAAAGAATGCTCAAGATAAGCATCTGTGGCTATTAATCTCAGGCAAGAAAGACTGTGAGATAAGAAGTATCCTCAAAGCCAAAGAGATTTTACAAGTAGAGAATTCTTCACTTACGGTAGAGACATGGACATATGTCCAAACATATGCTCATACTTACAGAGCTTTGAGGTACAGAACTCAAATCGCGTAACTAGGTAACTTGAACATTTTGACATACCCCATTCAGTACCTGAGAGGGGAACTCTGCAGAATTTCAGCAAGTAGCTGTAAGATCTAAAGTGAATCGTCCTGGTCTCATTAGCATTTAGGGAGCAAGTACCCCAACAATTTGAGAACATAACATTCTTTTAAAAAGTACCAGCAGATGCCACATTATTGAATCCATACTATGCCTGAAAATCAAAAGATGAAAGTTTAAAGCATATGTTTCTTAACTGAAAGATAAGTAAATGAAAAATTAAAAAGAGGAGGTATTTGGAAACAGCATAAAATGTTTTAAAAAATAAACAGTAGTTTCTTAACTCATGAGTCAAAGAAGGTAGAGAGGCAAGCCAATACGTATTTGAGTCTAAATGCTAATAAAACAAAGCTTTGGGGAGGCGGCTGAAACAGGGCTTGATGAGAAATACGAGGCTTTAAATAGATACAAAATGAAAAAACAACAAAAACAATGATCTAAATTCCCTCTTCAAGAAGTTAGAAAAAGAAATGCAGAACAAACCCCGAGTAAGTCAGAAGAAGGAAGTACTCAAGGAAAATGAAAAGGAACAGGCAGATAGTCCACACTGCTTACACAAATTAAAATAATCAGTATTGTCAGGGTTTATATTCATTCCTCCTGCATTGATTGACGGGCTTAATATACGCCAAAGGCAATTTTCATCAAGGCAGTAGAAATTGGCAGATTCTAAAATTTGCCTAAGAACTCAGTGGCCCTAGAGGAGCTAAGACAGACTTGAATGAGATGCACAAATTTTGAGGACTTCCACATCCTACAGTATTTCCAAGATTTTTCTATAAAGTTATAGCAATTGTATTGCCATAAGACAGGGGTCTCCAGCCCCTGGCATGGGCCTGTTAGGAAGCCGGTAAGCGAAGCGAGCAAAGCTTCGTCTATATTGACAGCAACTCCTCATCCCTCACATTGCCACCTGAACTCTGCCTCCTGGCAGATTAGCGGAACTGTCCCTGGTACCAAAAAGATTGGAGATGGCTGCCATAGAGAAGACAGAAACCGGTGGAATCTATTTCCAGAGAGCCCATAAATAAACACAGGCACACGCTCATTTCCTTAGACGTCATCAACTGATTTTTAGTGAGCACTGCTGATTTGGATAACATTATGTCAATAAATGAACCACAGCGCCTGCCTGTCATCACCAACAGTGATTGGATCGTGTGCCTGCGCATAAAACTACAACTGTGAAGCGTCTAGAAGAAAAGAGCGGGAAATGGTGCTCACCACCTCGGTGAGGACGTAGGGTGTGGAAGGCTCTCACCGTAGTAAACGTTCATCAGTTCTACTTCACCAGGATAAAATTTTCCACTCATGGAAAGGCTTCATTAAGAAAGTGAGCTATCAAAGTATCAACTAGAAAAACTATATTTCATTGCATATATCTGAGAAGAGACTTAATATCCACAATATGGTTTTTTTAATCCTAAAAATTACATGGACAAAAGACTTGACTATATATGCTTTAGAAAAGAAGGTATATAGATGATTGATATTGATATGAAATAGTACTCAGTGTTACGATTAATAGGATGTGTCAGTTAAAACTACATTGAACCCTATAAACATGTACAATGTTAATGTCTATGTTTCCAGGTAAAAAGCTGGTTTGAATTTTTAGAAAGCTGTATTGACATCACAATCCCCTAGAAGGGGTACATCAGAATGCTGACACAGCCAAACGCTGGCAAGGATGTACAACGGGTGCTTTGAGAGCCGTTTGAAGGTGTTTTATCCTGCCGAGGTTCTGTGCCAAAAGCAACCTATTCTACTCTGGAGTATTTATATGACAGTGACAGAAACGTGACCACAGTCCTTGACCACCTAGAGGCCTTGGGTGTTTGGAAGATAACTGGAGTACGGGCTTCATTGGCTCCATGAGTTAAGCCATTGATAATTTCCTGCGCTGTGGAGAGGTGGGGTCTGGCCAGAAGGGGCGGGTCACGGGGGTGAGTCTGGGAGGGGTGTATTCTTCCCCCCAGATCTTCCCCACTCTCTTGCGCAGCTTCCTGGCCACAGCGGGATGAACATATTTCCCCTGGCTAGGTGCTCAACCATGCCCTTCCGCCATTACCAGCCACCTGTGAATGGGATGAGACCTCCCGGCATGTGAACCTAAGTAACCGTCTCCTCCTTTAAGGTGTGACTGTCAGGTGTTATCTCTCCGCGATGACGATGTGACTAAAACAGAATCCAGACACTCTTTAACAGAACAGTGGATAACTAAGTAAATGTGCTATATTCATGCGATGAACCATTAGCCAGCACTAGGTCAGGACAGCTGCTACAACAGAGTCTAATGTGGGTGCCGATGAACAATGGGATTTATTTCCCGCAGTTGTGGAAGCTGGAAATCCCAGAGCTGAGCACGTGTACAGTTGGCTGTGCTCCAGGGGCTCTTCCCTGCTGCGGGCTGCCTACTCCTGTGTCCCCAAAGAAAATGAAGGAGCTCTCCGGAGCTGTCGCCTCCTAGTGCCAACATAATAGGAGCTAGAATTTCAGCAAGGGAGTGCTGCACTCAGTGAGGCCATTGTGAGCAGTAAAAAAAAGATTGTATTTAGCTAGGCCTGGTGGTGGGAGCCTAGAATCCAGCATTATGGGAGGCCGAGGCAAGACAACTGCGAACAGGAGTTCAGATTGGGCACCTTAGCAAGACCTGTCTCTACGTAAAAATCAGTAACAAGCAAAAGGCCTGGGGATGTAGCTCGGTGCGGATAGCCGGCATTCAACACACAGCACTGGGGGAAAAAAGACTACATCTCCACTCCGAGAGGCAGTGAGGATGAATCTCAGACATGAATTTTATGCCTGGCTTGAAGTAAACCAGACAGGGAAGGATCTGCTCTGCCTATAAATAGATACTTGCACACAAGACATCCAAGAACAGTGAAAGAAGCCAGAAGGGGCGTGGCCTTGGGAAGCTGGATGTGGGACTGACGGGTAGGAGAAAGCCCAGAAAATCTGGGGGTGATCAAAACACCTTACATCGTAATCAGGGTGCTTACATTTGATGTGTTCACTCAAGTAATAGAGTACCTGTGTCGAAAGCCATTGGCTCGCCCACTTGAGATCAGTGCATTTCAGTGGACCCGCGTGGCACGACGAACGGTAACAACAATTTTGGCACCAGAGATGGGTTTAGCTGTAGATCCTTCTTAATAGGAAGACCCAGAGGTGTGTTGGGTCACCAGTGCAATGTCTGCGTTGGAAGCCGAAGGAGAGGAGAGGAACGTGCGCAGGTGACAGGGAGACTGGACAAGAACAGGGGCCTTCCTCCTCTCCCCACTTGATTCCATTCTGCTGCAAGCCTATTGGTTGGTGCCACCCACATTATAGGTCTTCCCCCTTCGGTTTGCTGGCCTTTATGTCAGTCATCCAAAGTCATGCCTAGATCCGGGCTTCAGTAGTCTGCTGGGCCTTTCTTACTCCTCCAGTCAAAATGACGTATCATGATTAATGCCGCATTGGCCGTGGTCCTGTCTGCTTCTTATTGCTGTTATTATCTCGTGACATAATTATTATGACGTCAATTTTTGATATTGATTAGGACAAGCACCTGTCAGAGGGCCCTTAGCTTAGGGGGGAATCTGACTTTGGCTCTTCGGACGTGCTGAGGCCACTCTCTGGCAGTACACCTCAGAGATAAACATGCTATTTGTTTTTAGAAACCAAAGTTAACATTCGTTACAAAGGGAGCTTTAATTTGATAGGGAGTGAAAAGTGCCAATTAACCTATTGATTAGCATACAGAAAGCAGGAGCCCGAGAGATAATCATCGGATCCTTGGGAAGGATCACCTGGTGATGGAGAAACCGGCACATCATCCGTTCTGCAAACACTGGTGCTCTTTCCCCTGCAAGATGCCCCAGGGAATTTAAATATCAAAGAAGGCGGATTCTTTCAGGCCTATGAAAAGATCACGCTTGTGCGTCTCAAGGTTTTGTTTGCGTTTGCCTTGTGGTGCGGGGAGGGGCGTGCACAGGCGTGTGGGAGCCTGAGCTCCTGCCCAACGGAGGGCCCTTCGGCATGTGGTCCCAGAAGGTGTGCAGACCCCTTAAATTTTGTCTCTGGGGCTGTGGACAGTGTCTGGATCAGAAGCTGGAGTGTTCCCTTTTCATGCAGAGTCCGCTCTGCGGGAACCCCCGAGGGATTGGTGCCAGTCTGGGACCCGTTAGGAGCGGGGGCTGCGCAGCCCAAGGCGAGCAGGGAGCTGGCCTGCAAAGCCTCACTTGCATTCGTCGCCTGTCCCCGTCACTCGTCACTCCATGGCCCGAGCTCCACCTCCTGTCAGGCCCGCAGTGGCTCTGGATTCTAACGGGAGCAGGAAGCCTGTGGTAGTCCGGGCACCAAAGATCCAGGCTGCGCGCTCCTTGTGAGTATCTAACGCCCGATGCCCTGCGGCGGAGCCCAGGCGAGGATGCTGAACCGTACCTGGTGCCAAAGTGTCTGGGGACCGTGCGGTACTGGAAGTGCAGTCTTCTCCGACCCGCCAGCTCTGGCAAGAGCGCACACTCAGGAGGCATGAGGGAGCCCGGGCAGGGCGGCAGGGCGAGCAGCGGCCCGGAGAGTGGGACTTCGTCTGGGCCCTTGGCTGATGCACCATCGGCTCCATTTTCCACCTGTGATTTCACATAGGAGACGACTGGGATTCCTTCCTTATTCTGATCTTGTGTGGGAACTATTATTATTATTTTTTTTACGAAAGTATTTTCTGCTGGGTTAGAAAGAAATGCCTTTCTGGAGAATGAATTCAGACAGCTTTATTCAGTGGAAAGGCTTGGTGTCTCTAAATGCCGTCCTTCCTGGTGGCTTTTACCTGGGGAGAGGGAAATCGGTCTCTCGGCTGAAAGGAACCTGTGTCAGGGTGAAAGAAGGGAGGGGAGTTAAAAGAGGAGAAAGGCGGGGAGAGGTGGGTGCGGGCACGGGGAGTGGCGGCCCGGAGGCGCGTCTGAGACCCCTCAGCCCTCAGTGTCGAAGGCTTGGCAAGTTAAAGAATGGTGAGCCAGGCCTACGGTGGCGCAGGCCAGTCATCCCAGCAGCCTGGGAGGCTGGGGCAGGAGGATCACAAGTTTGAGCCCAGCCCGAGCCACGTAGAGACTCTTTTTCAAAATTATAAATAACGGGCTGGGTGGTAGCTTAGTGTGAAGGTCCTGGGGGTGATCCTCGGTGCTGATTCTCGGTGCCGCAAAGAAAAGGGTGTGAGGCGGAGTTTGAAGGCGCCCCGTGGGAGGTGCTGAGGTGGCAAACGCTCTCCTGGTTTCAGAGACAAGCCTGACCAAGTGGTGGGTCCGCAGAAACCATGTGAGCGGCCTGAGCCTCAGTCTCCCCACTTGCCGATGAGAACCACTTCAGGAGGCGAGTCACGGAGTAGAGCAGAGGGCGTGGTGAGAGCCTGGCTGGCCCAGGAAAGCTGGCACTGCTCAGCCTCTCGCTTCCTGGTAGACAGAACCAGCCGGCCCTCCGCCGCGCCTGCCAGGGGCAGGTGTGTGTTTTCAGGGACGAGCGGTGGACGGTTGGGAAGACGATGTGTTTGGAGTGTGGCGTGCTTTGGGGCCGCTGGGTGAAGGGCATTCAGGAAGCAAGCCTAGAGGAGGCTGCCGGGGGGCACAGGACCCTTTGTGGCGGAGCCCGCAGGACAGCTGTGTGGCCTTGGAGGGAGACGGGACAGCGACCGTGCAGCTCAGGTGGGGGCAGGAAACGCTTTGTGAAATGAGCCAAGTAAAAGCCAGTGCTTGCGGTGCTCAGACGAACCAGCCTGCTGTGGCTGGGCGGGAATTTTGGGGAAAAACCTGGAGATGCCCAGTTACTGGATCCCCCTGGCATGTGGTCTGCGAGCAGGGTGGGCACACTGATGTCCCGCAGGTCCCCTGAGCATCCAGGCCGCGCCGTGTCGCCAGCGTGGGTGGAGGCGTGAGGTGTGAATCAGGAAGCATGGCTCAGATAAAGCTCGCTGATGGTGCGGTTTCTTCTGTTGAACAGTGAGCATGCGCTGTGTACTGCTCACGTTCTGTCGCTGGGACACAATACCCAACGCCCAGAGTTTAGATGACTTGGTTTTAGTTCACGATTTCAGAGGATTCGGTCTTGAGGGGAGGTCAGGAGGCTCCACAGCAGGAAAGGCATGGCGGAAGGGGCTGGTGTGGACCGCTCCTTCCCCGGTGACCTGGAAGCAGAGACGGCAGGGAGGACACCGGCCAGGTCACACCCCCATGACCCACCTCCCACCTATCTGTCTTTACAGATGAGTAGTGTGCCATAGTGTATAAATACCACAATTTGTGTGTCCACTGGTCTGTTGATGGGTATTTTGTTGTCTTCCAGATTTTAGCTATTGTTAGTTGTGATGCTGTGGGTATGCATATATCTTTGTTATATGTTGTTTTTAACTTCTTTGGGGAAAATTCCCAGAAGAGGTCTCACTGGATCAAAGGGGATATTTATTTCCACTCTGCAGTATGGAGGTTTCTCAAATTTAAGATCATTTTCATCAGGTAGAATTAAAATGAGACGAGCACAGGCACATCAGGTTCTTGCATCCTTACCAAGAAGACAGACTGGAAGGCCCAGCCGGGAAGGGTAGGGGATCAGGAGCAACAGGCTAGCTGTGACCTCAGGAAAACTACTCGATTGTGGTCTAGATTCATGGTGTCCCCTGGAAGCCGTATGCATTTGGACTTTGTGGATCAGCTATGGATGCGATGTGCTGTTGGGGGGTGGAGCCTGGTGGGAAGGGGCAGGCACCTGGGGCTTGACGTGGAGGGTGTGTGCTGGCTCCGCCCCCTTCGCTCACTTGGTGCATGCTGGCTCCACCCCCTCGCTCACTTGGTGCATGCTGGCTCCACCCCCTCGCTCACTTGGTGCATGCTGGCTCCACCCCTTCACTCACTTGGCTTCATCTCCGCCATGCCATGAACAGCCCGTCTCCTGCTCTTCCATGTAATTCTTCCCTTGCTGGCTGCCCATAATTGGACTGTGACCTTCTGAAACTGTGGGCTAAGATGCATCTTTTTTCCCTTAAGTTGCAAATGTTGGGTGTTCTCTCCCAGCAAGGAGAGGGTAACTGAGACCCACTCTAAGCTGTCTGTAGTGCCAACCCATGTGTGGAATGCATCGCCAGGCAGTGGGGTAACAGGGGGCGCTCAGCATCGACTCCTGAGGGCCCATCATTGCTGGCCAGGAAAATGTTTTCATGAGGACTCAGCCGTGGGAAGGAAAGGGTGTGGCCGGCCTCCTCCCTGAGGCGCTTCTGAGGTGACAGTGCCTGCCCTGAAAGGGAAGAACAATTTCACTAGAATGCTAAGCATCATTGCTTAAAAAAAAATATTTGTAAGTTTGTAAAAATACTTACGGTTCATCAGATATGCTGTAAAGTGGCACTGACTAGCCAGGGGCACATGGGCTGTCTGTGGCCTGCACAGCGTCCAGTGCAGCACCACCCAAAAGCTGGAACTTTCTTAAAACATGATGAGGTGGGATTTTTATGTGTACATGTGGCAGAGAACCTCATTGGAACCACATATGGGCATCACTGGGGGGTTGATTTATTCTGTTTGTTTATGAGCTGAGTTTGCAGTTCAGAATCTGTGATGTAATGGCACTTGTCACAGCCCACCCTGGCTTTTGGTGGGAAACGGCGCCGCCCAGAGCTTCCAAGCAAACCCCAAGGATGCGCAGTGCAGGTCACACGCGGTGCTTCCTCGGGCCCCTCTGTGGTGAGGGTGGGAAGGGGATGGGTTGAATGAGTGCTACCACCAAGGGGAGAATCAGGGCTTTGTGTGAATCCGGGCAGAGGCAGGAGGGGAGACCAGGGGGCAGCGAGGGGGCAGAAGTTGGAGCTACCTTTGCGCTGGGTTAGGAGGTAAAACAGAAAGACACGAAAGCTTCAGAGAAGGAAGGAAGGGGCATGGCACGTGTGAAAGTGTGCCAGAGCTGGAGAGTCTCGGGGGGTGTACCAGAGGCTCCAAGGGTGGGGAGACGAGGAAATCAAACGCTGACGGGAGAAGTGCACTAGGGGGCAGCCATTATGGAGGAGAAGGAACCAGACATCTGCACGTGGAGAGGAAGGGGGAGGCGCAGAACTGTGTGAACCAGCACAGAAAACAGAGGAAGAACTTGCAGGTACTGCCAAGCGGAGGATAAAGATCTACCCGAGGAACTGCTTGGGGCAATGGGTGTCCTCACGTGGGAGCCCGAAGGCCCCTGGCAGGAATGGGGGGGGGGGGCGTGGCGAGGCCCAGCACGCTGCTAGCCATCTTGCTAGCGACCATGTGGAATATTAAAGTCTCATAATCAGGCCAGAGAGCATAGTTGGATGATTGGAGCCATTGGAGTAGCAGGCTTCAGTGGGTTCTTGGTCACTTTCCTGCCCCTGGGATGCGATACCTGACACTTTTAACAACTTAAAGGACGAAAAGTTTGTTTTGGATAGTGGTTTCAGTCTATGGTTGGCTGCTCCAAGGCAGAAGGGTGCAGTGCAGGGAACGGCTCATCCCATGACAGCTAAGAAGCAGAGAGAAAGGAGGAGCTATAAGCGCACCTGTCCCTAGTGACTCACCTCCAGCCAGGTCCCAGGTCCTCCCAGCACAGTCAGCCATGACCTCAGCCACGGATGAAGCCACAGGAGAGCACGGTTGCCTTCCACATACAGGAGAGACATTTGGTGAAACATCACAGACTCAGATTATCACAGATGGAGTGTGGTGCAGGGGAAGAGCCAATGACGGTGAATTTTGAGGTTCCACCACCTGTTGAAGCGCCCAGGGCAGGTGCAGCTCACAAGCAGCATCAGGTTAGGTTGTCCGCAGGGGGTGGCCAATGCCCCATCTCTTACTGTCCCTGCCCCTCAAAGGGGCACAGCATGCCACGTTCTGATTCCTGGCTCCACCCTGCTCTACCTGCTCACCACTGGCCAGTCCTGTTACAGAATGGAAGCTGTAGTCCGGAACACTCGGCCATTCCTTGGTTTCACTGTGATTTTACCCCAAGAAAGCAACATTGCATGGGAACCCTTAAAATAACATGGCAAACGATTGTGATGGGAGGCAGGAGGCCCGAGCCCCTCGACCAGGAACATACACCGTAGCATTTCATTTGCTCCTCTCTTCTGCCTTTGCTTCTGCTCCTGGGTGCCAGGGGAGGATTTGTGCTGTCTTCACCCTTCCTGACAGCCACGCGGAGTCACCCACCGTGAAAGGCGCGGAGGACTGTGCAACCCACAGTGCTATTTTCTTAAGGATTAAGCAAAACTGATATTGTGTCTGGAGTCTAAGAACCAACAGAGAAAAAGATTCGTGCAACCGTAGCCTCCCATGCAGGGCGATGGAGCTCCGACTTCAAGAAAAGAAGTTGCTCTGGTGAATTGTAAGGCCCAAGTTATGAAATAAATTGTTGGACTATCTTTTTTAAAGTCCCCCAGTGGTTATAACTCATCCGGCTTAGAGGGAAAGTTTCCTGGACTATGATATGCAAACTGGCGATCTGCTTGTTAGCACCCTGTGCTGGGGTGCCTGTGACACCAGGCCTCCCTTCGTAGCAGCTGTGGGACCGAGGGGGAGCTGGGAGGCCTAACCCACCAGCCTAATGTTGGAAGACACTTCCCCACGAAAGATCTTGACCACTTTTTTCTTTTTGAGACAGGGTCTTGCTCTGCAGTCCAGTTCAGTCCTTGGCTCACTGTGGAGCCCAAGCTGGCCTCAAACTCATGGCAATCCTCCTGCTTCAGCCTCCTGAGTGCTAAGATTCCAGGTGTGGACTGCCACAACTGGTTAATGTTTATATAGCGCTGGAGATTGAACCCAAGGCC
This sequence comes from Ctenodactylus gundi, assembly GCA_004027205.1. Taxonomy (NCBI): domain Eukaryota; kingdom Metazoa; phylum Chordata; class Mammalia; order Rodentia; family Ctenodactylidae; genus Ctenodactylus; species Ctenodactylus gundi. Next base: position 155,590 of record PVKB01002057.1, on the reverse strand, counting down.
TTGCTCACACTAGACGAGCACTCTGTCCACTGGGCTACAGCCCCCCAGACCTCTGAGTTCAAGTGTTCCTAATTGTACGGTGCTTTCAGTAACGAAGGAGCCCACACTATTCAAACAAACCCCCCTCCCAAATTGCCCACAGCTGTCAAATAAAATGATAAGACGTCCCTGCCCTTCCCACAATGCCTGTCTGCGAGGCTGGCTCCTGTCTTGTTCTTGAACCAAAAAGGATATTTATGGCAGCAAGTTAAAGGCAAAGGCAAATGTCAGGATTCATCGTCTGCTGTCTTCTTTCTGCTTTTATGGAACAGAGATGCCGGGGGTGTGGACATGAGATGCGATGCCCCTCTACTCACGAGCGTTTTGGGGGATGGAAAGATAATTATTTTGCATACACACATTAGTTATATTGTGATATTGATATTTAAATAATTCATGAATGCGTATTCTGTTTTCTTTTTCATTTTCACTGGAGACCAGCTCCCCGCCCCCCCACCACACACACACACACACACACACACACACACACGTGCTTCCGGCTTCTCAGTACGATGTAACTGCTGCAATAGGAACGAGAGGCATAGGCTGCCCCCTCGGTCCTCAAATCTGAAATTCGAGCCTCCCTCAGGAATGAAGTGATGACGTCTCTGTCCTCGATATTGTCCCCTGTGTTGCTGGTCTGTACCAAGAGGCTGCGTTGCCCACTTTCCTAGTTTGTCTAGGCGTCAACAGCACAATCCCGTCAAATTCGTGGTTTACTAACTGTGGGAATCTCTTCCTCAGAGTTATGGATCCAGGGAATCCTTGGCCAAGGTGCCGCTGGAGTTTGGGGTCTCGATCGAGCACCAGAGGTCATCATCTTCTAGCTATACCCTTCCTGGTGGGCAGAAGGAGGGATCTTCTTCCTTATAGGGGCACTATCCCAATCCTTCATGACCTCATCACCTCCCAGAGGCCCCACCTCCTAATGCCATCCATTGTGGTTAAGATTTCAACGTGGGGAGGCATGGGGGCACCAGCATCCCACCCAGAGTAGCCTTCCTACATGGTAACTAGCTGCCTCTATGAGGGAGGTAGGGTACGGGCCATTTTAGTGTCCTGGGCAGAGACCTGGGTGGTCTGTTTGGGAAGCAGTGGGAAAGTGGGAGCCCTGTCCACAAAGAGAGATGGCTGTGAGGAGTTCCCTTCTCCGGATAGGCCCAGATCCGTGAAGTGTGGCATAGAACTAAACCCTCTTCAGGTAACTGTCCTCTGCTTCCGGCATGAGGAAGTTCCACTTCTGTTTAAAGTGAATGTTGGGGCAGCGTGACGTTCCAGGGTGCCCCGCTGGCTTTGCTCCGCCCTGACCTGGACCTTGGGCATCCTTCTCATCTCCCTTGAGTTTCGATCCTCTTTTCTGGGAAAGCATGAGTATGCATAAGGTCACCTCCAGATCACACCAAATTTATAGCTTATAGATTTGTACCATGGCTGGAAATGTTTTTACGGACATGGTCCTTAGCCTGGTAGAGAAATTCTACTATTGGAATGCTTTCTCTAAATCCCAAAGGTGCAAATTAAAAACTTCAGCTGTGTGTGCTGGCATATACCTATAATCCCAGGACTCGGGGAGGCTGAGGCAGGAAGATCTCAAGTTTGAGCCCAGCCTGGGTGGCCTGGTAACTTTGTGAGATCCTGTCTCAAAATTAAAACTAAAATAAAGGCTGGGGATGCAGCTCAGTGTGAAGTCCTGGGGTTCGAGCCTCCGTACCCCAAGAGGAGAAGAAAGGCAGGAAGGCAATCTTGCGTTGCAGTTAAGATCTGATATTGCAGAACAGAAGAGCATACTGGTTTTCCGTAATTCTTAGGCCTCTGGGTAGCAGTGGGTGCCGTCAACGTGACTTTCTTGGTCTCTTGGTGTTGTTAGGGTCTGAGTAATGAGGACTGATGGGAAGAAGCTGTGTTCCAGGTGCCCAAATAACCACAGCCGTCCCGGTGGCCTTGGCTGGGCGCGCTGACACGCCAGCCTCCGAGCCTGGTCTCCCGCTCCTTCCGATTCACCTGTTCTCATTTTCACTTCAGATTGAAGGAGGAAGATGAAATCCATCAGCTGATGGAGGAACGCGGTTTGGTCTTTACCTCGTTAGCGCTGTGTCGTCACCGTGTTGCGCAGACATGAAGCGCCTGTGATCATGCCTGATTGAGTTAGAGCCGGCGCTGGCCCGTGTGCACCGCGTGGCCTGCGGTTCTCGATCTGATTACCCGGTTGCTAAGCATGAAGCATGCCTTGCATCAATTTAGACAATCTGATCATGTCCGCTCATGAGCTGATTTCACGGGGAAAACCACTTAGAATGTAGAGGAGAAAAAGAAATCACTTTTCCCAAGAAAGTAAAACCAAATCTGCACGGGATCAAAAGGCACCACGTGTCGTCACAGGGTCCTGCAGGTGTGGACAGGCGTGGAGGGCCAGAGCCGCCTCAGCCCCTGAATGGGAAGGGTCACGCCAGGCACCGTCTCCCAAGGCTGTGCGGGCCCAGGCTGACGCGTCCACCCAGTTCAGGTACATAGGCACATGACGGTCCGCTACCGAGAGCGGGGAGATCGCCCAGCCTCCAGGGATGGCACCCTTGCTGTTCTGTAAGGCAGTGGACAGAGGCTGGTGACACGGGTGGTACAGAGAATCCCGCCAGGCACAGATGGGGCAAAGACAAGAATTTATTCAGGCCAGAGGACACTATCAAGGATACAGCGGGTAAGATCCACAGAGGAATCATGCCAGCAGGGTGAGAGCCTGGGGTTCTATAAGGACTTGAGTGAGGGTGTGGGGAAGGATACAGACAGCAAGTGGGATTGTCTGTGGGCTGTCTTTCTCCATATCACCTAGTGCCTTGTAGAACTTTGGGAAGCACCGGCATTGTGTCTAAAATTCTGTATTCTAAAGTTGTAAATTTCACAAGACCCTTTCCTGGGCCCTCACAGGGGCCTCCTCGCTGCAGAGGAGGCATCTGTGCCCAGGAACTCCTGTGGACAATGAGACAGGGCCGAGAGAGGAAAGAGCGGGTGGGCTTCCGAGGCTGCTTCCGGTCTTGGGTGGTTTCAGCTCTGTCCTAGAGCTGGCAGACTCTTTTCTGCCAAGAGCCATTTTTGATATTTATGACATCACTGCGTCCCTACAAAACAATCAGCCTGCTCTGCTTGGCACCGCACGTAGTGATTGTCTGATGACCTCACCCCTGACGTGGCGTTGCCTTGGCCAGACCAGTTGATTCCAAGTGGCATGTCTTGGGACCCCTGGGAACTAGCTGGGCAGGGTGGCATGGAGGAGGAGTGGTGATGCTAAGGACTTTACCCCTTCTGTTGCCAAGGGGCACCCCTGCATCGACAAGCCCCCACAAAGGGGAGGAACAGGGCTTTTACTTTCTCTGGGCAAGGGTGTGGCTGTCTGCATTTCACACATGCCTGGGGGATCTGGTGTGCTCTTTGACAAATTTACTTACGGCTTTGTTTTCACGAGCAGTTTGGAGAAAACTGATGCAGGAGCCGGGGCTCCACGTGCTCCCAAACCAGCTCCTGGCTGAGGTCAACGGAGCGTGGGAGTGGAGTGCGTGGGAGATGGGGTCAAAATAGCAAGTTTACCTTCCCTCGTCACTGTGGACCCACTTCTCCCGACACTCGTCACGCGTTCTGCAGCGGTTCTGGAAGTCCTCTTTCCTGACTGTCTGGAGTTGTGCGGTCTCGGCTGCCTTAAAGTCATGAATCGATTGAAAAGGTTTCTTACTCATGGTAAATTTGACTGTGGGGCAGAGCCAGACGTCCCGCAGTGCTGGATCTGGTGACCCAGGGGGATGAGGGCGCGCCCGCCATGTTTTCCCGCGCCACCTTCCTGTTGGACGGCGTTTGGCAACTTTGCTCATACCTCATGTGGACACTTAGGAAAGAGGTCCCGGCACTGCTCCGGGGCGACAGGGACGACCGGGTGAGTCTGAGCGAGGGCGGACTTGAGGGAGACTCGCGACAAACAGTCCCCATAGTGCATTTTATGTCAAAATCTACTGTGTCATCCATCACAGCTCCTACGGCTGCTTTCTCATATGACAGGTGCACACCAGTCAGTGCTCTCGGTTCTGCCGTGGTGGGACTGTCACACTAGTGCGTGTGCACACGTGTGTGTCCCCCTGCCGAGGCGTCGCCTGGGAGTCTCGCGATGTGTCCTCACCCAGGCTGGAAGCGTGTGAGCGTTTCTGTTGTCTGTGTGAACATGTTTATTGATATTACGTCCATCCTTTGAGGACAGGTGTGTGTGCATGTGCCAGCCTGCCAGTGAGCAGGCCATGTGTGTGGGGAAGGAGCCGTTGGTAGGCAGGTATGGGCAATGCCAGGGGGGCTGGGGAGTTTTCTGCAGTGTTAGGAAATTGGGGTGCTTCATTGTAAAATTTGACGATCTTTTTTTGCAGCCCCAATCCGATTCTAGGCAGGGTATCTGAGGCTGCCTCGCATGACAGGAGCAGGGAAAGAACACGGTTTCTGAAGGCCACAGCTTAGCTGGTGCTCCTCTGTGATGACAACCATGTGCAAATGGGGGTCATGTGACTGTGGGACAGCGCCTTGCTCCGCGGGGCCTTGCTCCCTGTGGTGCTGAGCGCTCTTGTCCCCCTGGAAGTCCCCAAGAGCTTGATGTGCAAATCTAAGGCAGAGTCCCGGGGAGGATGTTGATGTACGCACTGGTCAACGTGGGAGGGACTGAGCAGCCCACGGCTGTGCGCCCCGCAGTCACGTGGGGGAGGAGCCTGTTGCCGTACCCTGTGGCCTCCCATTAGCGCTCCTTCCTTCGGCTGATGGGAGCACCAGGCAGGAATCCGCACGGAGCCAGGACACAACAGGGAATGTGAAAGTGTGGCGGGAGAACAGGGAAGAGAGGGATCAGGCCGAGAGGCCGAGAGCAGGAGATGACATTTGAGTTGGGCATTGAAGGATGCGTAGGAGCTGGCCAGAGGGAACAGTCTGGATGTAGAGCTAGTGCTCAAAGCTTTGGTGAGAAGATGGGATTTTTAGGGCCCTCATTTGTTAAACGCTTTGGCTTTGATAACGACTTCGTGGAGAAAGTGCCGTGTGTTTGATTTCTGTTACTTTCGTGTACTGCCAACATTAAATGACCCATTTGAACATCATTTACTCTGGTATTCACACTGACCCCCAAAGCCAACTCAGACGCCTTGGCAAAACTGGCAGGGGGTGGGGGTGGGGACGGTGCCGGCTGGTCCTGCTCTGGGATTTTCCTGCTTGTATCCGCCTGAAGGCTCATTTTGTGTTGAAGTACGAGAGCATGAAAGTTTGGGCTAACCTCCCTAAGGTGCGCGACTATGTTGGCATGGAAACCCTCCCTTCCTGGCCCCAGTCCGATGCAGTCTGGAAGGCCTGTGGCAGGTCAGAACTTATGCAGCACCAGGAGAGTAGCCTGGCCAGGAAGGGTCTCCAGGGGGCTTCCCGGCTCCCTTCCCGGAATGTCTTGGAGCCTGACATCCCAACATGGCATGGGATGTTGGAGACGCCCCACACCGTGTGTCCCTGAACCTGGTGAAAGCCTGATCCACAGCTGGAGCCATTTCTAGGGCCAGTTGAGCAGTTCCGGGAATGTCACCGAGGGCCGCCAGGAATCATAAACAAGGCAACTGTGGCGCTATGGCACCGAGGCCACCTGGTGGCAGCTGGCTGTGGGTGATGCCCAGGCCTGCACACCTCTGCTCTGCCTGGGGCACCCGGGGCAGGTGGCTCCGGGCCAGACAGGAAGAGCAAAAGCACCGGACGTGACGCTGCGGGAACGGGAGAGGTTCACGTCGCAGGTCTCACGAATGTGCACCCGAGGGTCATGACGTCGCACCGGGGCCTCCCGAGGTGGGGTGGACGCTGCACCAGAAGCTGGGGTCCGGGTGGAAACACGAATCGGCTTAAAACCCCGTTGTATGGTGTGTTTTAGACAACTGGTGGTTTATCTTTCCATATCAACCTCGTCACTTAAGACAGAATTTTTGAGTTGGTGGGTAATTTAGGGAATGTTTCATCTCAGGAGTATGGAGTTAGCTGGTGGCGCCTGCTCCCTGCAGTTAGTTTATGCGAGTCAGAAGCCATGACGTTGCTATGCGCTGCTTTTCAGAAATGTGTCCGTGCATTCTTTACTTTTCCCTTGGCCTGCACACCCCGTGGTGTGGGGGACCATGTCCTGTCTTTGGCAGTGCTGAGCCACTGGTCTGTGGCAGCCGGTTTAGCGGAGCTTCGTGCCTTGAACTCTTGGCTGTACCATGTGTTCTGCCGGCGGTCATCCAGAATGAGGGGACCATCAGTCTGGCAGGCTGGGCTGGGGGCCCCGGCACAGGGCACCTGCCCCGTGCGCCTCCCCAGCCCTCCCGTGCTCCCCCAAGATGGAGGGACAGTATTCTCGCCTGGAGTTTGCACTCATCTGTCACCCCCACAGGCAGACGCACGCCCCGGGATGAGGCCAGGGTGTCTGCTGTTAGAAACGCCTGGCTCCAGGGACCCGGCCGGAGCCCAGCGGGGCCAGCTCCCCTTTCACACGGGCTGAGGGGCCGCAGATCCGTTCCATCCCTTGTTGTCCGTCCTAAACTGCTCCGGGCTTCGCACAGGTGCAAAGCCCAGCCCCATCCGTCAGGCCCGGTCCAAGGACTCCATCAGTGGGAGTAGTTACCGGCCACCCGTGAGCAGGAGGCTGAGGAGCCACGGCGATGGGCGTGGGAGAGGCCGCAGGGCAGGGGCTGGCGGCCCTGGCCGCGCACAGGTGGGCTAGATGTCCCAGCGGCACGCTACCCCCGCCTGTCACGTGCCCTGGCGCCCCAGGTGCGGCTCCTGCCACTAAAGGCAGTCCAGGTGTGGGCAATCCCCTGGACCCTCAGATGGGGAACAGCAGTGCCCCGAGGCGCCTGATCTCTGCCCTTTCGCGGCCCAAGACACCGGGAAGTCCTGGTTGGTGTTTCTTAGAAAAAAATGTGGTTTCAATGGCACCCTAAGTGTTCTGAATGGCGCGCAAGGCCCAGGCGGAAGCGGGCCGAGTTCCCGCCCAACCCTGCCGGGCAGGACGCCTCCCGGTGGGGACGGGCGCGCGGACCCCAGCCTCCTGCCCCCAGGCACCGGGCACTTGGCGGCGGGCAAGACCAAGGCGCCGCCTCGCGCCCCTCCCTCCCGCCACCCGCCAGGTGCGCGCCGTCAGCGGCTCCGCCGCGGACCCCCCCGGGCCGCGCGCCCCGCCCCGCCCCGCCCCGCCCCGCCCCGCCCGGAGCGCGGCCCGAGCATGCGCCGTGCGGCCGGCCGCGCGCCTCCCGGCCCTCCCCGCGCCCGCGGTTGCTAAGCGGGGCGCGTTGCCCGGGCGATCGCAGCGGCTCCTGCTAATTGGAGCGCCCCCACCAAGCCTCGGCGGCGGCGGCGCCCGCCCCCCATCCGGGCTCTGCTCGTCGCTGGGGAGCCGCCAGCGAGGGCCGGCGGGCCTCCTCCCAGCGCCCCGCGAGCCCCGCGCCGCGGGAGCATGGACTAGCCTCGCGGGCCTGCCGCGACCCTGCCCGCCCCCCGCCAGCGGCCGGCCAGCGCCCCGAGGGACCATGACCACGGCCAAGGACCCCGGCGCCGCGGGGAAGTCGGCGCAGCAGCAGGAGCAGGTACTGCCCGGCCCCCTGCGCGCGCGCCTGGGGGTCTGCGCGTGGCCGTGGGCCACCACGCGGTCGCAGGCTGCCCCCGCCGGGGGTGACCGCGCTCCTGTGCCCCACTGTCTCGTTTGTAAGGGATGCACAAGGCCGCGAGCTGCCAGGCCACCTGGAGCGGGCGCCTCCGGGCAGAGGCCTCGGGCAGCGCCGAGGCTTGCACCTGCGCTAGGTGTGAAGGGTCCCAGCTACTTCGTGAGGGGCGGGAGGACGGGCCGGCCCCCAATGGAGGCTGTTTCCCAGCCCTCTAAGAGGACCTGGCTTTGGGGCTAAGTGGCAGGGAAGGCCGGCCGTGTGTCAAGGACTTTGCGTTGGTCCCTCCTGCCACCCACTTCCCTCTCTCCTGCCAGCATTCTGGAAGGCTTGGGCGCCCGGTGTTGCTCCTGGCAGGCAGCGAGCTTTCTCAGCCTGCTGGAGGGCTACGGCGGGGCCGAGTGCGCCCGGTGGGAAGTGACAGTGGGCTAGACCTGGGTGGTGGTGCGGGGTCCCCCTGCCCTGCGGAGGTCCATCTTCCGCAGCGCCGGGTGGCCCAGGGAAGGCAGGCGGATGGCGGCTCCTGGTGGATCCAGGGGATCCAGAGAGCTCTTCTCTGGCGATCGCAGCGCCGTTCAAGTCGGAGGGATCATTAAAACAGATCCTGGGAGACCCCACTGGATTCGCTGGGCAGTTCACAGGCGCGTGGCCCCCCAACAGCAGAGGTGGTTGGTCCCTGTGTGGCTTCGCATTGTCCTTAGGGTTCCTTGACTAGGGTCAGGGCAGAGAAGAGCGATCTCGCTTGAGTTCAGCCAAGCAAACATGTCTCTGGGGACATCTGGGGACAGAGTCCCACTGTTAGCTCTTCAGAGGAGACAGGAAGGTAACTTCAGAGCCGTGTTCAGCAGGAGCTCCATGGGGGGGGAGGGGTCATTTCCCAAGGCCGGCTTTCAATGGAAAAATAGAAAGCAACCATCTTGTTACCATCTCAAGAACTTAAACACGGCTTTATTGCATATGGGAAGGAGATCGGTGAATCTGGAAATCTTAAAATTGTCCTTACTCGGTGTGAGAATTTGTGTAAGAGCAGATGCTCAGTGCACAGGAGGCCAGCCAAGTCCTCTTTTAAAAATTCTACAGTTTAGTCGAAAGGTATTTCCAAGCCAAGTCTGGTGACACAGACCTGTCACCCCAGCACTCTGGGAGGCTGAGGCAGGAGGATCACCAAGTCTGAGTCCAATCTGGTCAACTTAGCAACTTAGACTGTTTCAAAAAATAAAAGGCAGGTGATCTGGGGATGTAGCTCAGTGCAGAGGCCCCTGATTCTGGCTTGGGTAGCTTTGCTCTGGCTTCTCATTCTGCCTTTGTTGTTGTTAAAGACAGCATCTTGCTGTATAGCCCAGGCTGGCCTCAAGCTCACAGCCTCTGCCTCCTGAGTGCTAGGATTACAGGCAGGTGCCACCACTTTCAGCTGCTGAGGAATCAAACGTAGGGCCCTGCTCACATCGCCAAGCGCTCTCACCACTCAGCTACAACCCCAGCCACCTGAGGAAGCTTTTATGATCAGGAACCAGAGGTGGTTATTTCTAGGTTTGAGCCTGAGTCTTGGAGCCCAGAACCTGACCTCTAATTCTGTAGAAGCAGCACCCTGTGTTTTTCGGGGTTCCTCTTATATTTGGTGACCCTTCCTGCTTAGGAGCTTGCAGTGTTCATTAGGGGCTGGGAGGACAGTGGGCTCAGGGTGGCATACACCCTCCCATCCTGGCACATCCCTGTCCTTGAGCCTGTACCTGGAAGCCGTGAGCTGGTGGAGACCGCTGTCCAGGCGTCCACTGCTCCAGACAGCATGCGCGACCCCACAGGCAGCTGGCTTTGTCACTCGTAGTGGGTGGAGAAGTCCATTTTCCAAGGGGCATCTCCCTGGCCCTGGAAAATTGCAGAGCTGAGGGCATAGAGTTCACAAAAAGCCTGCCAGCAGTGGAGTGGGCAGAAGCTTCCTTTGCAAAAACAACACAGGCCACAGGTCATACACACACACACACACACACACACTTTTAGTTTATAGTGTTGCCCTTGATTTTTAATGTTACAATGAAAAATTTTAATTTGGAAGTTTCGGTACTTGTATATGTACGTTAACTATATTATGTATTTTATGAGTGGGCCGAGGCAAATCTTCATTTATAAAAAGAAAAACCACAGGCTGTAGGTTGGATGCATGTGCATGCTGTGTGTATGTGTGTGTGCGTGTGTATGTTTTACACACGCACACACACACTGCTTTAGAAGACTTTAACACCAATGCCCAAAACATAACAAGTGAAAGCACTGAGATAAGATCCTCAGTTGCGGCCAGTTCTCTGGGGCACCAACTGTGTCCTCTTGGGGCATACAGCATTTTGAGAGCCGTCGGTCTCATACGCTTTCTTCCCTGTGGCTGAGAGAGTTTGGGGACAGTCCCGGCCAGGGCTGATGGACACCACGAGAGGAGTGTTTGCTGAGTCTTCCGAGAGAGGAGACCGGGAGGACAGTGCCGGTGTTGGCTTGGCCCGTGGTTTGGGCGGTGTTACGTAGCGTCTGTCCCCAGGCCTCGAAGTGCTGTGTCTAGGAGTCCCTCGGTGCCAGTGTCCCCTGGTGCCCTGGCACAGGGAGGTGTCCTCCCAGGACCCGCTTGTCCCACGGTCCCCCGGAGCAGAGGTGTCAGTCTTCCCTCCCCTGCGGTGCTTTTTGAGAGCCAGGCATGTGAGCGGTGGGAAGAAATCATTTTTGTATGTGCTGGGGATTAGCAGAAATTAGTGGGAACATTAGAAACAGATAGGAAGCCAATTATTTTTCTGTTAATTAGAGATTACTGTGTTTTCCTAGTTTGTAAAAAGAAAGTAGGTGGATGTGTGGAAAGAATTTCTGAGTTTGTTTTTTAAATTGCAGATCCGAGGGTGAAACCTAGGAGCTTCACATAAATTACATCCCAGCATATTTATTTTATGTGTATTTATTTATACGTGTATTTTTGAGGCAGGGTCTTGCTGAAGTGCCCATGAGAGGCTTCAGGTTGTGATCCTCCTGCCTCAGCCTCCCCATGCTGAGAAGACGGGCCTGTACAGTCACGCCGGGGGGAGGTTTTGTTTTTTTAAAGCATATTGTATAAGCACATCATGAGACAGAGGGGACTAAATTTCTGCAAAATGATTTTCTCCTCTTTGGAGATGCCAAAATTTATTTCTATATGCAGTGTTCACAGCCCACGGATGTTGGGGAACAGTCTGTCTTTTATTCTGAATGAAGTGTGCTTACCCGTTGGAGCTGAGGATGCTGGGACGGGCCAGCGGGGACAGAGTCCACGATACAGGCTGCCCCGGGCGGGGGCACAGTGGTGGACAGGCGGGGGACCCTGGGGGTCGGATGCGCCGCGCTCTGTCGCAGAGACTAAGCCGCCCCTTAGAGAGCCTGCTCGGAGTTATCCCGCTGAGAATAAAAGGCCCATTTTTAAGCTGCTCCCCTGCCCCCCACTTCAGGCCACTGGGGATTGCAGGGAGCGACGTGCTGGCTGCAGCAAGGCGGTGGAGCCTGAGCACAGGTCAACGGGCCGAGGTTTGGGTGGCGGGCTCCCTGGGTATACACAGGAGCATGTGGCTGTGTAGGCCTGCGCACAGATACACAGGAAGCACACGTGCACACACATGCAGCCCGCATGTGTCGCAGGATGAGACTCGGAGGAGACCTCGCACACTCGGGACCTGCGCAGCATGCGGGACGGTGTGCCTTTCCTGAGAAGAGGGCCCAGGCGGCGCTTCCAGAACGGAGGCCGGCCTGCAGGGCCTGGCCACTCGGCTCTTCCCTTGTACGCGGGGCTGTGTCACAGGTTGAACTTCTTGATGTTGGAAACCAGCTGTTAGAATTGAACTTCGTAATGACAGTTGTTTTAAGTGACTGCCAAGTTTCCTGAGGGTGGCAGAAGCCCTCATGATCCCTGATGTGTCTCTCTGTTCCCCCAAGGGCCCCCAACCCCTGGGCCATGGGCTGGTACTGACCCAAGGCCTGTTAGGAACTGGGCCACACAGCAGAAGGTGATCAGTGGTCAGGAAATGAAGCTGTGTTGGTATTTACAGCCGCTCCCCATCACTCACATGACTGCCTGAGCTCCACCTCCTGTCAGAACCATGGCAGAACAGATTCTCAGTGTGAACTCCACCGTGACCTCCCGTGTAGGGGATCCGGGTCGCACACTCCTTATGAGAATCCAATGCCTGGTGATCCAGGGTGGGCTGAGGTCGGGACTGTGCCTGTCCCCCACCCCATCCAGGACAAACTGTCTTCCACAAAACTGGTCTCGGTACCAGAAAGGTTGGGGACCGTGGTATTAACCTATTAAATGACAGACCCCAGGACCCAGTACTGACCCATAGGTTGGATGACCTGTCTAAGTGCCGTCACAGAAGCGTCTTGGAGTGGGTGGAATCTGATGAACAAATCACTCAGCCTTGCAGCCGTGAAAACGCAGGTGGCTCCACACCCGAGAGTGGCAGGGCGACCCCCTCAGGCACACGGGGGGACCCAGGGAGAGAAAACCCGGCCCCTGCCTTGGGCTGGTGGCAGTAGTAAGTCCGGGGCCAAAGGAGGGCCCAGGCCTGACCTCCGGGAGAGGTGGATGTTTTTGCAGCCAGGTGAAAGGGAGAGACTGAGAGAGACAGCTGCCTTCAAGGTGAGGGGTGTTGGGGAGTGCGGGCCGGCGGGAGCCAACAGAACTCAGCTCGGTCCTGAGGGGCACGGCAGGGCAGGAGAGGTGGACGTGCTTTCGCAACCCAGCAGAGTGTGGCTGGGGTAGCCACGGCCCACACATCAGGGAGGCCCCGTGGGAAGTCGCCTGAGGTTCCGTGGGTAGGAAGAGAGCTGGGGTCACCGGCACAGGAGCAGCCGGGTCTTGGGGTGATTTCTGGACCTGCCTCAGATGTGTGAGTCTGCCGAACCAGGGGAAGGAGGGGAGGACGAGGTGTGTGGGTGGGAAATACCAGGATACTCAATAAAAATTTGAAAACCCCAGTGCCAGGCACACTGGCCTGACACCCCCATCAGTGCCCTCACTCACTCTGAGCGTGCCCCGCCGTGCCAGGCGCTGTCTGAAGCGGCTTTAGGAGTACTGCCGAGGCTGCCGGGATCTCCTGAACCCGCGCTGATGCTGTGGCGATGTCTGCCCAAACCACTCCAGTGTGTGCTCACCCACCTGTCCTTGGGACCCGGCACCATACGGCGGCCTGTGGCTCTTCCCACGGTCAAAGTGACCGTGAGTGTTCAGTGGTTTGAGCTGATCAGGACAGGACAGCCATGACTGAACAGCTAACCGCGCTCAGGAAGGAGGACTTTCAGTTGGCGGGAAGGACATGGGGTGAGAGGGACGATTCGGGGTGAGACACATACCCTTGCGCCTTTTGCTATACGTATATGTAAATATGTTTGTTTTTACTTTGTTTTCTGGGAGATTTTTTTTTTTTGTTCCTTTTTTGAGATAGGCCCTCACTCTGTAATCCAGGCTGGTTCTGGACTTACTATGTAGCTCAGGCTGGCCTCAAACTCACAGCAGTCCTTGTGCCTCAGCCTCCTGCGGGCAGGTATGTGCCTCGTGCTGTTTATATCTTTAATCATTCTGTATGTTTTCATCCACCTGTGCCTTGGCTGCAGGTAGCCCACATATGAAAGGCTTCAGGGAGACAGTGTGGGTGTCCTGGAGGGGCCCAGGAGCCCTGGAGCGAGCCTGCTGTGGGTGGATGGGGAGGAGAGAGGCTGGTGGTGCCATCCTCGGATCTGTCTCATCCCCAGAGGGAACAGGGCAGCGATGAGCCGAGTGACTTGCCGGAAGCCAGTGTGCGCTCCATCCTGGGCTCTAAGTGGGTCCCCATGTTCAGGGACCACATTGCACCCCTGCTAAACCAGCTGACCACAAGTGTCTGGACGCCACATGAAAGCGCCAGCCGCAGCCCGCCCTGCAGACATGGAAGGCAGCTGGCGTGTCCGTCTGAAGGGTGTGTTCGATGTGTTTTACCTGCTGGGCTGACATTGTAGGGAGCATCAGCCTGCTCCTCCTTTCCCCAGGGGGACCTCACCAGGACCCAGGACCCTGGAGCCCTACAGGGAACCCGGCCGGGGGATGGGCACCTCCCTGCCCCATGTCCAGGGCTAATCACTAGAGCAGGGCCGGGGAAGATCCGGCTAGTGGGCCAGAATCGTTGGGTCCCTCCCGGCAGGGCCTCACCCGTGTGCGCTCACATGAGGGGCGAGTTCGTTAAGTATTTTATCAAACACAGCAGCTAATTGTAAGCTGATAATTTTGTATGGCCCACGAATGATGTCATCAATATCCAGGTGGCCCTGGTAAGCAAGAAAAGGCGGTTCCCCACCCCCACTTAGAGGAGCAAGCAGCCCCTCAGTCGCCACTTCCTAGAACCGAGGCCTGGCCTTCTCTGTGGAAGTGAGCCCACTACGGGAAGGTCGCCCCGCCAAGGCTGCGTGCAGTGCCACAGCGGCTTTGCCTCGTGGCCTTTCCCAATTGGGCTGTGTGCCCTGACGTCTCAGCAGCGGAGCAGGTGGCCCTGCCGGAGGTGGAAGCCGAGCTCACGCCTGTGGGTTCTGGCCAGCGGCTGGGTTCAGGGTCCTGGACCCTTCTGTCCCTCCCAGGAAGTGGGTGACAGATGGCCTGGAGAGGTCTCAGCATGAAGTCCAGAGCAAGGGTCAGCAGGACAGTTCCATGCAGGCTTCTTCGTGTCTGTGTGTCTGGCCTGCTGGGGTTTTACTACTGGGGGCCTGTTGCCTCCTCATGTACTTGGCGTGTACAGTCGTGTTTCACACATGGCCCTTTAGTCCTCACTGTCACATGTGTGCACCCTTCAGGATCCTGGTAAATGATGGGGACAAATCTAGTTATGAAAGATGTGCCTTGGCCAGGTGTGGTGGCACATGCCTGTCACCCCAGCGTTACGGAGGCTGAGGCAGGAGAATTGCTGCAGTATAGTCTGGGCTACATAGTTCAGGACTAGCGCGGACTACAGAGCAAGATCTAGAAGGAAGGGAGGAGGGAAGGAAATAGGAAAGGAAAGACAAGAAAAAGACAGACGGACAGACAGACCTGCATCTGGCAGTGGTGTCATGTTGCCCCCAGAGGGCACCTGTTACCATGACCGCTGCTGGCAGAGGCGAAACCCGGCAGAATCGCTGATGACTGAATCTTGTTACGGCAGAGCTGATGGGAGGAGAACTGGGCTGCGTAGTCGTCATTGGGGGGAAGAGTGAAGCCACAGTCGGGTGGGTGCCTGGCTGTTGTGCGTGTCCCCTAGCACCTACCTCTCTGGGTTTAGGCAGGATCCGGCCCTCCACCTGGCAGGCACCACGTCCCAGGCCCCGTCACTGCCGTCCGCTTCCGCGTTAGCAGGCACATGTGACTCCAGAGAAGAGTGAGCTGCCGTGGCGCCTGGGAGAGATTGCCTGGAGTGCCTGCCGACATCGGGGCCCGGTGGCGGGTCCCCCTGGGTGGCATCTTCTGCTTTTAGGAGGGGTGGCCAGGATGTCACTGTGACTCGGGGCCGCCTCCACCCGCGGCCTCCCGGGCACCTCGCTGATGTAACACAGTCGGGCTCACGGGTTTCAGGGACCGTTCCCGTGTTGTTCCCTCACCAGTCATCTGGCCGGATCTTTAAGAGATTTGACTTTTCCTGCCCAAACTCCAGAGAGCGTCGTCACACGTGGTCGAGATGTTCACGTACAGCACAAGTTTACAAAAAATACCTGTGTGCACCATGGCAGTGGGAGGCAGGGTGGGATATGGGGGGTGTCAGGGCGCAGATCTGCAGAGGATGGTGGGAAGCCAAGGGGCTGGAACCCCCAGAAGGCCAGAGCCTGCTTTCTGACACTTGTGTGCCTCCCCTTGAAGATTACAGGACTTCCTCCTCTCCCGAGCGCCGATTGAACCCTCTGAGCAGGCTGCTTGCAGGAAGATGGAGCATCCCAACTGAAAAACCCCAGCCACAGTCCCATTTTTTTTTTCTTTTAAAGAAACTTAACAGGCAGCCCAGGTGGACCTGATTGGAAGTGAGGTATGTCTCGAGTGTAGGGAACAAATTCCCTTTATATTCTGGAGAAGAGCTTTCTGTCATTCTTGTGACCACATTTGCAGTGCCAGCCACACCTGCTCTGGGAATTCTAAAAGTGACTTCTTGGTCTCAGATGTGGCCCCTGAGGGAGAGAGGGGAGTAAAGGGACTTTTAACCTAACAGCCTGCGGAATGCCCCCTGCACTTACTAGACAGGTGCGCGTCAAGAGTGGGTTTTATTTTGCTAAGCAGGGGCGCTGGAAGAAGAGAGCCCGCGGAGGTGAAGGCAGAGCGGCTGGTGGGCAGCGGGGAGCCAAGTTCCTGGCTGTGCTGTGGTGCAGCCTCAAGGCTGTCCAGCAGGCGGCAGGGCACGTGGACGTGGCCCAGCGAGTGTAGACCTCGGGCAGTTTCCTGGAAGTGCTTCCCAGCCTGGCTCAGGCAGTGGGCAGGCACTGGGAAGGGGCAGGGAGGGCTCAGTTAGCACCTGTCTGGAGTGGAGGGGAATGGGAGCCCAACAGAGGGGACAGGAGTGGGGGACATCTGCGACACTGAAAAGAGGACTTGGGCGCAAAGTGATCTTTTTCTGAACATGATCTCACCCAGAGATCCTGACATGTCTGTCTGGATAAGAAAAAATGGCACTGAGAGTTTTGGGTTTTTAAAAGACTGTGTGGGTCTGGTGGTGCAGGCCTGTCCTATCAGCTCTCTAGGAGGCTGGGACAGGAGAATCTCAAGTTCAAGCCCAGCCTGGACAATTTCGTGATTTAACAAGACTCAGCCTTGTGATCAAATACTAAAAAGCAAATGAGCTGGGATGCAGCATCCCCAGCACCACGATATGTACAGACGTACATCAGTCACTCAGACGTTTGGGCCTCCAGTAATAAATTCAAGTTTACCTAGAAGCAGCAGCCACTTTAAGGCACCATGATGCACTGTGTGTGTTTGTGTGTGTGTGTGTGTGTGTGTGTGTGTGTGTGTGTGTGTGTGTGTAGTAGTAGTTTTTAAAAAACAGCCTGAGAGAGAAAGCAAAAGAAAGGGAGGAAAAGAGGAATTTAGGGAAACTCAAGATAATTAGAAACTCTGGCTATGGTTTTGGTAAAGGAAAAACCATCGGTTCTCAAACCCCAGGCCAGATGGAAGGTGGTCAAAGACTCAGACTGGCACATGAAAGAACTTTGGCTGGGAAAAGCCCTGCATTGAGAATCAGGGTGCCTTGTCCCTCAAAGGCCCCTGCTGTGGTGTGAGTCTGGAAGGTCCCCAAAGCATCATGGATCTGGAAAGCGATTGGCTCTTGGAGGCGAACTGGATCATGTGGATTGTTATTTGCAACTGCCGTTAAGAGTGGGTGGGGCCTTCTGGGGGGCGTGTCACTGGGGCGGGGCCTGGAAAGATGGGGTCTGGCCCGGCTCCTCCCCAGTGCCTCCCCCTGCAGCCGGTGTCCTACACCTCCACCATGCCCTTCGCCCTGAGCCCCTGTCCTGCCCCATGCCCTTCTGCCCTCACCTGCTAGCTGTGCAGGGACTGAGGGGCTGGAAGAACGGTTCAGCGGTTAAACCACTTGCCTAGCAAGCACTGAGGCAAGCGCCAAGTACCCGTGTTCGATTCCCTGACACCACATAAGCTGGGCATGGTGGCGCGCGCCTGTCATCTCAGCATTCAGGAGACTGAGCCAGGAAGATTGCCGTGATTCCAAGGCCAGCCTGGGCTCCACAGTGAGGTCAGGACCAGTCTGGACTACAGAGCGAGACCCTGTCTCAAAAAAAAAAAAACATGCAGGGACTGAGACTCCAAACTATGAGCTCGAGTCACCCCCCCCTCTTGCCGGCCATAGTCTTCGGCTGTTGTGTCTGTGACTGAAAGTGACTTGGACACTCCCGTAAAGCATTTCATGAGCTCTGCTGCCTCGCCCAGGGGCCCGGGAAGGAGTACTTCCCCTTCGGCTCCCAGGAGCCTCCCTTCTGGGGAGCTGTGGGCAGCTGTGCTGGGCATTGGGCACTCTGCTTCTCCCCTGGCACCCTCACCTGCTCCTGGGGAGCTGGGCGAGACCGGGCTGAGCCCACATCCAGACGGTAGTCATGTGTGCCAGCAGGTGGGTGTGGGACAGCGGGGAAAACGCACAGCGTGGGTCTGGAGGGCCCAGCACATTTGAGGCACGTCACAGGGCCATTGGCACCGGCTGGTATTTTTAGGGCGTCTTCTTGTTTCCAGGGCTCGGAAAGGGCTGTGTGTCCATGTCCATCCTTGATGACGGAGAGAGTGACGTGTGGTCAGAGTGACGTGTGGTCGTGTCCAACCCGTGGCCCACTGTCACTTTATTGTTCTTGTCCACTGAAGAGAAGTTGTTTTGGGTTGCCTGTAAACTCCCTGGCATAGTTAATGGATGTAAGTAGCAAAGCTTCCTTTTGGCCCTGGGGACGAGCCCAGAGCCTTCGCACCGTGCTGCATCCCCGACCCACTTTAGTTTTTGATTTTGAGACAAGGTCTCACCACATTACTAAGTTAACCCGGCTAGGCTTGAACTTGGGATCCTCCTGCCTCAGCCTCCTCCAGTGCTGGGATTACAGGCTTATGCCACCCCACGTAGCTTAAAAATATTTTTATTATAACAGTTTTTAAAAAAAGGAAGGCCACAGGCTGGACACACTAGATTGCCTGGAGTCCTGGGTCACTGGTTTAGTAACCGAAACCCTTTCCCAAAGGAAAACAACTGACGGAGGGAGAGGAGAGATCTTATCCTGAGCGCCCGAAGCTCTGCAGCAGAGCAGCATATTAGGCTGAGCCTGGCTCACCTAGCTCCGCAGCCTAATTTTACGTTGCTAAAAATAAAGCTCAGAGCAGCAGAGAGAGCTACCAGGCTCACACTGCAGGCACGTCGCTGAGATTCAGGACTTAGGCATTTAAAAAAAAAATGTGCTCCAAATCAAGCAGCCCTGAGGGGGACAAGATGAAAAATGAGATGCCGAGGAGAGGAAAGCGGAAATCGAAGTTAGCTGGGAGGAAAAGGGATCACGGCGAGGAGATCAGCCAGGCGCGGCGTGTGTGGCAGGCGCCCCTGCGTCCGCCATGGCTGTGCCAACGTCCTGTGGCCATGCCAGGCTAATTTCCCTTTATGTCGCGTCTTCCCCAGGTGCGTTAGACAGCGTGTAGCAAGCTCTCGGGTTCAAGTAACTGGTTATTTGATGAGTTGCTTTTCAAACAAGGAAAAAATACGAAGGTGTAGTAGTCCTTGTGGTCTCCCAAATTTTTAGGAGTAAGCAACAATTAAAAACCAAAGCGTATGGTGGGGCCCCTCCAGTCGCCTCTCACAGTAAAGCCCTCAGCAGGTGCGGGTGTGGGAGGCAGGGCCGGGGCGGGGGTGGGGGCTGGCCTCACCTGCACACCTTGGGGGCTTGGTGCAGCAGGGCTGCAGATGTTGGAACATCTGGACGTTTTATTTGTTTGCAAATTTAAATGGGACTGCAAGCATGTGGATCATGAACCCAGGGATCACAGACCCTTTTTTTTTCTTTTGTTTCTTTTTATTTTCTTCATTTATTTTTTTCTGTCCTGGGATCGAACCCACGCCTTTGCTCTGAGCTGTGTTCCCAGCCCGTTCTTTGGCTTTTGATAAGAGACAGTGTCTTATGAAGTTGGCAAATTACCCAGGCTTGCTGGAACCTGTGATTATGCCGCCTCAGCCTCTCAGATAGCTGGGATTGGAGGCCTGAGTCATAGGGTCCGGCTCTTTTTTTGTTTGGGGGGCGGGGTACCAGGGCCTGGGTTTAGGGTCTTCACACTGAGCTACATGCCCAGAAGCCATTTTTGAGGCAGGGTTTCAGTAACCTGCCAAGTTGCCCAAGCTGGGCGCAAACTCGGGGGTCTGCCTGCTTCCGTCTCCCAGGCAGAGATCCCTTCTGCAGAGAGAGTAAAAGCCGTCAGTCCGTTCACCAGAAACATTCCCGTAGCCTTCCAGGCTCCTGTGTTCCAGGCGGGGAGGCGGCCCAGGCCTGTAATCCCAGCGTTTTGCTGGAGCTGCCCCACGGGGACCCAGGCACCCACTGCCTTGGCTCTGCCAGCCACGGTGGCGTTGATGGCATTGATATCTTCCTTTCTTGTAAGAAAGCACATGGCCCTGGGCTCAGGGCTGTGAGTGTCCCCAGCTCCCAGCGTGTGGAAGAGCAGCAGCATGTGCCGATCAGGGCAGGTCAGGGTTCTGACTGTCTCTGTGACCCCTGGTTGGGGCATATATCTAAAGCTCCCCTCTCCCCCAGACGTTGAGAAAGTGACAGGAGCACGGGGGTGCTGTACCCACGAGTGGACACATCCATGGAAGAGTCTGTGGCTGGCTGTGGGGGGGCTCGGCTGGTGTTACCTAGAAGTTTGTGATCTTGTCCCTGGCTCCTCCCGTCTGTCTGCTCCCGGGCTGCCATGCGATGGGCAGTCATCCTCCGTGCTAGGCCTCAGTGGACCAAATCCTTTAAAAACCATGAGCCAAATACATCTCTCCTTCTTTAAGTGGTGAGTGTCCGGATTTTGTCCCAGTGACAGAAAAGCGACTACGACACCCCCATCTAGTAAGGCTGCAGGCGAGACTGCCAAGGGCAGGGAGGCTGGCCTGCGCCTGCCCTGCACCTGCCCTGCACCCGCTGTGTGGGAGGAGGACGTTGGCTTCTCCATGCCAACTGCTGTGCTTGGAATCAGGCAGGTAGTACGCTGCTGTGGAAGGAGGGAGTCGGCAGCCCCTGACGGCTGAATTCACTCGTGGCGTGGCCGGATGCTGGCACCCGGCTACGCAGAGCTCCACTGTCGTGAGTTAGTTGTCAGAGTGCCTCTGCGTCTCAGGTGCCGGCTTCCCTTAGCTCAGGAGCCCTGCCGCTTGGAACCAGACGCTGCCAGGTGCCGAGCCCATGCAGCGCTGTATGCAAGGCAGCCTCTCTGTTGGTGCAAGTGTCACCATGAGGCCAGGCTTTGGGTGGCTCAGTTAGGTTTTGGAGAATGGTGACCCGGTCAGGAATGGCCATGGGATGGGAGCTTCCTCACTGCTGTGTTTTTAGTTGCTACTGTCCGTGAGGGAAATTCCAGGGGTGTAGACTTGGGTGCTCTTTGCTTGGGTGAGGGAATTACACTGGAAGACGCAGACAAGGATTCAGCTGAAGAGAATGACGCTCACTGTGTGGTTGCTGTGCAGTGTGGGCCTTGTGGCGATCCGTAGGCAGTGCTCCCGGGGATGACCTCCAGGGCGTGCGCTGCGGGACCCGTCCTGCGTCCGTTCAACTCGAAGTCGCCAAAGAACTTGAATGCCTTTCATTCTGGAGTAGCTTTGAGGCTGATCCGCTGCCTTGAATTTTAGGAATACACAGAGAATTTAGGTAAGCATCACATGTAACGTTTTACAGAGCCTTTCCCCTTTGGGAGCCTCCTAACTCCTGGCCTCAGATCGCCTACTGGATGGCACTGAATTTTTCCAGAGATGGCGTATCCCGCAGGCTCGTTTGGAAGTGTGGGCAAGAGACTGGTGGGTGGGTGCTGGTAGTCCTGGAGACCGAGCCTGCGCCCCTCCCTCCTGCTCGCTAAACACGCCTACTTCCCAGGGTAGAACTGAGGCTGTACAATTATGAAGTATTTTAGAGTTCAGGCATTTTTTATTCTTAATGCTGAGACAGGGTCTCTCCAAGTTGCCCGTGTCGGCCTCCAGCTCACAATCCTCCTGCCTCAGCCTCGCAGAGTACCGGGAAGACAGGCCTGTGCCGCTGACCTCTGGTTGATCTTCATGAAGACATTGCGTCTAGTCCATGGTAGCCCAAACCTTCTAGTGACGTGAAACTAATAGGAAACATTTTTCTAGAAATGGTCCGTCTTCTCCTTTTTTCTGCACATAAAGTCTGGAAGCGGGAGTGTGTGTTTCCCACCCACATCGGGCCAGTGCCCATGTGCGTCAGGTGCTCCGTGTCCGCGGGTGGCCCAGGTCTGACATTGCCAGTGACGGCGGCTGCGGTGGCATGCCTGGTGTCGCGTGAACTGTCTCGAACACCCTGATTCCATAGGGAAGAGAAGGGTGCAGTGCGCAGCCGTGGAGACCACATTCCACGTCCCCAGGAGGGAGAGACGCCTTAGCCGGGGGCGTTTTTGAGTTCACCTTGATGAAGTCAGTCATTTTCCAGAATCCCAGGGACTTTCTGGAGAAGTGCTCAGACCTCCCTCAAGGAGGTGGGTTAGGTGTTTCATGTAAATGTTTCCCGAGCAGCTAGCAGGTGCTCAGCAGATCTCAGGGGAAGAGGCGGATGTTGACACTGAGTGGCCCTGTGCTGCGTGCTCCTGTCTCTGGGAGGATCTGCGCTTACGCCTGGGTCAGCGCCCAGCAAAAATGGTATATGAGCTGTGTTGGGAAAACTATGGCGAATATTCAGCCTGTGATTGAATGGTTTTATGCTTTGCTGCAGATAAGTTACCATTCGTTTAAATTAAAAGTTTAAATTACTGACAAGTGCATCTCAGTTCATGTGACTAAACATCTTCATAAATCATTTGTGTAAATTAATATGTGAGATGACGATAGGTTTATGTATTCAAAACTACTTATTTGCATTTCCTTAGTTGCTAGAAGGTAAACCTTACCAGCCAGGCTCAGTGGTGCAGGCCTGTAATCCCAGCACTGTAGGAGGCTGAGGCAGGAGGACCGCAAGTTCAAACCCATCCCGAGCAACTGAGCAACTTGGTGGGACTGTCTTAAGTAGACAGTAAAGAGGGGCTGGAGGTGGAGCTTAGGGTGACGGCCCTGAGCTCATCGTGCCTGTCCACGCTGACCTCCCATATGCACCTGCAAGGCACATACCGAGGTCTTCCTGCTCCTGGCCTGACCTGTCTGCTCCCCTTTTAAAAAAAATTCCCCCATATTTGTTATTAGTGCATGTTGGTTGTGCAGATTGAAGAGTTTTATTTTGGCAGATTGGTGCACGCACACGGCGCCACCCTAACCATCCCCGTCCTCCTCCCTGCCTTCTCCCTCTGTGCACCCTGTTTCCCGCACCTAGGCCCCTTCACACCCCCATCTTCCCTTCTCTCATCTCGTAATAGCTCCTCTTCTATTTTTCTGTCATCTTCTTTATATTTTGCTTATTTTTTGAGCAAAATATAATCTTTATTTTTCTAGCTGGTTTAATAAATGTAACATTGTATTGTTTTTTTGAGACAGGGTCTTGCTCTGTAGTCCAGCTGGTCCTGAGCTCCCTGATGTTATGCAGGCTGGCCTGGAACTCACAGCAATCCTCCTGCCTCAGCCTCCCAGTACCAGGACTACAAGAATGTGCCCCACCTCTGGCTTATGTGGTGCTGCGGTATAGACCCCAGGGCCTTGTGCTTGCTAGGCATGTACTTTGACTGCTAAGCCAGGCCCCCACCCACCTTGTGTTGTGAATGGTGTAAAACTTTATTTCCTAGTGCCGTGATCACGTGCAGTATGTAAGTTCACTGTGGGGCTGGTTTGCATAGTAGGGAGGCCGCGCGATACTTGTCTTTGGGCCTCTGGCTTAGTTTGCGGGACATGTTGTCCCCCAGGGTGTTTGTTTTATTTTTGGTTGCCATTTTGCGAATGACAAAATGTTGCACTTTTGCGGCTGGATAGTGCTCTGCTGTGTGCACGTGCCCCGTGGGCTGTACCCGTCGCCCACTGTGGCCCGAGGCTGGCTCTGCGTCATGGTGGCGTCATGTCCCAGGAGCGTGGGCTGGAGGTGCTGTCATCCTCAGAAACGCTGACTTTCATTCCTCCAGGTACACACCGAGGAGGGATCACATTCTCTCTTTGTTTTTTGGGCTGTTTTATTTTTGAGGAACCTCTGTGTGGACTTCCCTGTTGCCTGGCCCGCCGTGTGCCCATGCCGTGTACAGGGGTTCTCGAGTCCCTGCAGCTGTGCCGGTATTTGTCATTTCACGTATCATTGGTGACAACCATTCCCACCACAGCATCACGTTGACTTGTGTTTTCCTCATGGCTAAAGATGCCGGCGTTTTTTTGTAGGCTTCTTGGCCATTTGTCCATTTCCTTTTGATGAGTGTCCGCACGCTGGTTTCGCCCATTTGCTGATGGGACTGTGTCATGTGAGTTTGCAAGGCTCCCTTGGCCCGTCCGCTCCATGCTCTCCGCGATCCGGTGTCACTGCCCCTTCCCCTGAGCAGGGGTTTGGGCCTGCGGAGCATAGCTTCCAGAGCGGCTCTTCCCATCGAGAGCGTGTTCTGTCCAGAACCTTCCGGGCCGGCCTGTCCCGCAGGCCTGCTCCAGCCCTCGCCTCCCAACTCATTGCTTCCTCTCCTTCAGTCTCTTCACAAGCTTCCCCTTTTAAGTTGATGGAGCACCTCTTAAGATGCAGATCCCAGCCAAAACCGGTCGTTCTCAACAAAGACTTTACACTAACGACTCAGCCACCGGCGGTCAGTCCTGCCTGCTTGTTTTCACGAGAAATGAAACATTTGAGTGATGTTTTCCTGATCTATTGGGAATGTTGCCCAGCTCGTTGGTGCTCAATAAATATTACCAACCTTCAGGATGAAGAAACCTTTTCCGCCACACACGTCCCTGCGTGTGTAGATCAAGGGCACATTTTCATGGGTTCAGATAACCACTAGGAATGTGTGGCCTTCCGTTACCTGAGTCTCTGACCGGTTTGGAGGATCTACTGTTGTTACGCACTGCCGATTAACAGGCATGCGTCATTTTAACTGCAACCTAGGACTGATACTTTTATGGAAGAGATTGGCTTCCGCATTATCTTTCCCACGTGAAGCCTGTGCGCTTCGCTGGTGAACGTGCCCCCGATTCAGCCGGCCTTACCGCTGTGGCTGAAGGGGAAACGTGCCCACATGGTGCTGTGTCCTAGAGAACTGGCAGTAACCAAGCAGCTGTCCCCATGAAGAGCTATAGTGGAGTGGCCACAAAGAGTGAAACAATTTGAATTGTGCACAGATTGTTCAAAATGCCGTGACCCCACGCGGGATGTTGGTGACCTGCGAGACCTGGGTCTGCGTGGGGTCAGTCGTGTTCCCTCCCGTGAGTCACATCCCCTGCCCAGAACTCTGCTGCGGTCGTATCTCTGGTGGTTCCCAGAGGTTTTTATAGCCTCGTCCTTCAGAGTTTTGTTTTCTTCTTTCTCCATCTTTCTTTCTTGGGATAAGCTCTCACTGTGCTGCCAGGCTGGCTCCCGAGATCCTCCTGCCTCAGCCTCTCAAGCAGCTGGCACTGCAGGTGTGCACCACGGCACGAGCTTTGTCTTTCGTAGTCTTAAGTTTTTCCTGGTGGTTGAAAAGCAGAGCTCAAAAGTGTGCGCTTTCCAGCCTGCGGCCTTCGGGGACACACTCTAGCCACGGCACGGGCATCCGACTGCTTGGCTTAGTTCAGGTATGGACTCGCACCTGTGTTTTGTTCGTTCTCACCCGTACACCGTGGCAGCACTGTAACGCGCTGGCAGCCTCCTGTCAGGATCGTGGTGGGGGCTGGGCAGCTGGTGCGCAGAAGCACCGGCATTTCGGCTTAGCCTCTTCGTTTTCCATAGGGAACCAACTGTGCAGCACAGACTCAGTCTTTCCCCGCGGCATGTGGACGGTCAGATGCTCGCTTGGCTTTCACAAGGGAGCAATGGGAAATGGGAGCCGCGTGGCCTCCGGTCCACACGTGCATTGGGGCGTCTCGATCAGGGTGGGGCGCCATCACGGGTGCAGAGGTGAGTGCATGCCAGACGCTCACAGGGTCACCACGAGGGTGAGACACCACTGGTATGTTGGTTTCTCTGGGCCACTTTTACCGTTCTGCCTGGCGTCTGAGTTCCAAGGGGGGACTTGGGGGTCTATGCAAAGATAGATGTCTCTGAAAAGTAAAATTTTGTTTCAGCTTCGAGGTAACATTGGGCATTAAGAGTAAAGGTGCGGGATGAAGGGTAGCGGAAGAATCAACAGTTGGTCGGGTCCTGAGACCAGAGCAGCGTTGAGCGTTTCCGGGGGAGGGGGGGAGGGTGGCGGGGCGGGGGGGGTGCTGTCCTTCCAGTTTGCTCAGGGCAATCTTGCTTTGGACCATTTTTTAAAACTTTCTAGTAGCATTCTTTCCTTGTCTTATTCTCAGTAATTGTCCTATTTTGGTCATTAAGTCACATGGAAAACACTTGTGTTGATGAAGAACCCACAGCTTAAAATAGCAACGTAAGAAGTGAAGATTAAGGTAAAATCCGTCCCAAAGTCCCCTGGATACTAATTATCCTGTAATTTGATATCTGCCTTCATTTTGAGGCAAGATGCAGCTCTCATCTGTTAGAATAAAATTCAAGAGAAGACAAAACCTTGATCAAGGGTTGTCAAGCTTTTTTTTGGCGAGGCAGAACTAGAATTCAGAACTCACAAATTCTGTTGCCTGTAATAACACGCCTCCTCACATGCATGGTGAGACTGGAAAAGAAGGAGAAGTAATGGGGCAGGAAACATGGGAGTTGCGTGTGGTCCCTCTCCAAAGAGCTCATCTCCTCACTAGCCCCTAGGTACTGGAGATGCAGTTTGGTTTGCTGAGTCAGCAGAGAAAAACATGGGTGTTATTAGCCTTGTGGCAATTCGCAAGGGAAATCTTTCGCTTGTCCAGCTCTTCCCTTTCTGTCTGCCGTCAGTGGAAGTCCTTATAACTGCCAGCAACCCCCCCAACCCCCCGACACCCCGTGCCCTGGTGCTTTAAGGAGGTGTGCTCTTAAGGCTGTGTTGTGGTTTGGATCTGGAATGGCCCCCTAAAGTCTTGTGTTTGGAAGATGGCTTGTGTTCTGAAGAGGTGGGACAGGTCGGAAGAGGTGGATCGCTGAGGCATGACCCAGAGAGGGCAGATCAGTGGGACGTGACCAGCAAGGATCTCGGCCAACTCCGCCCTCCCTTGTTCTCTTGGCAGCCTGTCTTGCCATCCTGTGAGCACCTTCTCTCCAGCGGGGTCTGCGCCCTTTCACAATGGCAGGCCACCTGTGATTGGGCGAGACCTCCTGACATGTGCGCTGCAGGAAACCTTTCCTCTCGTAGGTCGTCCTTGTCTGACAGTGTGTCCTAGCAACATGAAGGTAACTGATACAGGCTGTGCTGACCTCCTTCAGAGAGAAGGAGGTCCCTGCTTGCCCTCTAGGTAGATGTGTGCTGTTTAGTTTGTCCCGAAACCTTGAGGTTTCCCAACCCCTCATGCAGGGTCTGGACTTCCTGGGGCCCCTGGACCTTCTCGGCCTGTTCAGAGGACATTACCTTCTCTTGGGTTCAGGTTGGGAACCCCAAGCTTGTGTGGGTCACACCTGTGGCTAATGATTAAGAAAATAAGGAGGGGAAGTTGGGTCTTCTGTGCCTTCTTCCAGTCTCCAGACCTCCTCATGGCTACCTTCCTGCCTGACGCCTTCCCAAGGAGGTGAGGGACCAGGTCAAGCAGGGGAGGGCTCTTGGTGACCTGGCTCATCACAGACTCATATTCCCATGTAGCAGACATGAACTTCTGTGGGAATGGGAGACGGGGGAGGGATGCCTGCCAACCTGGGGGCTTGCTTGCAAGTATTTTTTGAAAGATGAATTTAATTGATGTGTCTATAACAGGAAACACCATGCAGGAGAAGCAGAAAGAGAGGAGTAATTAATTGGGTGTAGATGTAGGGGTTAAAAATCCTCTGGCTGGGCTGTCTGGTATGGGCCAAATAGCAGAGAAAGCCCTGGGAATCCTATCGATTGGTAGTAAGAAGCTATAAAATATTAAAGCAGAAAAGCTTAGTGATCATTAAGTTCTTTCTGGAATAAGACAGTCGAGTCCACAAAAGTGAGCATGTTACCTCCTGGGTCAGGGCTCAGGCTTAGAAGTCACCTGCCAGCCCTTTCTCATCATCCCCTCCCCTGGGGTGTGGAAGGGACCCTGCAGCCCCGCAGTACAGGTGCAGCATGGGTGGGGCCAGGTCTTCTACATGGCCCTCGACAAGGTCTGTGATCACCCACTGGGCTACTTTATTCCTAATTCTATCAGGCAGGGTCAGTCAGAAACATTAAAAATAAGTATTTCTAAGCGTGAGTAGTGGTCCAGTTGGTGGGATCGTCCATCTTTTTAACTTTCATTATAATTCATTTCTCCTAGAACGGTTTTGAATGAGAAGTGGAAACCGCCGGTGTTAACACTGTGTGTCTCGGGGAAGTGTAGGTTGGCAGGACCTTCGTAGTTGGTTCTAGTTTGAGTTCCCTTAAACGTTCCTCATGGTGTACATACTTGTTTCATTCCTGATTTTTAAAAAACTGTACTGTGCAACAAAGCATATGTGGGGTTCTCTGGAACTGCGTGCTTGAGGAGAAATTTCAGGTGTGAGGAAATTGTCCTGTCTATGCTGGCCACCCTGGTAGGTGCTCAGTGCAACCTGCCATGCCGGTCTTAAAGAGTGGCCAGTGTGAATGACAAGTAGAATTTGGATTTTTGTATTTAGGTCTAAAGAATTAAAATTGAAATTGAGAGAGCCAGCTATGGCCAGCGGTGGTCTTGTGGAACAGCACAGTTCTGGGTGCTGTGAAAAAAGGAAGTGTGAGTCATGATGGCCGTCAAGCACTTCCAGCCTCAGGTGGTGAGAGGGTGGGCGACATTAAGGAAATCATTACACTGCGGGGAGGTGACGGGGGAGGAGGGTCCTGTGGGAGCTCAGCTGAGCAGTGAGCCTCTTCCTCTGGGCGAGCGGAGAGTCTGGGAGACGTGTTGACCAACAGTGACTTGGGTGACTTGGGGAGCAAGCTGATCTGTGGCAAAGGGAAAGGGATTTCAAGAGAGGGTTAAACATAGAATTTTACAGCTATGTGAGCGAGCAGAGGGGCCTGGGGTGCCAGGGGGATACATGCATTTTTAGGCACACACTCGGGTGAGGCGCTGGCAGGTGACGCGGGTAGGAACTCGCCTGGTGACGTCTGCCATGTTGCAGCCCCTGCTCAGCCCTGTTGTGCCGAGCAGCCTTGGGTGAATCCGTCCATCCTCGGGACTCTGGTCTCATCCCTTGGAAACGGGAACGTTGACTGAGAGGCTGAGGCAAAGGCGAGGCTGTGTGTGACTCCTCTCCACTTCCAGGCTCCATTTCTGGTAATTAGGCGCTTCCGTCCAGCAGCTCCGGCAGTGCACTGGCCTTTCCCGTAGGCCTGGCACGTTCGTGTGGTCATCCTTTTTCTTTTCTGTTGTGTTGTTTGTGTGTGTGTGGCTTCCCACTGAGGTCTTCTCTGCCCTATTTTTGTTGTTATTATAATTTTTATTTTGAGACACTATCTTGCTAAGTCTTTAAGTTTCCTCGCCAAACTTGTGCTGCTCCTGCCTCAGCCTCCCAAAGGGCTGGGATTAGTCGTGTGCTACCAGATCTGAGCTGGTGTCACCCTTGACATTGGGTAGTACGTGACCGAGGCATCTCGTAGACTCGTGAAGTCGCCCCACTGGCTGGTGGTGACATTCTGCTCCACCTGAAACAGCAGCACGACGCTCTGCACATCCACACAGTTCTGTTTCTGCACAAGTTTCTCCGCTTTCAGGTTTCCTAGACCCCCAAACACAGGGTTCCCTGGTGGGAGCAGGGTGCTGTGTGAAGACAGAAGGGTTTGGGCCTGGCAGGCAGAGGCGCAGGGCAGAAGATGCGCCTGTGCACCATCACCCGCGTCCCTGGGACGGGCCGTCTGCATGGCTCCTGTGAGAGGGACACGGGATCAGTTTTCTCTGTAGCACACCGGCTGCTGAGATCCAGGAGCTCTGTCCAGCCCTCAGGAGCTTCATAACAGGCAAACTTGGAAAGCATCTTGCAAAGACCAGAGTCGCCTTACCACGAACCTCAGGCTTTTGATATTTTGGAGGCCTTGAGTTTGTGCTTTATTTAGGATGGTGACGCTGGTGTTTGAGAAGCGGATGTTGTTGGAAGTGAAACAGGAGAGGGTCGCTGTCTGTCACGTGAGGATCCCAGAGCAGGTGTTACATTGACGCCCTCGGAGCACGGCATCTTGGCAGCAAAGCTGTGCTGGTGTTTGTGCATCCAGGTTGGGGACCCTGCAGAGGCTCTGGATTCTGGGCTTTTTCTGTGTTTAAGCCATACAAAGTCTTCTGTGGACAAGGATCGTGAATCACTGACCTGTCTCAGACAGGTTGAGAACGCACGCTGGGCCTCTTCCCAGGTGGACCCTGCAGTGTCCCTGGCTGGCTGTGGCAGCTCCATAACTGGGAAGGACGGAAGCCCTTGCCATGTCAGGGAGGCGCTTGTCTGGCCTTGTGTGCTGAGGATGATGGCAGGAGTGGCTGGAGGCCGCCTGGGTTCCAAGCGTAGTGGCTCTCGGACTGTGGGAGGACGAGCCTATGACAGGAGCCTTGCAGACAGCCGGGCCTCCCAGAGGGATGGGGCTCCCTGCGCCCGCCATGAGGCGACCCCACAGGCCCTGCGGGCGGCTGAGTCGGTCTGTTACTGTCTTTATCCCGGTGTCTTTCAAATGAGTTCTTTCAAAAAGGAAGATCTACTTGAATTGGTGTCACCTGGTATGGAGAGAGATGTCATGTCTGCCTCCAGACGGAAATACACAATTTCTCTGGCTTTTTTTAATTGAATTTCCTGGATGCTGACTGATGTTTGGTTTCCAGACAGTTTCTAGTGGGAAAGGCAAACATTCATTTTCCGCTCATTACTGGAAAAGGTTCCCCACTTTGAAACCTCGGGCCTGCCTTGCAGATGCAGCAGCGAACTGACAGCGACGCTCCTGGAATTGTCCTTAAATCATAAACAGCAAGCTGGGTGGATCCAGACTTCGCCTGACTCCACATCGACCTCGCAGGCTGCAGCTTGATGGGCTCCAGTGTGACTCCTCTGTGATGGCTGTGAACGTGTCGGCTGCCAGAAATGGGGGAGGTTGATGAAACTCAGGTGCACCCAGGTCGCGATTGTCACATGGGGAAGACATCCGAGTTCAGAATCCCAACCCCACCCACTTCCTGTGTACCAATCTCCTGAAATCCCCAGTGGTGACAGGATTAGCAAGTCAAGTCCCACTGACTCGGCTCGGATCCTCATAGAAGGAGAGACTGCCCGGGCCTCCGCACCCCGAGCAGGGCAGGGTGAGGCCAAGGTCGTCCTGAGGCATTCCCTGGCACCTCTCGCTGGGGCCCTCCTGCGTCCTGAGGCACCCCTGTGGCCTCACGATGGAGCCAGCTTGTCCTCAATCCTGCCGCTCAGAGCACCGAGCGGTCCCTCGTGTCCAGGAGAGCCACAGAGTCCCCATCCAGGCTTTCAGCACCGCGCTGCACTGTGCATGGTCACTTTTTTAAATACGAAATGACAAGGGTTCCCAGGGCTACTCAGAAAACCCCAGTGTATTTACTTTTGACTCGGAGATCACAGCCAATCTACTCATCCAGGGGACCCTTCACCTACAGAGGAATGTCTCCCCGTGACCTCCCTTCCCTGTGACTCTTCTCTGCCGATTGGTCTGAGAATATAAGGTGAGAACCGCTCTGCTCTGCTGTAAGTCAGTATGTGTTGCGCACACGCACGCACACGCGCACACGCACGCGCACACGCACACACTCACTCTCTCTCTGTCTCTCTCCCTCCCACCCCTTCTGATGGTGACCCATGACAGATGGCTGCCACTGGCCGAACGCAGTCATCTGGACTTGCGTCTCCTGTCCAGCCCGTGACCAGCGGAGGACTCACTCTTGGACAGTCCCCTGAGGCCGGCAGTCTGGAGGGTGATGACTTCACACTTCTAGGTCTGCCCACTGCGGACCCAGGGTTGGAAAAGCCTAAACGATCACGTATTAAGCAGAAGAGACCAGAACCCAGTTTTCTTCTCCCTGGATGCAACTGTCTATTGAAAGAGTGATGTTTTCAGCCGAGATTAGGTTCCAGCACATTCAAAGATTCCAGTGATAATATTTGCAAATCCTTTCCTACGCATGAAAAACGAGGAACTAAATCTGGCCATTTAAGCATAATCTTTATTTGACCAAAGCCTGGAATAAAAATGGAATAAACGGTAATTTATCTTCACTGACAGCTAATTACCTGGAAGTCTGATTAAAGGGAAAACTAAATTTCCTTAATTAGTGTTTTGGTGTTCCATCTGTGTACATACAAATATGCCTATCTGGTCTCCCACCCCGCACACTGCTTGAAATAAATTACCATTTTCATCTGGTCCCATTCGGAGGCTGCCGATCTGAGGACAGTGGCAAAGAACGGCTCTTTCACTGACAATGGGAACAGGTGTCTGCAGTTGAAAGGGAAGAGCATGCTGATGCCAGAACGGGGCACATGTGACCGCGCCGGCGGGGTGATGTGGCCCTGCCAATCCATCCTGGCACCGTGCTGGGGAGGTGCGCGCGTAACCCAGCCCCCCAAGGCACATGGCTGTGGATAGACGGAGATGTGGCTTTGTAAGGCCACTCGCTTGCTGGGAAGGGTACCGGCAGACAGCACAGTGGGATGGACTGGGCCTACCAGGGGCGGGGCAGGTCTGCGGTCGCTGAGGCCCAGGCCCAAGGTGGAGGGGGCTGCGGAGCTGGGCTAGGTGGCCCCACGCGTCCCTCTGCATCCCCCCACGGATATGATCCCAGCAAGATGCCACGCCTCACATCTGTGGTAAAGCCATCTTCCTTTCTGAGCACCAGGCAGTCACAGAAGATTACATTAATTTTTTTCACCTCATCTCCAGATCGTAGGATGCTATTTTTGAAATAGACAGGTTTTTCTTCCTGACATAGTAGAGCTGCCCATAATTCAGTAATATGCTTTTAAATAATTGGATAGAAACATCCATATTCAAAGTACTGTACGTTCTCGTCAAAATCCGTAAAGAAGTAAGTCTTAATTCAGTCTGAAACTTTACTTCCCAGACCCGAGATTTCCAGTAAGGTTTTTCATTCTCACCAAACGTCTGGTGTGACTGAGCTCGGACACACGCAGTCGGATAGCGGAGGATGTAGAGGATGGGATCCTAGGAACAGGCCTGGAGCTTGGGGACACCCTTCTGGGCTGCTGGCAGTGGGACAGGGGAGCAACCTGCCGCAGCCCCGTGTCTTAAAGATTCTTGGTTTGGGATCTACCCGTATCATAATCCTCACCATTAGGTGGCAGAATCGTGTGGCAGATCAGAGTCCCCTCAAGTGACCACTTGTGACAGTCCTTCCCCATCTGCAGGGTGGGCTGAAGGAGGAGCTCATATGTGGGGCCGTTTGATACACGTGGAAGTGACAGTTCCAGAGGCGCCACGTGGTCTCTTTGTCTCTGTCCCCACTGCCCTCCCCTCCACGTGTGCTCTGTCCAGAACCTACTCGTTGGTTTATACCTGACTGCATGGTCCTGAGGTCACACAGGGTGACAAATTCGTAGCCACAGCCTGTCCTTCTGAGCCGTGGACACCCAGTCGTGTCCGGGTCTGTTTGGGGACCTGGACACATGTTGCTTTCTGGTGACGTGCTGTTGGGGGAGCCTCACCTCTGCCAGCTCCTCAGCTCAGTCCCAGAGATGGTGTTTGTGAGGCCCTGTCCCCGGCTGGCGGAGGGGGAGAGGGTGGCTTGTTGATTTTCTGGCGTTTCCTTTTTGGACATCTGAGGGGAAGGATGCCGAGACTCAGCTGAACGTCTGAACGTGCGAGTCCCTGCAGCATTGCCTTAATACGGCCGTGGAATGCTGCGCTGTGCGTCCTCAGCGCTGTCCTGGAAGGGAGGCAGCTGCGGTTATGGACCGTCTCCAGAAGATTGGTATGAAAGATACAATTTTGGGGGGAAATCGTAAACTTCCCGTGACATGGCCAGCATGGGCAGCTCCGGCCGTCCGTTCTCAATTTCCATGGGGTCAGCTCGTCCGAGGCACAGCGCACAGGTTTCTCCTCTTCAAGATCGTGTGCTGGGCAGACGTGTGCGTTAGGAACGGTCAGAGTTAAACCAGCCTTGGTGGTGCAGGCCTGGCATCCCACAAAAAAAGTTTGCGTTTGAACTAGACTTACGCTTTATCTTTTGAGTTGACGCAGGAGAGATGCTGTGTGCTTGGAGAATCCATGGTGACCCTGTGTCTGCCAGGTATCTACCTGGACTGGAACTCTGCCAGGGTCAGGAAAGCACACGGCTTGACCCCCTGCCCCAGGGAGCCCTCCCAGCTCTTCATCTGGTCCACAATTCCCCCACAGGAAGCAGAAGGAGGAATTTTAGATGTTTTCTTGCACGCACCCTGATGAGCACTAAATCTGATTACCAGAAAAGACGTCTGACCTGTTACAGTTGCACTGGGACCAGACGAGAGGTGACTTCCTGCCATGGTGCAGCCGTTGACCCCACGTGGAAGGCAGTGCCTCCCTTGCAGGGATTCCGGGCAGGGAGCTGCCACCAAAGTCTGGTGGGAGAACCGCTAGTCCCTGAAGATGCCGCCAGGTGTCTGTGGCTCATGGCGCAGGGGGTGCAGGCTGCAAGGCCCGTGTGCAGAAGTCACGTGTGGAGAAAAGTACATCCCGCTGTCCAGCTTTGCTCACCCATCTTCTCAGTTTTGAGGCCCTGTGGACTGTGTACCTGGCACCAGGATGGGCGTGGGGAAATTGGAAGCAGTCAGTGAGCCTCTCTCCCTGGGCCTCAGGCACCAGCCCTGCCTCTGCCAAGTCAGAAAAGCTGGAGGAAGATTTGTGCTACATTCCCACGAGGGGATGGCCCTTGGCCGCACTTGTGGTGGCCAGTGGCCACAGCAGCCTGCCTTCCCCGCCTCTGCACCCAGCCCCGACACGTGCTGGCTTCCTGCGCGAACACAATGTCTTCGCCACTTGCTGCCTCGGTCCCCGTGGTTTTCTTCACAGTCACCAATGTATCTTTTCTTCTTGTGGTCCTGAGAACCGAGCCCAAGGTCTTGGTACTGAGCCACATTCCCCAGCCCATTTTCAGTCTGATTTTGAGACAGTGTCTCACTAAGTTGCAGAGTTGCCCAGGCTGGGCTCGTAATTTCGGTCTTCCTGCCTCAGCCTCCCAGAGTACCAGGATGACAGGCCTGAGCCCAGGCCTGGGCATGTCTTGAGTTTTGTCATGTGCCATGGTGCAGGCACTGTTAGGTGGCTACCCTTCCCCTCCCCAGGTTGACCCCTGGCCGCTTGCACATGCATTCGTACTGGCTTGCATTTGCCGCTTTATGGAATTGGCGCCTGGAGATACCAGTATGTATTTTTTTGGTGTCATATTTAATGTTCTGAATATAACATCAGAGGGAGTCGCCTCCCACGTAGCTGTGGCTTACTGCGTTGCTCTGCCATCCTCCACTCTGTGAGCCTGGCACCATGTGGCCATCCTTCCAGGGTGGACATTCGTGTTTCCTTGCTGGCCATTAGGCACGGTGCAGTGGAAGTCCTGCACGTGCAGGCCCTAAGTGCCTAGTGTGCCTGTGTGTGCATGGTGGTCGTAGCTAAGGGTGTGCAGAGTCAGGAGAGGTTGCCAGAGCACAGCCCCGCAATCCTCACAGGTGGCTGGCTCCAGGACCCCTGCAGACCCAAACTGCAAGGTGCTCGAGTCCCTTGTATATGAGAGGATTTAGATTTGCAAGCATTATTGCATATCACCATGAATCCCCAGCAGATCTGCCCTTCCTGTCAGACCCTCTTACACCGCCATCTTGGCTCCTTTCCGAGGCGGTCCTGGGAGTCTGTCCTTACTTCCCTAAACAGTACGGTCTAAAACTATGTCCGTCGCATTTACATTGTATTAGGCAGCACGAGTCATCCGGAGATGGTTTGGGTGGCACTGTGAATCCAAATTGGGTCGCAGTATAGCGCAGATGCCGCTGTTCGGGGATACTGGCGATCCACAGGGCCGCAGGCAGGGATGGGTCCTTGTGGGCACAGAGCCCGGGTGGGGTCGCACCGGCTTGTTCCATGCCCATCGCAGGACGTGGCTTTTCCCTCCGTCTCTCCTCCCAGCCTGGAGGAGCCGGGGCTGCAGTACACGTTGGATTGACGCTGCGTGCCCACCCCGTGGGTGTGTTGGGTCGTAGACTCCATCCATCCCGTATTCATTCCTGGCGGCTCCAGAGCCAGAGCGACTTCGGTGGTGCGGCACTGGCCGCGCGGAGCCGCTTCCACCAAGGGCCTATGCGTCCTTCACTTCCCTTCGTTGCCCCGAGATCCTCGCCTCTCCCACACGCTGGGTGATTCACGAATGTCACATAGGCCTTCTGGACAGGACAGTGTCAGACGCACTATGGCAGACATGCTGTCTGAAGCGTGCCTGTCACATCGCGTTCTCCACAACAGATCTGTTGATGAGCGCGGTTTGAAAACACGGATGACGTCTAATTTGTGAGTCTTGGCTTTTTGTACAGTATCTTTTCTTTCCTACCTTTTGGCAGACTTGTTGCTTTGTTCACGTTCATGAAATGTTCCTGTTGTTGACTTCTAGAAGCTCTGTTACTTTGCCCGCAACATTTGGCTCCGGGCTGCCTCCAGATTATACTCTGAGTATGGTGTGAGGGAGGGATCCCGATTCACGTTTTCCATAAACCTGGTGAATTACTCCATCCCCACGTGCAGTGAAGACTTCACTGTCCGCCCAGTGCCCGCAGCGGTGTCTGGTGCGGGGTGAGGGGGGAACTGTGTCTCACTCCATCTGCTCTTTGGTTAATGTGTTTACCTCCAGACTGAAATCTCACTGTCTAAATTGCTGGTCCTGAGCATTTTCAAATGGGGGTTTGTCCTTTTTTTTTTTTTCTTATGCTAAAGAAGTATATTTGGCTGCTCAGGTGCTTCAGATGTGATCTTCGAGATTGTCTATACTAGCTGGGCCAACATTCTGGAAGGCTGAGGCAGGAGGATCACAAGATCAGCCTGGGCAAATTAGTGACTTACCAAGACTGCATCTCAAGCAAACAAACAAAAACTTGGAGGTGTCACTCAGTGGAAAGGCCCTGGTTCAATCTCCAGTACCACAAGACAAAGAAATGTTTTCCTTATTACTTTTTTACTCATATTTTTATTAAAAGTTTTAGAATCATTTTGTTAATCAAATTACATATGTAGGTCTACAGAGCAGTTGAAATCACATTGTGTCTATGCAAGATAAAATTGGACTCTGCGTCAGACTACCCAGCATAAATGCATACAGAGATGAAATTGGTAAGAATTGACTTTGACCACGTGATGATTTGCAGTCCCTGAGTGTGAACTATGCATTTACTGAGATCTTTAGTTTTTCTTTACATCTGGCAGTTTTCTGGGTACAGGTCATGCGCACCGGCAGGAAGTCATCGTCAACACTCTGGGGCTGAGGTGTTAGAATTTGTGCCTTGGTTCTCTGGCTTTCCATTTTCATATCATTCTCACTCTTCATTATCTGTTTATATTAGCAAAATGAAAATATTGGCCACACTACATTTATTTGTTTGTTTATTGAGACAGGGTCTTGCTCTGTAGCCAGGCTGGTCCTGAACTCACTACATAGTCCAGGCTGGCCATGGACTCACAGCAACCCTCCTGCCTCAGCTTCCCAAGTGCTTGGATCACAGGTGCACGCCACAACCCCCAACTTGTGTGGTGCTGGAGATCGAACCCAGGGCCTGTGCACTTGCTGGGCAGGCGCTGTGGCCCCTGTGCTATTCCTCGAGCCCCCCCCCCCCCCCACTACTTTAATTTTTAATGTCTCATTTCTTTTGTCCGTGTTTAAAAGCGTTCTGAGATGCAGGCTTGTCCTTCCATTTTGCCTTATGATTAAGAGGTACGTTTGGCTGTTTGTCTCTGTCCCCCCCCCACCAAGGCCCCCACCAACGGTAACCGAATTCTCCGTCAGTTGGTGACTTGCGGATCGATGACTCGGTATGGAAACTTAGACCTTGCTCAGTTTCTGAACATGTCCTGGCTTACTAAACCAGTCCTGCCCGGTCAGACATGTCTACTGGGCTCTCAGGAGTTAGGACGCAGAGCCACAGGTGACGCCTGAAGCTGCAGCTTTGAACACAGAGGCTTCGCTGTCTCTGGAGTCAGATGGGGTGGTGTCCTGCAGGTGTTTGTCCCCATCTCATCTTCACGAAGGTCATTTTTGTTGAATAGCTGTAATTACTGGCAGGGTGTGGTAGTGCGTGAGCCTGTAATCCCAGCACTCAGGAGACTGAGGCAGGAGGATTGCTGTGAGTTCAAGGCCAGCCTGGGCTCCACAGTGAGACTGGAAGGAGCCTGGATTACAGAGGGAGATCCTGTTTCAAAATTTTTTAAATCCAGTGGGCACACACAGTAGTCAAAAAGATGCAGAGTAACAAACAGAAAGAGGCAGCCCGGGAAGACGACCACCCACCTATGTGGGCTTCCGACCCACCGATGAGTGAGGCTGTGGCACCCGAGGAGTCTGAGAAGCAGGGGGACATCACTGGCCAGAAGTTCTCACCTAACCCTCCCATTTAACAGAGAAAGCATCGTTAAGAGGAAGCGGCTCTGGGGCGGCTGTATCATCGCCAGGCGTGTCTCAGATGCAAAGTGAATAATGAATCTGTGACCTTTATCCATAACAGCGAGAGGTTAAAGGAAGAAGAAACTCATCTACAATTGAAATGCGGAGGAAACCGCGTTAGTCCCCTCGCCTTCCACCAAACACAGATCGGGCCTGGCTCGTTAATGCATTATCTTTAGAAAGTAGCCCGGGTCCCTAGGAATTGAAGGAAGATTCATTTAATCAGCGATCGGAGTTCATCTGTTAAATTACAGCACTTTGCACTCCATTTGTAAAATAATCTTCAGACTAATGAAGGAAGGTCAATTGCACGAGGTTTTATTTGCACCAAATTGCTGTTAATTGCATCAGAGGCTTTAGGGAGGTCAATAAATGCTGGCTTTTTACACCCTCTCCTGCACATCCTGGAAAATAAATGGCTTTCTTTTGTGTCACAGCCTCCGGCTGGGCAGGTGGGCCTTCCACGCTCCACACCAGGCTCCCGGGAACCCTCGCTGAAGAGTCAGTGTAGGAGGAGCCAGTGGCCGGGCCTTCGGGCCCAGCGCTCTGGGAGGCTGAGGTGGGAGGGTCCCAAGTTCAAGCCCAGCCTGGTAGCTTAGCAACTTAGTGAGACACTGTCTCAGTGAATAATAAAAAGGGTCTGGGGCTGTCGCTAGAGCCAGGGGCCTGGGTCAGTCCTCAGCACTGGAAAGGAATAAAAAAGAAAAATTTTTAATTTTATGAAAACTAGGATTCAGCACTACAGCTGTAATAAAAGTACACTGACGCTATACAGTCACCTTAGGTCTGATGCAAGTGCTATATCTACACGTCCTTTCCAAAATACACGCCATGCGGACTTTCTCTAAACAGCTGGTGAAATGTAAGGAACTAATTTATATTATAAAATTATCTAATGTTTTAAATAAAATTTTAAAAACATGACAAATTTTTAAAAAGAAAAGAGCTGTAGCGCAGCGTGGGAGAGACACCTCCATCCCAGGTGGCCCTGGTCATTCCTGGCAGGTACGCCGTGCTTCTCACGTAGCGGGGGCCTCCTGAACACCCCAGCGCCTCAGCAACGCACCTCTCTTCTCTGTTGGGGGCCTGGCATGGAGGAAAGCTGCGCCTCTCATCCTGGGGACATCGCAGCCCTGCAGGAGCGACGGGCAGGAGGCGCCGGGTGGTGGGTGCGCTCACCATCCGCCTGGCAGCTCAAGTGGCCCTTGCCTGAGAGCCCGGCTCCGCTGCCATCCGACTCCCCCAAATCCTTCAGGACTTTGGCCTCAGATATCTAGCTACAGATCTGTGAGACAAGTGCAACCTGTTGAAGCCACCTGGTCACTGGGATTTTGCCCTGGCCCCCAGGCAGGCCTTTTATTTTCCAAATGACGCAGGTCGCTTCCCAAGCCCACATCTTCCCTATGATCTACACGAACTTTTAAAGTGATTGCTGCTTTTTAATAAGTGGATGCAGCTTGTAAGGAAGAGCCAACTATCTTCCTGTACCCGGGTGTGGCGACACACTCCTCCAATCCCAGTGCTCTGAGAGCCTGGGCAGAAGGAGCACAAGTTCAAACCGGCCCAGGCAATTTAGCAACTTAGTGAGACCCTGTCACAACATAAAACATAAAAAGGACTGGGGATGAAGTTCAGTGCAAAGGCACTGGAGTCAGTTTCCAGAACCACAAACACACACACAGAACCTTCCTGCTCCGGGGGAAACATATCCCCCGGGCTGCCCACCTTGATCCCAACCGGATCTCCCAGGCGCAGGAGCTGGCCCAGGCCCTGTGCCTGCACCACCTCACAGGACCTTACGGTCCCCTCAGTGTGTTGGGGGCCACCAACCGCCTGATGTGGTCATTGCTGGCACTTCCAGGTGACCAGGCTTATGGGAGTTTAAGGGCGTTTCAGGCCTGGTGTCACCTTCTGTGAGAACCGTTGTGCCTAGAAATGTAGATGTTTGCACTACAGGATGAAAGCAGTCAGGAAACAAAGGACAAATGGGATTTCAGCAGCTCAGCATTCGCCTGTGGTTTTAAGAAACTAAGTCTCTTCCGCTTCACAGCAGTTCTGTGTTGGAATGATCTCGTGCTCTTGATCATCACAGTGTTTCTTGGAATTTGAAAATTACCTTCCATGTCTTGAGATCAGGGTGAAACAGTAGCGTATTTCACAGCGACTTTATGAGTCTTTTAGCTCGGTGCCTAAATGTTCAGAAGCTAAGACAGGGTTTTATTTTCACATTTCTGAGGAAGATCATATCTTAGAGGTGTAACACAGTAGATCCATATTCCACAGATTCTGATGTCCCCCCAGGCTGATTGGCGAGGTGATTCTTAGATAAAAGCCATTTAATCAGGACTCACACAGTGACTTTCACGCGTAGCCATTGAATTTCTTTTGAAAGGGTTAACCGTCTAAGCTTTGACAAAGCCACGTTTGCTTATTTCTGGAAGATGATGTCAGGTGTTGCCTTGGGAGAATAGCTGTTCTTGTGTGTGTGTAAGTTTATAACACATGGTTCTGAAGCCGGGTGGTTTCTCCTGCTTCATAAAAGCTGCCCCTCCAGCACTTGTCCCAGGAAAGACCTCATGTTGGCACCACAGAAGGAAGCTGGGGCCGGCCTGGTTTGTCCGTCAGTAACCTGCCACACCGTGTGTTGAGTGCCTGCTGTGTGCCAGGTGCCTGTGAAGTACTCAGGTCCAAGCGGGAAAGATGACAATACCTGAGGGTCTGTGCAGTGTAACTGAATGCATGGTGAATGTGTAATTTTTTGTAAAAAATTATTATAGTAAAAGGCACATCACCATGAAGCCCCTCAAAATCCTCACATTCCTTTGATCCCACAGACCCTGTCCTCCTTGTCACCTCCTGCAGCAGTCCTGGAAGGGCCCTTCCTGGGTGTCCCAGCTGAGCTCCTGCGGCTGCCTTGATAATGAGCCAGTTGACAATGCTGACCTTTCACAGCCATTTTGACCTTGGGGGAAAGAGCCAGAAGTCAGACATTCCGAGATTCGAACCGGTGGCTGAGGTGGATTAAACATGCCACCGTGCCTTGCGAGCTGCCTTTCCGCTGGGTGGCGCTCCGCAGCAGTGCTTACTGGACTTTTTAAACACCCTTCATAAAGACAGGGAAGAGAACTCCAGCCCTGCGGCGGAGAGTGGCAGGGCAGAGGGGATGCATGGGTGCCCAGTGAGGGTGAGGGTTTTGAGGGCGATTCATGCCAATGTGTCTTTTATTGTAATAGATTCTTTCAGTTTAACCCTTCACCGGGTATTTGATTGCCCGGTGCACCATCCTATCTCTGCATCCCTTGTGGCATTCCATACACACACCCGGCATGTTGGCATATCTCTAAGCTCCTGCCCAGCAGACGCCAGAGCTGAGATTTCCTCAGAGTTTACCCCGTGCTTTGGGCAGTGTAGACACGCCACTTGTCTCTGGTTGCCCGCTGATCAGCCATCTCTGCTGGCATCCCCTGTCCCCCCTCTGTCCCAGCCTCCTCAGTCTACATGGCTTCCAGTGTCACCCATAGGTGTGCCAAGCGTGCGTCCGCGTCTTCTGAGCCTCTTCCCAACACGCCTCACTGGCCGCCGAGCCCCAGCCCCAGTCTGTCCCCAAGGCCGTACCCCTTGCCCTGCCCTCCAACCTCCCTCCTCAGCACCTGCGCCAGCCCCAGCCTCTCACCCCGGCCACAGCATATTTTTAAGAAAAACATTGGTCCTCAAAAACAATAACTGGAAAGTGTGGTTGTTCAGAAATGTGACCTGACATGGGGGCTCTCTGAATCAAGTTACAGCGCTTAGGTGTACCCAGGTCTCAGTGACCACGCTCAGAGAGGAAGGCCACATCATTGTCCTCTAAAACAGTGGAAATGCCAGCTCCCCTGCAGCGAAAGAGGACAGGAAGCAGGTTGTTACAGCAGGCTAGAAAATGGAGAGAGAGAGGGGGAGAAAGAGTATGTTTTGCTGGGAATCAGCCAGGGCCTTCACACCAACCTATATCCTCAAGCCATTTTTGTTTTTGATTTTGAGGTAGGGTCTCGCTAAATCATCAAGGAGCCCAGGCTGGGCCCAAACTTGGGATCCTCCTGCCTCAGCCTCCCAGAGTCCTGGGATGACAGGCATATACCACCTCAGCCAGCTTAAACATACTTTTCTAGAGATGTTTGGCGACACGGTAAGCCTGTGTGAGCAGTTCAACCTGAGCTGAGCTAAGCACACAATCGATCGGCGCCTTTGCCTTAGGAAGCAAACCGTGCATGCTGGCCCCTGCAGACAGTGGGGATGCCCTGACCTCTGCCGCATTCTCTCCACTGCAGGTGTGGGCAGAAAGAGGCAGCGTCGGGCTGGGCAGCTCCAGAGCCTCAGTCGCCTGGGGTGGATTTTGTTCCTTTGACTTTCCAAAGGGTATCGCTGGGACTAGCACACGGAAGGCGATTTTCAGGAGCGAGTTGAAGCTGAGCAGTGTTTCCTGTTGCTCTTCAGTTAATTAGGAAATTAAATTAACCACAGCGCTCATTCCCAAAGCCTTCTGGTTAATTGATGTTTTACTGTATTTGGATTAGAGAACGCCCCAGGAGGCCCAAGGTTAGAGCTGTGTGCGAGCGGCGAATCCGCAGAAGAAGGGATTTCTGGTAATTTGCCAAGTCCCCAGGCCACCGCTGGCCTCCCTGGAGTCCGTGGCCAAAGCTCTGCTCTGTGCGTGTTTGGGGCTGCCCACTCCTGGGACCCCAGTTCTGGGTCAAGAGCTCTTTGAGACAGAATTAAAGACTGGAAGTGCCCTCTTACATACTTCAGCAGAAGACAGAGTATGGAAGACAAGCCCTTGGGCCAGAGCAGTTTAGTGCTTTTAATTTGCAATGAAAATCTGCGTGCCCTCTCTCCTCTCACACGATCCGCCCTGTCCTGTGGTTTCCAAGCGGTCAGACCAGGTTTAGTCGAGGAAGTGCGGAGCGGAGGACAGCGTGGACTCGTCAGGAGTCAGACATCTCATGGACGATGGGTTTAATCAGACACGTCAGCCCGAAGGCAAAGCAGAACCAACCTGTGCGCCGAATGGCCCCTGTCAAAACCTGAAGGTCGCCAACGGAGACGGCAGAATCTTCATGA
This sequence comes from Ctenodactylus gundi, assembly GCA_004027205.1. Taxonomy (NCBI): domain Eukaryota; kingdom Metazoa; phylum Chordata; class Mammalia; order Rodentia; family Ctenodactylidae; genus Ctenodactylus; species Ctenodactylus gundi. Next base: position 112,347 of record PVKB01002057.1, on the reverse strand, counting down.
TGGCGTTGCCAGGAGAGACGGTAAACAGAGCCTACCGTGTAGACCGAGTGTGTGTGATGCTGGGGACAAAAAGGACCCTCTAGGTCACTGGGGGAGTGGTCAGTAAACTGCAGGCGGTTGCAACTGTCTTCAGATCCTTGTTGTTCTGGTGTTTCGGGCTCATAGGAAGTCTTTGGAATTGGTCCCACACAAGAAATAATTCGGTTTTAGGTTGTTTTCTTTTAGACTTAATAACTTCAAGGTTTACGTGGAATGCTTTTGGGTTCCATCTTCCGATTGTTGCGGTGGTGGTAAGCGACATACGCAGTGAGTGTGCAGATCCGCGGTGTTAACTCCACACAGGACGCTCTCCGCCATCCCGCCGTCCATCTTTGCGCTCAGTCACAGGAAGCGGAAGCGCTGTTCCCATCAGGCCCTGCTTCCCTCCTTCCGCCCCGCCGGCCCACTTCCGGCCTGTGATCCTTGGACTCCACTGGAGGCTTCTCTCTGTGCAGAAACGTGCTCCTCCCCTCTTTGGACTAGCTCGTTGCTCTCCGCGTGATGTGCTGGGGGCTCATGTGTGTTGCGGTGGTGGAATCTGCCAGAACCGGGGCGCGTCCCTTTGCCTGTGTGGGCCACAGTTCTCGTCTCTCGTTCACCCCTCCTTACATGCCTGTTTTACACCCATGTTGTAGCGACTGTGGGTAATGCTCTCATTAATCGTTGGGCAGACGTCTCCTTAGGACCCTGCTTTCAGTTCTTTGGAAGATCTACCTACACGTTGAGCTGCTGGATAATGGAGGAATAATCCTTGTGGTTGTTCTGAGGAGCTCACGGTTTCCCGCACCGCCCTCAGCCCGCGCCATTTGTTCTCATGGCAGCCGTAGGGCTGGGTTGAGGTGAGACATGACTCTTAAAGCGCTTTGCCCGCGGCTGATTTGGTTTTGTGGTTTTTGAGTTTGGGGCATTCTCCATCTATTCTGGATGTGAACCTCTTGTCAGGTAAATGATTTGTGCTTTTTTCCCATTCAGTGGGTTGCATACATGCATACTGTCTTTTGATGTGGATTTTTGATTTTTCCAAGAGGTGTGGTTATTTGTTGGATTTCCTGCTTGGATTGCCTGTGCCTTTCATTTCTAAGACATATTGTACAGCTTAAATATAGGAAGTTTTGTCCTCCTATTCTCTAACTCTCTTGTAGTTCTGGGTCTGCAGCTGTGCTGTTGATGAATTTCAGACTACTTTGTATATCTCTCTGGGTTTTTTTGTTTTTGTTTTTGTTTTTGTTTTTTGAGACAGGGTGTCACTCTGTAGCCCAGGCTGGTCTTGAACTCACCATGGAGCCCAAGCTGGCCTTGGACTCATGGCAATCCTCCTGCCTCAGCTTCCTGAGCGCTGGGATTACAGGTGTGCACCACCACGCCCGACTTAAGTGGTGCTGGGGAATCAAACTCGGATACTCAGTGCTTGACCTACCACTTGCTTGGCAAGTGCTTTAACCGCTGAGCCACTCCTCCTGCCCTTTTGGGTGTCTGTTGTGTAAGTTAAGGGTCCAGCTTTGTTCTCTCGTGCGGAAACCCAGTTTTCCCAGCATCCCCTATTGAAGTCTCCTGCTTGCTCTGTGGAAAGGTCTTGGCACCTCTCAGGATCCACTGAGCAAATGTGTGCACGTTATTTCTGGTTTGCTCCCACGTTCTGAACACCAACCTTTCTGCTTGTATGTCAGTTTTTGATACCGTATATTTGCTTTAAAACTGGAAGTATGAGTCCCAAAGCTTTCTTTCTCTTTTTAATGATTTTCACCCTTCAGGACCCTTAGAGATTCGCATGAATTATAGAGTGGGGTCTTCTCTTCTGTTTAAAAAAAAAAAAAAAAACTCTGGAGTTTTGATGGGGATTGTGTTGAGTCTGTTCATCACATTGGGTAGCCTCTTCCTCCATCTGGGCTGCTGTGACCATGTCCCACACGTGGTGTGCCTTCTACACAGAGGACAAGTTGCCTACAGGCCCGGAGGGTTGCAAGGCCTCAGTGAAGCCCGACAGATTTCATGTGTGGTGCTTCCTACCTGTGTCCTTGCATCACATAAGGTCTACCACGTTCCCACAGGCCTCTCGTATGAGGACATATTTTTGCGATACGTGTTTATGACCTAAATAGTTTCCAGGGGCCCCACCTCCTAATACTATCAAACTAAGGACTAAGTTTTAACTTTGTTTTATTATTATTTGTGGTAGCGTTGGTAGTATTTTGTGATACTAAAGATGGAACCCATAGTCTTCCCATTGAGCTACATCTCCAGCTCATTTTTATGTATTGATTTTGTGACAGAGTCTTGCTAAGTCACTAGATCGTTCAGATTGGGCTCAGGCTTCCAGTTCTCCTGCCTCACTGCCCAGAGTTCTGGGATGACAGGCTTGTCCCACTGGGCCAGGCAAGGACTAGATTATAACATAGATTTTTTTTGGGGGGCGGGGGGAGCAGGTATTCAGATCGTAGAAGATAAATGTCGACCTCGTAACAGTATTCAGTTTTCTGACCTATGAACATGTCATTTTCATCGTAAAAAGTCTTTTACTGCCCTGGTTAGTGTGTGTGTGTGTGTGTGTGTGTGTGTGTGTGTGTGTGTGTGTGTGTGTCTGTGTCTCTGTGTGTGTGTGTCTGTCTGTCTGTCTTTTGAGATAAAATAGAGCCCCACAGATTGTAGGCAAGACTCTACCACTAAGCTACATCCCCAATACTTTTTTATTCTATTTTGTGACAAGATTTCTGCAAGCTGCACAGACTAACTTTGAATCACGTGTTTTATTTTTTAATGTTATTGTAAGTGGAAATGTTCTGATAATTTTTTAGCTTTGCTGATTATTAGCAAGTGAAAATGTGAATAATTTTTATCTGTTGATTTTGTATTGTATATTGATACTTTTCTGAATTCATTTATACTGGGATTTTGGGGGAGATCTGTAGAGTTTTCTGTGCATGGACTTAGATCGTTCTAGTTCTTCCTGATAAAAATTTCCTTTTAATTTTCTTCAAGTACTTGTCTAATTTCTCTGTCTGGAACTTTGTTGTAGTAGTTAGGGTGATGTCTTAAATGGATTGGATTGGGACCCACCATTGACTGGGAGAGGATACTCCTGGGTGTGCCTGGATGGCCACAGAGGTGTGGCCTATGTCTGGCCACACCCCTTCCTCTCTGCCGCTGTCCTCTGTTCTGCCTCCAGCCATTATGACCTGGGCGGCTTTGCTCCCTGTGGCCTTTCCCATGTTGCTCCCACCATGGAGCAAGCTGGCCACAGCTGATTCCCCTGAAACCGTGAGCCGAGGAAACCTCTCCTGCTTTAACTTGTGGGTGTCCGGTGTTGCATCCCAGCAACAGGAGAGATGACTGATATATTCTACTGCTGTAGTAACAGCAGACATTCTGCCTCATTCTAGATGTTAGAGGGAAAGATTTCAGTCCTTTACTGTTGAGTGTGATGCTCACATGTGGCTCTTATGTTGAGATGGGGTTTTATTTTTGTTTATTTGGCTTTTCTTTTGAGACGGGGTATTACTTTGTAGCCCAGGCTGGTTCTGAACTCACTCTGGAGCTGAGAATAGCCTTGGACTCATGGCAATCCTGCCTCAGCCTCGGGTGTACTAGCATTGCAGGCATGTGCCACCACGCCCAGCCTATGTGGTGCTGGGGAATCCAGCCCAGGGCCTCACACTAGCAAGGCAAGTGCTTTAACCGCTGTGTCATTCCTTCGGATAGTTTCTTTCTATCCCCAGTTTGTTGAGTGCTTTTACCATGAAAGGGGGTTAAATTGGGGAAATGATTTCTCTGCTTGCATTGAAATGATTGCATTGATTATCTTTATAAAAGCTCCTGTAGCTTTGGGTGAGAATATACTTATGAACCGAGTTGTGAAGTGACCCCATTTAACTCTCATTTAACTGAAAGGATAATCAACTAAATAACCATAGCATATGTGTGCAGCACTCCTAGCACTGTGCCAGACAGCGCCTCCTTGCCGTGTCCTTACCTCTCAGCTTCGACGCTGTCCGTGGAGACGAGGCTCAGGATGCCCGCTCAGGTGCTTTAGGCATCAAGTCTGAGGCTGAGCAGCAGGAGGAGTTCAGTCCCCTGAGCCTGCCTGCGTGACGGCCATGCCATCTGTGGGGGAGTGTCTTGGTTACTTTCTCATTGCTAGGACACAATACCCGATAGTCACAACTTAGGGGAGGACAGGTTAATTCTGGCTCATAGTTTCAGGAAGTCTCCGTTCATTTATAGGTGGTCAGCAATGGCGGAGTTGTAGCCAGAGACAAGTTGTTCGTGGCCTGCAAGACAGGAAGCACAGTGAAGGGTGGAACTAGTGAGGGGGTTATATCCTTCCAGGTCGTGTCCCAGGGATCCGCCCATTCTAGGTCATACTCCAGTGATCCAACTCTTCTAGGTCAAGCCCCGTTCAGGTCATGACACAGTGATCTGCCCGCTTCAGGTCGTGCACCAATGACCTTCCTTCTCCTTGTCATGCCCCAGGGATCCACCCCTCCTTAAAATTATAATGCAAGAGACCTTCCAGGAAAGAAATAAAAGAATTGTATTTCAGTTTTAATTTCTCATCTGTAAACACAGTAAGAAAAGGAGAGAAAATTCTAGAATCATCCAGCAGGTGGAAAATAGTGTCTCCCCCACCCCCTGCACTACTTTTACAAAGCGACACCTGAAGGGTTGAATAAAACTTCACACGGGCTGTGCGCGGTATGATGTCGGTGGAAGAGGCTGTGAGGGGCAGATGACCGGTAATAAACTTCGTGCACCAGCTCCTTGCTTCTGATACCATGACGAATCCCCATGCGAGGGGAAGAGACTCAGACCCCTGCAGAATGTCGAGGTGGCAGGTGTGTACCTTTGAGGGAGCAGCTATTGGGGGCTGAAGCCAGGGCCACTATTCTGAACTACATCCCCAGCTGCTTATATTGTTTATCTGAGACAAGATCTCACTTAATTGCTGAGTTGTCCTGGTCGGGCTTGAATGTTCAGTCCTCCTGCCTCAGCCTCCCAGAGTGCTGGGGTTGCAGTCCTGCACCACCAGGCCTGGCTTATTTGTTTATTTTAAACACTGCTGCTGCCATGCAGAGGAAGGCCTTGGCCAGCAGGTGAGCAGTGCATTTGTTTGCTTTTGTGCTGTCTGTGGGCCAAGAGCACGGCTGGGCCACCTTTTCAATAAACAAGCCACTTTCTCCTGCTGGGATGCCACACAGTTCTGGGTCTTGAGGCTGCTGAGCCACAAAGCCAGTGTTTTCAGAAGAACCCTCCTCCAGCATGGATTGTTTCAGCTGCCCTTCCCCGCATAAGCATTTTTAGATCTATAGCCGGCAAGGGTGGCGGCTTGACGTCCATGATAATTCACCACCTGGGGAAGCGGAGCGCTGGCCCGGGGTGTGTGTCCCTGGCAGGGTTTCACACTACGGGTCATCACGACAATGCCTTGGGGCAACGTGTTGTGTGTCTGTGATGTGGAAGGACGCTGAATCACACAGGTAACTTGTTCATCTCAGCACTTTCATGAGTTACCCGTAGTTAACCCCATCTTAAAAATCAAAGAAGCAGCCGGTCGCAGTTGCACATGCCTAGCATCCCAGCTCTCAGGAGGCTGAGGCAGGAGGATTGCTGGGTGTGCAAGGCCAGCCTCAGATGCATAGTGAGTTCAGGACCATCCTGGACTACAGAGAGAGACTCAGTCTCAAAAAACAAGCGAGGACACTGAGGATCCAGGAACTGACATGGGTTGTCTGAGAGCTCTGCAGCGGTTAGAGAGAACCCACGTTCAAGCAGGGGTGACCCTAACTGCGGAGTCACCACGCAGCGTTGTTGCGCTTTCCAAGGTCTCTGATGCCCTTGTGAGTTGTTTACAAGGAGAGTCTCCCCTTTTCTTTGTGGTGTGAGGACGCATCGCCCTCCTGAGTGCGTTGTGTCTAGAGGGAAGATGGCAGCTCTCTGGTAGTTCCGCCTTTGTCTGGTGTCCTTGGCTTCACCCCACTTCAAGAGAGCAGCCCGCTTTTGTCTTCCCTCCCTCCCTCCCTTCCTCTCTCCCTCTCTCTCCCTTCTTTTCCCTCCCTCCCCTGCGTTGCCCCTTTAGTTGTGCTCATTCATTTCCCACCACACCAAGGAGGAAGCCGGGTGCCTGGGGAGCATCTCCCGCCCAGGACGGCAGATCCTGGTGTCTCAGGGCCACGTTTCTCCAAGGTGGGGTATATCTTGCAGACCTCCCTCCTGGGTCATTTCTGGCTTCCTTTTTACAAGCAGCAACACTCGGACACACTGCCGGTCCTCTGGTCCTCTCGCTGTAGCAGGTTCGATGGCTGAGGTGACCGGACTGAGAAGGGGGGTGTGGTTTGTTTGAGTTTTTCTTCCCCAGGGTGAACAAGGTCACGCTGGTCCTGAGGAGGCCTGGCCCTCAGCCCAGCCTGCGCGGGGCCACTGTGGCTGGGCTCTGTTAACTGTGGCAGCCACTTTCGTGAGCAGCAGCGGGGGGATAGAGCATCCAGCCAGGGTTGCGCAGTAATGGGATGGAGAGGGAGCACAGGAGCGCGCGGACAGGCACTCGGATTGGGGTTTCTCCGGAGAAACCGGCGTCTTTTAAGTAGTGAGCGCCTTTCTTTCTGTCTCCAGAAAGGAACCTGCCTCCCTGTCACCACAGCCTCCGTGACTGTGACTGGTAGGGCTTAAGCACAGCTTCCACATTCATACGCATTGTGATATGGGTATCTGGGTGACACCTGTGGTGCTTTTTTTTAAATGTTATACCTATGCTGAACAACTCACGTGAGCTTTCAGAGACTCTGCTGTCATTTGTGTGAAATGGAATCATCAGAGATGTTCTGTTAACTTGACAAAACTGGGCAAGCTGCATGAGGCAGGCGGGCATCTTAGAGCATCTGGGGCTTGGCATGGCCCAGGCTCATGAGCCAGGGCCTAGGGGAATTACAGTTTTTGCCATGGCCATCAAATACAGAGCCACTGTGCTGTGCGTTTACAGGGGGAAAGAACTGTGTTCACGTTGGCGTGGAACAGAAGTCTCCCCACACATGGGTACCCACGTAGGATGTGCAGCTCCCCGTGGGACGGTGGGTGGGGAGGGCCATGGGGGTCACATCTGCATCCTTGCTATCAGCCGCTTCCACTTCTCCCTGCTGATTGGCCAAGACGTGTGAGTGGTAGGACGTGATGCTCAGGCTTGGGGTTGAGATTGCCCTTTATCTGGGTGTGTCATTTCCCCCTCGCTGTGCACCGGTGAGCGCCTCGCCATTGCAGACGGCTCCCGGAACTCCTGCTCGGGCATGCCGAGCGCATCCCGCCGGACATCCGTCTGTTGGCAGGGTCAGGGTCAGGTGAGAGCAAAGAGAATCAGAAGAGAATCGCTGTAGAGCTGAGAGAGGCTGCAGGGAGGGAGATGCGCTCCGGGGCCAGGCCACCTTGTGCAGGCAGCAGAGCTGGCTGAGTGGGAGGAGAAACAGTTTGCTAATTTGTCTTCATTGACTTATCTGCCAGGACACATGAATATTCATGCTGCCTTCTGTGGACTGTGCTTTGTGAGGCTCAAAGCAGGAAGAGTGGACTAGATTCTAAGGTGCTCACCAGGTGGGTCTGTGGCTCTCCAGAGAGCTCAGCACAGAATTTCTTCCCAGAGACAGTGCCCCAAAAAGACTCTTGGGCACAAGTACCTGCTACCCACAGGCTGGGCAGACTCAGGGCCACTGGAGCTTCTAGAGAAAGAATCTTCCTAGCCCACGGTGAGGAAGCAGGCCCCACTACAACGGGGAAACGTGGCTGCAGCCCCAGGTTCTCTCCCTGAGATGCGGTGTGCCAGGTGAGGGCACAGTGCAGCTAGGAAGGGAAGGTGAGAGGAGCAGCCCTGTGTCTCCCAGTGCCATCTCGAGTCCTGACTGATGTTTCGTAGTAATTGCACCAACCCCAAGGACGCTAGGTGTATGTGCATCCAGGCATCCGAGCTCCTGGCAGCTGTTACAGTGCAGCTGGACACCGAGGGAGCGCAGAGCCGCGTGGCAAAACCAAACAACACAAACACAGCTAAGCACTAAGAACGGGTGAATATCATGGTGCCAAGAATGACTGTTGAGCCCAGGGCCTTGGCACTGAGCTACATCCCCAGGGTTTTTAAAATTTTTTTTAATTTTTTTTTTTTTTTTTGATTTTGAGACAGGGTGTCACTGAGTTGCTAAGTTGCCCAAGCTGAGCTTGAACTTGCCATTCTCCTGCCCCAGCCTCCTCGAGTGGAGTGCTGGGATGACAGCCCTACTTCCTGCGCGTCAGAGGCTTGGCCTCTGCCGCAGTCCTCAGAGGCCCAGGGCGCTGGGCTGCTCTTTGTGGGCCCACCCTACTTTTCACCAGCCACCGCGCTGCCTTTGCCGACCCTTCGGAGCTTCCGCGATCAGAAGGCTGCTAACTTTCTGCCCAGGAAACTCACATTCACCTCTGATTTTGCTTTTATGAACTTGGCTGTATTTTTCAAAGTGTTACAGGGCAACATGGCAGGGAAGTCTTTCCTGTCCCCGTCGCATGCTCGCCCGTAGCTGAGCCTGTGGTAGTGGGTCGCACTCTCCCTGCACAGGGGCTCAGCAGGAGCAGGGACCTTAGACCACGTCATGAGACTCCGAGGAAGCTGGTCCCAGGTGCGGGACCGTCCCTCCCCAGCTCCGCAGAGGGCGGGGGCAGCACTCAGGCCCTGCACGGACTCACCATGTGCTAAGGCGTTGTAGTGCGTGTGATGTGTAAATACCTCAGCACAGTGAGCAGAAGCAAGGGGCTTCCATGCTCAGAGGCCAGGGGAGAAATCCCAAGGGAAGATCGGGAGCTCTTCCACAAAGACAGAAACATGGGCACCACAAACTGCCACTTGGAAAATCAGAGAAGAAAAATAAGTCCGACACAGAGGAGAGAGGACCCTTGCTGTCCCGGAGCTGAGGGGTGCCTGGGGTTAGGTGGGAAGGGAATGACAGGGGCCAGGTTCTTGAGAGGCCTGGCGGGAGCAGGGATGAGAGAATGGCACGACTCCTGCACAGCCAAGATGTGCACCTTTGCACAGGCCAGGGGCATCCCAGCTGAGACCGGAGAGGCAGCAAGTTGCTTATAAAATCAGCAAACGTTTTTGAAATAGACAGTTCCCACCTCTGGCAGGGACGCAGTAGAGTGGGTGTCCGCGGTAGTGCATGGGGCCAGCGGGAGCATCGGTTCTGAGGAACTGCCCGCCTTCCCTGGCGGGAGCATGGGTGGCCGTGTGCTTAACTCTGCAGCCTCAGTTCTGCACCCTGTAGCCTAAGCAGGCACTGTGATGTACAGGCCCAAGAAACAAACAAACAAAAAAAAGTACTGATATATTTATTACAGCACTTTTAACATAGTATAAATGCAAAAAATGATGTTCATTGAATTACACTACAGTTTAATGTAATAGCAAATGCGTATTTGATGTCCATGGTGGTGGCACTGGGCCCGTGTTTGCATGTGTGTGTGCATACATGCATGTGTGTGTATCCAGACACAGACATAGGTGTGTGTAGACCTAGATACAGGCCTTGCATCCCTCACCCAGAAATCCATCGTCTGAAATGCCGCTGTACCTGAAACTTAATCGCCAGTATAATGCCTCGAATGGAAAATTCCCCCCCTGACCTTGTGAGGCAGGTCACAGTCCCAGGGCAGGCTCACTGAAACATCGTATGAAATGGCCTTTGGGCCGCATGTGTCAGTTGTATGCGAAGCATGAAAAAATTTTGTATTTAGACCTGGGTTTCATCCCCCAGATACCTCATTGCAGACCTGAAATTCTTCCAAAATCTAAACTCTGAAACCCTTCAGGTCCCCAGCTTTTCAGGTGAGGGACTGCCTGTCAGGTCACAGAGGGACACGGGCAGGACCAAGGATGTGGAATGGAAGCTTGTTGTCCCTGTGACCCTACACCTGGGTGTCCAGTCCAGGTGCAAGGCCACCACGACCCCATGCCTGGCTCGCGGTACCGGCACCAGGCAGGCGATGTATTAGTGAGGCGTAAAGGGATAAAAATGGATAAAAAGAAAAGGCATAAAGTACAAGGTAAAAAAAAAAAAGGGAGGTGATTATGGGGTGGACAAGGCTCTCCCTGAGTGGGGGTAGACTGGCCCGCATGAGGGGCGGGGCATGGCTGCGAGCTGGCGTGGGTCTGGGATTGGACGGAGGAGGACACAGCGGGGCTGCCTGATAGGTCGGGAGGGCCGGCAGGTGGGCTGTGGGGTAAGGGAGACAGCTCCCTGCGGGGCAGAGTTGTCAGGCAGAGTTGTCATCGTTGGCCAGGAGAAGCCAGGTTACCATGGCTGGGAAGGAGTGAGGGAGTGGCTGCCTGTCAGCGAGGGCCACGCGCGGGAGCCAGGCTGCGTGCCTGGCCGCTCTGGGAAGCTCACCCGTGCGCTGTGGGGACTCAGCAGACGTGCTTCCATTCCCGTCTCAGAGCTGCCCCCGGACAGTAGGCCCAGCCGCGACCCCATCTGTAGTTGAGGAGTGTGGCTCGGAGAGCCTCGTCACTGGCCCGGAGTCACCCTCCTGCTGCAGCACGTGCCGCTGCAGTCCCCATAGAAGAGGACAGCGTCCTCCCGGCAGCCTGGGAAGCCGAGGCAGGAGGGTGGCAACCTCAAGTCCACCCCGGGCAGCTTAGCGACTTGGCGCCACCCTGTATCGAAATAAAAATTTAAAAATGGGCTCAGCGCGAAGGCTTGGGCTCAGTTCCCAGTGCCACAAAATAAATAAGATAAAATTACATAAAAATAAAATCAAGGCGGTCTGTTTTTGCATAATGGTTCCCAGGACTCCATGCAGATGTTCGGTTTTAAATAACATTTCATGAAATGCAGGTACCAGTGCTTGCTTTATTCTTCCTTCTAGCTAGGAGTGTGAATAAAGATATTAGTTTTGTCAATAGAAACATATTACATCTCCCGGTAGGCGTGGGGCTCTGGCTCTGCATCCTGTCCTTGTCCGCGATGTCACGGTGCATTTGAATGTGGCTTCCTTTTGCACAGCAGACATATTTGGGGAGTGTCTTGAGATCGGCACAGATGGACCCTGCCTCTCGTGCTCCACCAACCCTTCCATCAGTGCCCTCTCCGCATGCCAGGTCTCATCCTGAGCACCACGCAGCATTGATTGTCATGTCTGTGACAGCGTATCTCTTCCCTCCTTTTTCTGACTTTGAACCATTGTGTATATCCGTACTGCTGTGGACGGTGTTGTGTCCCATGTGTATCGAGTGTGTGGTCTGAAGTCCTCCAGACCTCAGGATGTGGCTGTATTTGGAGATCAGATCTTTGAAAAAGTAATTAAGGTAGGTAAGGTCACAAGGGTAGACTCAAGCCTAATACGACAGTTGTCCTTATAAGGAGATCAGAACGCAGATGAAAGTGAGGAGAGAACACTGGTGAGCCAAGGAAAGAGGCCGAGGGAGAGCCCCGCTCTGTAGAGGTGTTGGTCTCTCACTCCTGGACCCTGGGACTGTGAGGAACTAGGCTTCTCTTGCTTGAGACCCCAGGCCTGTGTTCGTCATGACAGCCTTAGAAAATGTGAGGCGTTCAGGGCAGAGCTCGCGGGTCTATTTTACACTTTATCATGCAATTCTGTACTGTGTATGTTGCTTCCCAGATGTGCCAGCTTGGGCCCTGGGGTTCGTTCAGGCTGGACTCTGTGTCCCGTGGCATGGCCTGTGCAGGGGGTCACTGCACTCTTCTTGGGGGTGGGAGGCGCTACTAGATGTTCCAGGCTTGCTCCATACTTGGCTCACCGTGGCCCCAGCATCAGCCATGTATCCAAGACTGGCGGCTTCTCGTGTTTCAGAAGGTCATGCAAAAAGCAAGATGTATGGCCCCAGGTGTTGGTCCCGGACCTGTGCCCCATGTGTGGCGCAGGGTGGCGCTGTGATGGCGCCGCCTTGCGGGCTCCAGCGCTGCGTCTCCACGTTCTCCGTGTGGAAAGCGCCGCTACTCTCCAAGGTGCTGAACACGAGAGGCTTCTCTTTCCTTGTGTTGCGAGGGGGTGGGAAATGCCTTACATTACAATTCAGCACAGTTCCTCGGTCTGTGTTCTGGGCACATTCATCACCCGAGTAAAGGAAGCAAGCACGTCACTTGGGCCAGATAAATTCAGAAATCTTGGAATTTAATGAGTAGCTCCTGTCGCTTTGCAAATCCATCCCTTGAAGAGGAGAAACGCCTCTGCAGCGAAGCGCCGGGAAGGCGGGCACTGTCGAAGTGCTGTGCACGGACAGGGTCACAGGATTTCACCTCTGCCAGCGCCTTGCCTTGGAGGAGACAGCTGGAAACATGCTGAGACCAAGGCTGAAGGGTTTAAGTCAGGTGCACGCATTTCCCAACAGCTTAAGGTAAGGGGCGCTGGAGAAAGCAATAATGTGATTTATGGGATTTTCTTCTAATTTCACAAATGCATGCAAACTAGCCTGAAGCTCTACTTGGATTCATATATTTGAGATTCAGTGTTTAATCAGACCCATGTCTGTCTTTCACCCGTGAAGCAGAGGCGATGCTGGGATTGTTTCGGTCGCGTGCACACGTTGGATGGTGTGTGCCTGCGTAACCAGTGGCTGTGGTATGCCACACTTCCTTCATCTTCCTATCATGTGGTTCGTGAGTGGAGCCAGGTAGCAGAGGCTCCACGGGTGATAATGAGATAACCAAGCACTTACTTCCATGGAAGGAACTTGAATGGTTGGTAAGGGCAAAATGGATTTCGCATCATTACCACAGTAGACATTAATTTATGGCTAATAACCCTTAAAATCCCATAGTGTGTAATATTCCATTACTTTTTTAAAATTAAGTTTGATCTTTTCCCTTAGAGCCTGCTCCACTTGCTAGATGAAAGGCGTTTAAAAATCACTGCCTAGCACTTGGGAAAACATACCAATTGTTGCAGTTCTTCCTTTTTGTGAAGGAAAAGACCTTTATTTCCAGTTCCTAGGCAGAAACATTTGGATTGGTGAAAACATGAAGGTTTGTTATTATTTAGTAGGGATTTAAGATATCTACAAGCCTTGGGTGCAGTAGTTTTCATGCTAGAATGTCCTCTGTCCCCACCCTATGAAAAAATTCCCAGTAGATCAGCACTCTACAAGGCTTGAAGGTCACAGAGGACTTCTTCCTGCATGGCTCTTATTAAAACCCCAATGGTCTTTTCACGAGGACAGTCCTTGATGTGTGTCAGAAAGCACAGAGGTGGACCTGTAATGGCATCCTCAGGTCCCTGCCCAGTTTTTAATCTCACTGCATTTGCCCCATTTCTTGTTTTGAGAATTATGCAGGGTGCTGTTGCCCTGGGACATCTGCATTGATCCGTTCCCAATCTCAGCAATGACCCTGGACTGGGACCTCTGTGCACACAGAAGCCAACACTTCCCCTCAAGCCAAAGCCAACCACAGACACAGTGGCATCTGTGGCTTCCAGTGATGCCCACTCGGAATTGTACCACTGGTGTTCGGTGTCAGATTTTGGTTACAGTTCACTCTTCGCTTTGAAGCATGTGATTTCACTGCTTTGCAGCAACGGAAGTTCTTTCTCCTGTCAGGAAAGCAGGGGCAATGCTCCTCCAAAGCTGCTGTGACTCAGTGTAGCTGGCAGGGCAGCGTCTATGCAACAGAGCTCTGTCTCCCAGCATTCTGGGGCTGGGAAGTCCAGCATCGAGGCAGGTGTGGCGTCTGCTGAGGGCGTATTTCTGACTCAGTGATGGTTCTCATCATGACCCTGTAGTGGGAAGTATGAGGGGTTTCTCTACAACTTCTCCTCTAAGGACACTAATTCCATTTCGGGGAGCCTCACCCTCCTGGCCTCGTAGCCTCCCAATGCCATGGGTTAGGATCCCCGCGCACACCTTCTAGGTGGCCACCTGGCCGCAGTCACAGAGCACCAGCATCTGGGTGGCTGACAGGACAGAGGCTGAGGGCCTCACAGGTCAGAGGTGGCTGGGAGTCAGTGTTAAGGAGCCAGCAGGCAGCTGCTGATGGAACCTTTATTCCCAGTTCCTAGGCAACGCCTTCCCACTGTCCTGCTCCTGGCCCTTCTGTGTCCACTCTCCCCGTTAACTCTTTCTGTTCTTGGAAGCCTCAGTACCCCTGGATCAGGCCCTCTACGCGTGGCCTTGTGTAACCCTGACTACCTTAGAGCGGGGGCCAGCTCATCCTCACAATGTAGCCTTCTTTGGTGTCTGGTTATAACTTTTTGGACCCAAAAATCCTACTGGAGTTTGTTTCCATGTCTCATAAATCCTTGTTGTAGATCCTTTCCACCTGGCCACTGTGGGTTGCCATTTTGGAATATTTGAAGTGTCTCCAGAGATGCTGAGATTGCCAGGGCTGCGGGGGGTCACGCAGAGCCTCAGTCCCCTCCCTAGCTCCCCTCCAGTAGGATCTGCATCTTGTAACACCCCGTGGGTCCTTACTCTTCCCATGTGGTCTTGGATGTAAATTTGCAGCAGCTGTCACCCCAGTCATCCAGTCATCTGGGCCGTCACTAAATCCTTCCCATTCCCTCCTAGTTAGTTTCACTAAACCTGGCCCTGCTTCTCCCAGGGGACGCATTTCTCTCTGTGTCACACTGGCTCTCCGGCACCTCCAGCCCTGCCCGTAGCTCCCGGGCTCACAGGCGCTGGTGGTGGCCCGTGTGCGTTCTGGATCTTTCGATGATGAGGCCCTGCGCTCCGTCCCGCGGCTGAGGTGAAAGGGAGAATACGGCTTGTGGTGACTTCTTTTGGGCAGCTTCACCTTGTGTTCATCTGTCATTTTAATTTTTCCAGGGTGAAAATACAAGCTCATGTTTTAACCCATCTTTGTGGTACTGGGGATCAGACTCAGGGCCTCCCCAGAGCTGCATCTCCAGCCCACTTTTATTGTTTTCTTTGAGACAAGTTCTCACTAGGTCACTAAGTTACCTGGGCTGGGATGGAACTTGCAAACTTTGAATCCTCCTGTCTCAGCCTCCCAGAGTGCTGGGATGATGTGTCTCTGCCACTGGGCCCAGCAATCCATTTGCTGAAGACATATGTTTAGTGTTTTTACATCGGGATGTTTATTTTATAGCACACGTACACCATGACTATAAGGGCTTCGGATAGCAACCCCTTTATCTGCGGATGTCTTCTCATTGTTTCTTATTAAACTTTTAAAAGAGGATTTGAATCAAGTTCTCTCTTTGAAGCTGGTTGAAAAATTCAGCATTTGATCCTATCAAAAATAAAGGAGAGCCAGAACTCCTGGTGAATAGACGGCATCTTTTCTCTTTATCCACAGTCATGGATGCTAGTGAGTTAAATGAAAGCAACCCGAGTCCTCAGGAAAAGCAATACAGGAATCTCTGAGAGATCACAAAAGGCTCTTCAGAGCTTATCATGTCAGAGTTTGTATAGCACAGGCGCCGGGTGAAAGGACACCACTGAACATAAATAAACTGTGTGATTTGGGAATGACCGAGGCATCGGAGCCATTGTGTCTGGCGTTTTCACCAAGACGCGAATGTTCAGATACTTCCGTTTGACAACCTTACATACACACCACTGTCTGACAGCTTTCTACCGCCCACCAAACAGCCACATTAAAACTTTGCTTGTGGGTTTTCCAGCGCTAGAATCCTGGCTTCTAGTGTCTTGAGTGGAGAATTTAGGCTAGTATGAATTTGGACCATGGGTATTACCACTGAGACTAACAGAACTCCAGTGCTCTTTTGAAGAAAAGGAGAAGCCTTTCTGTCAGGAAGACCATCCTTCCCAGCTTTAGAGTTTCTGCTTCTGTACCAGTTATGAGGTTAAGTCTAGTTGAAATTAGAATAAAACTCTTTCTTTCAAGACTGGAAGTTGAACCACTGTTCTCCATGCCTTCTTTGTAATATCTCTGTGATTGCCTTTTGGTGGTTTGCCCAGTTTCCCTCCAGAGGAAATCAAGTTTTACATCTCGGTATCCAGGGCTTCCTCCACAACCCTCTGACCCCCAAGTGCTGCGCCCGGGCCTCCCCAGTCCTTCCCCAGAGCCCATGGTAGTTTCTTACTGCTGCTGTCACGAAATCTTGCAGCTGACTAAGGCTGGCAGCCTCCACTGAGCTGGCAGCCAGGTGTTGCCTGGGCTTGCAGCGTGCGTATGTGTGTACGCACTGAGCCCAAGGCATTCGCATTGAGCTACACCCCCAGCCCGTTTTTATTTCTGATTTTGGGACAGGGTCTTTCTAAGTTAGTAGGTGGCCCGGTCTCCTGAAGGCTGTACCAGGCATCCTGATGGAGTCTGCCAGTGAATGTGCTGGAACTATTCCACAGTTCCCCCAGCGCTGTAGCTTTCTCCTCCCATCGTGAGTGACCCCCAAGTCCACGGCAGGAGCCTAGAAGGGCGTTTTGTAGGCTGCGGTCCCACACTGTTATCTGCAGCGCATTCTATAGGGCACACATAGCCAGTCCTGATTTGACCCTTAGGTATCCAAGATCGAGAGGCTTGGGTCTTGAGGACTACCGTGGAGGCTGGCTGCCGCAGGACCTTTGCTCATACACTACTTTTGCACATAGAATATTTGCCCTTAGTTCATTTACATTCTTGGGAAGTTTTCCAGGGTTTTAGGTCTTGGAGAAACATCCTCCTCAGATAATTACTAAATACGATGCCTGGAGATTATCATTCAGAATTAAGAAAGTCAGCGTACACGTGATACCTTTAATACCTCGTGGCTTAGGCTATATTAAGTGCCTCCCAGGCACATGAAATGTGGTGCCGCTGGTGCCCCTAGCACAACCTTGCAGACTCTGGTGCTACGCTGGCCTGAGGCTGCAGGGTCCCATGTTGTGAGATCTGGGGCCCGCGTGGCCATGGGGACTTACCTTAAGATCCTCTTTGTAAGGTTGCAAGGTCCCTGAGTGATCTTGGGCCCCCTCGAGTCACTAAAGGAAGGTTGGATTAAGCGCCACGCCGGGCGTGGGACTCTCGTAGGATTGTAAGCCCACGCGCGTGGCATCCAGCATCCTGTCATCCCCGCGTCCAGCCTGGAAGCTGGCGCTCAGCTCGGGTTTGACGTCTCCTCCGTGACATCCAGACACGACCGCCGTAGTGGGCAAGGGAGGCTGGTGGCTCTGGCAGGTGGACGTGACCCCGAGGCCATGGCAACTCCTGTCGCCTCCTCTGCTGTGTGGAGTTGGGGAGCCGGGGACCCCCTGGATGGTTAGCTGCTCAGCTCCAGCCTGGGAGCACAGCTCTCGTGCTCACCGGCTTACATGTATCAGGGCTGGTGACAGGAGTGGGTTTTGCTTGCTCCCAAATGCAAACGTTGACCTTCATGGTCAGTTTAGGAAGAGTGTCCAGGCCCTGCCCACCAGACGGACCTGGCCAGCGGGCTGCTTCTCCAGGCAAGCAGCCGGCATGCAGTCTCCCCGCAGCCACTCCCTCGGGGGAGCAGTCTCTTGCCCCGTCTCCTGTCGCCTGTCCCTTCTCCTCTCCCCTTCTCCCTGCTTCTCATGTTCTTCCTGCCTCAGCCTCTTGGCTCCATTCCTCCCATCCCGAGACCTGCTGCGTTTCCCTGGGTATCTACTCAGCCCACAGGGGTCCACGCCCAGCTCCCCCTGCCCCACTAACCTTCTCAGAGTTCGTGACAGCAGCCAGGAAGGATCACAACCTCACACTGCAATCCTGAGGCCGGCTTCGCAAGGAAAGGAGGGGAGGAGGAGAAAAGTCAGCTCTCTGCTGGGCCCCGGTTGGGAGGAGGGTGGCTGAACTGGTTTTGGAGGACACTTTTCCCAAGGTGCTGTTTTGTGCAGCTCAACTTGTACAGATGAGTTCAAAGTACAGGGTGTCTGTTTTATACAAAACATAAAAAATAAAAGTATGGTGTCACGTAATATATAAATGTATTTGCTCGGGACTAATGTATCCTAACACCTGAAGTACCACTAATGCTTGGTGAAAGACTCTACAAGCATGAAACTCAATGCACAGAGTGTCGCCATGGGTCGTTCAGCCGTGGGGTACCGGGGCCGTGGGTCCTTGCTGCTCCGCTGCTGGGAGCTCTTGCCACGGAGACATGTTTGTTAGTTGCTTCCTATCTAAGTGTGGGGATTTTTGACATGCAAAAATGTATCAGACTTGCCAAAAAAGAGCTCAGTGTAGAGAGCTCACCCCAGAGCTGCCTGCGGGCTCAGGAACAACAGGGCGATGGGAGGCGAGGTGGCCGTCCCTGGGCAATTCGGACACTGTTTCCATGGGAACTGGCCACCTGCCCCCTTTGACGTCCTGCCTCTGAGTGTTGGCCGTGTTGCTTCTGAGGTGTCTCTAGGGCACAGTGAGTTGTGAAGTTCTTCTGGGATAACCAGGTAGACTTGGTTACTTTCTCATCTCTGTGCCTCGATACCCGACATCCACAACTTAGGGAGGAAAGATTTATTGTAGCTCACGGTTTCAGAAGGTCTCGGGTGGGTGGCTGGAAAGTGCATCCCATGGTGGGGCCACAGCTGGAGCTACAGCTGCCCGAGGAACAGAGATTCTCACAGCCTCACGGCGTGGTGGGACAGAGAGACGGGGAGAAAGGGCGGAACCACCGCGCACCCCTCCAGGTCAAGCCCTGAGTGCCCACCCTTCCAGCCAGGCACCATCTCCCAGCCCTGCACAGTATCCGTAGGAACATAAGGCTTGGGGGGGACACTCCAGATCCAAACCACCACAGGCTTCTGCCTTGGGGAGCTCAGGGAACCACCCGATCCCTCTAAAACTTGGCCTCCAAATGCATCCAAATTAGGCTGAACTCTGAAGTTCAGAATAACTCAAATAAAATTAATATGAGGGTCTGTCAGACCAAGTCAGTGATACTGTGGCCCCGCAACCAGCCACCGCCCTGGTGTTTGTAAGTAGTTAATTTGCAGCTAAAAGGGTCACCCAGAAGAAAGTTAAACAGGTAGATAATGGAGTCAAGAACTGGACTGGGGTGGAAACTGTCAGGCCCACCATTTGTAGATGGCCCACAAATCATTTGGTCTGGCCCTGAGCAAGGTGGCCCCGTCCGAGAAAAGTAGTGTCAGTCACCACAGTAGGGGATAACCAAATGTTTGACAAAATGTAGCCGAGCCTGGCGGTACAGCCCTCTGATCCTAGCACCCTGGGAGGCTGACGCAGTTCCAGCCCAACCTTGGCAGTTAGCGGCCTAGCAAAGCCACATCTCAAATCAAAACCCGAAACTAACTGGGCAGAGGATATCGCTCAGTATGAAGTCCCTGGGCTCCATCCTCTGTACCACCGCCAGAAACAACCTCGGGTTGCCAGCCCTGTGCGCGTCCTTCCCTTCCCGCCCGTCCTGGCTCGGGGCTCTCTGGCGTCCCTGTAGGCCAGCGTCTCCCACCCGCCACCCCACAGCCTACTCTCCTGCGCTTCATTAATCCGTCTGCGCGTTGTTTGTCCTCCCCAGAATGGATTGGGGGTGGGGGGGGGGTGGGAAGTAACATAAAATGGCTGCCATTTGACTGGCGTAGGTGACAGTCGCTATCCAGGCCTCACAAACTGGGGTCTGGGCGTCGGCCCTAGGTGCGTCTGTGCTGGGAGGAGGAGGCAGGTGGACCGTGCGGTGGTGGACAGATGGGTGCGTTGGGGGTGGAAGAGTCGTCCTCCTTCTTAGGGCAAGTGGTTAGTACCACAAACATGATCTCCTTTGTGCCGGGTCTCTAACGTATGCCTAGGGTACCAGGCAGAGCGGGGAGAGCATTCTAGCCTCATTTCCACCATTCCAGATGTAATCAGTGACTGTCCCCGCCTGTCCGCACTCGGCACGGCGTGTATTCCTTCGCCAAGCACAACACCTGCACCTGCTGTCAGCACAGGGCCCCATCCTGTCCTGGGCACGGAGGACCCAGGCTCCGTCCTCTTCCCAGAAGGGACCCGTTTCTCAACTGTCCACCCCCACTGCCACCTTCCACAGTCGGGCATCTTTCTTCCCTGCTGTCCGCGTGTCCAAGGGCTCACACTGGGGTGGCCCCATCAAGGCTGTGCCCCCACCTTCTTTGTGGGAGCCCTGGCCCTCCAGGGTCCCCACTGAGTACTCATCCACCCTGTTTGCTTCCTAGTGGCACAGCCCACTCTACCACTGGGCAGTGTAAATGGCCCGAGGTTCCAGTAGCACACATTAATCCTCGGGGACATTTCCTTGGGGTCCAGTGCAGCTTCCTGTGAGGCACAGAGAAAGTCTGTCATTTCCCTGTGACCCACCAGGAGACAGAGTCTCAGAAGCTTTGGGGTTCGAGGCTGGACACTTCCTGCCGCCTCACCTCATGGGACAGGGCCAGCACACACCCTCATCTCTGATGGGCTTTCTAGGCGTGCTGTGCGTCACCGTGACAGCACCCAGGCATGCCCTGTGTCTGTGCCAGGGGAGCCCGTGCTCAAGTTACGTCTTTGTTTTTACTCATACAAATCTCATGTGCCTGTTATATCCTCCCTGACCCCACTCACTGGGCTTCTGTCTCTTTGTGGTTGTTTTTAGGAGCTGGTGGGGAGTAACCCACCCCAAAGGAACTGGAAAGGCATCGCCATCGCCCTGCTGGTCATCCTGGTGATCTGCTCCCTAATTGTCACCTCGGTCATCCTGCTGACGCCAGGTACCCACGCTCGCCCTCGGAGGGCATGTCGCTAACGGGGGAGGCAGCGGTGGTTCTGTCTGGAGACGTTTTCTGGGTGACAGGCACGGAGCTGTTCTGTGCCACGTTGTCATGGTAACCACAGTGACCCCCGTTGTTTTTCCTGGGTGCTAACTCTCATTGCGCCTTATGATACAACGGTACGGTATGTTCTCAAGGAAAGAAAGAAACAGTTCATTGTGTAGGCTTTAAATTTGTCTGTGTGGTTCTGGGGTTGAGCCAGGAGCCTTCATGTTGAGCTATGTATATCACCTGTCCATTTTATTTTAATTTTTAATTTTGAGACAGGCCTTTGCTAGGTTTCTAAATTGCCCAGGCTGGATTTGAGCCTACCGTCCTCTTCCCTCAGCTTCCCGGAGTGCTGGGATGCCAGGTTTGTGACACTGGGCCCCACTTTGAATTTGTTTATGTTGTTGGCTAGGTGAGAATACTTGGCATATTTTAAAATTCAAGATTATTTATTCATGCTTCTTAAAGGTAATGGCCTGAAAATTCTCTCTCTTTCTCTGTCTACATATTTGTGTGTGCGCGTGTTTGTGTATGTGTGTGTGTGTGTGTGTGTGTGTGTGTGTATGCATTCTTTTCTTTGAGACAAGG
The DNA here is from genome assembly GCA_004027205.1 of Ctenodactylus gundi. Lineage (NCBI taxonomy): Eukaryota > Metazoa > Chordata > Mammalia > Rodentia > Ctenodactylidae > Ctenodactylus > Ctenodactylus gundi. The sequence goes on along the minus strand of PVKB01002057.1, from coordinate 91,085 downwards.
TCTCGCTCTGTAGCCCAGGCTGGTCCTGAACTCAGTATGGAGCCCAGGCTGGCCTTGGACTCAGAGCAATCCTCCTGCCTCAGCCTCCCAAGTGCTGGGATTACAGGTGTGTGCCACCACACCCAGCTTATGTGGTGCTGGGGTATCAAACTTGGGTACTTAGTGCTCGACTTAGCACTTGCTAGGTAAGTGCTTTAACCGCTGAGCCATTGTTCTAGCCCCATATATTTTAAATATATAGAATATCTTTAACACCACTGCCTTTAATTTTATCAAGTATACATAAGTAATTATGGGTTTCCTGGGGTTGTATTAAGGAAGAATATAAGAAAAGCCAAGTGTGATGTTGCACCCCATAATCCACACAGTCTTGGAGGTGGAGTCAGGAGAATCACCAGTTGGAGCTCAGCCTAGGCCACTTGGTGACTTAGCAAGACCTTGGCTCAAAAATGACACTGGGCCTTGGCTATAGCTCAGGTGAAGGCCCTGGACGCAGTCTCCAGTTGCACACATATGCACACCTGTACTACAGTGGTTCAAAGTGCATATACTCAGTGTGAGTCGAGGGCTACTTCCCTCATGGTACTGACAAGGTAGAACCCAAGCCCCAGTCCGCCGTCCTTCTCCTCCAGCGAGGACAGACGCCGATACCGGCCGATGTCAGACTGTGCCGCAGCCTGGTGCTGCATGAGGGGCTCTGGGGACAGAAGGGCCCTTTGTGATGCACCCACGGGCCAGGGAGTGAGTCGGGTGGGCTTCCAGGTGCTACAAATCATTCGCCAGGGCAGTGGGGTAGGGGCGGAAGGGGACTGTTGCCTACCAGGTAATTGTGTGAAGTGATTACAGAAAAACATCGTGACTCTCCGTACCAGTGGGTGTCCATGGTATCTGCTGTTGTGGTTGTGCCAGCTGCCCGTACCCAGGGGATAAAGACAGAGTTGCATTCCTCTGTGAATGCAGATATTGGACTTTAAGACAGAAAAAGGAGTAGATACTGTAATGTGAGGAAAAAGTCATAGTGAGATAATGCAGATTAAGATATGTGCTTAAATAATTACCCTAAGACTTGAGGAAAGAGGGTCGTCAGCACCCTCCTGCTATACTAGATACCACAGGAAAGCTGCAGGCCAGAGTCCGCTATGGAGGTGAGTACAACAGTTCTCACCAAACAGCCAGCCAGATCCAGCAACATTAAAAAAAAAATTGTACACCATGACCAAATGGGATTTATCCCAGAAAGGAAAATTTGGCTCGACATGTGAAAATAAACCAGTGTAATGCACCCATCTGAGGAGGAAAATGCATGCAAATCACATGGTCGTCTCAACAGACGTAGGAAAAGCTTGTGCCAAAAATCTTTTCAGGATAAAATACTGCACAGCAACAACTGGAATGAAACCACCTCTACTTGGTGAATAGGTATCATCTGTGAAGATCCCACAACGAAATGTCACACTTCGTGGTGAAAAGCTGAGATCCTGGTGGTAAAACCGGGAACAGGCCGGAGGTGTCCATGGTCACCATTCCTATTTGGCTTTCTTCTGGAACGTTAGGCAAAAGGAAAATGAACAGAGAGAAAGGAAACTTTCTGCCCATAGAAGACACGAGATTGCGTCTAGAAAAGCTGTAAAGAACTTCCAAAAACAAAACTTGCTCGACATAGTCGATGAGTTCAGCAGGATCAGAGACGTAAGCAGGACCAGTAGGCCAAGCTGGTTGGTGCCCCAGCACACTAGCCAGGAGAGGCCGGAAGCGGAACTAGAAAACCAGTTCCACTTGCAGTGGTTCCAAAAATGAAAACCATACTTGGGAATGAAGTTAGCAGAAGAAGTATAAGACTGACATGGTGAAAACTGCAAAAATTTTAAAAATGAAAGACCTGGGAAAACAACAGCTTATTCCCATGTAACTGGATTGGAAGGTATAGCATTGTTAGCACAGGATTATGATTCCTCAAATTGATCTGCAGGTTTATTTCAACTGTCTTAAAAATTCCAGTTGCTCTTACTGAAGAAATGACAAGTGATTTTGAAGTTCTTACGTAAGTGTAAGGCAGAAAAAAAGTGTGATGGACTCAGAATAATCCTACAGTGTCGAAAAAGAAAAATTAGAAGACTTAGACCTCTTGATTTTAAAATAAACTATAAAACAACTGTAATTAATGCAGTGTTATACCAGCACAGGTGAGACATACAGATCAGTGGGTTAAAAGGGAAAATCCTGACAGAAGCTTACTGTCCGTAGTCAGCTGACTTTTCGGACAGAGGTGTCCAGGCCAGGCAATGGGAATACAGTCATCTTTCTCTCCGGTTGCGTTTGTACACGTGAGTGTTCACACACACAAAAGACTGAAGTTGGACTTCCACCTCACGCCGTATACACAAATCACGGGGGCAGAATGCCTAAATATAACAGCCAGATCTATAAAATTCTCAGCAGAAAGCATAGGAAAAATCCTTTGGTTTTAGACAACAGTTTCTTACGTTTGACATCCAAAGTGCAAATAGTCAAAGAAAAAGTCAATAAATTAAGTTTTGTGAAACTTGAAGTCCTTTATGTGTCAGATGATGTGTCTGGTGAGCAAGCAGACCAACACCCCACCGAACGGAAGACAATATTGCAAACTGTATAGTCACTCCGGACAAAGTTATGTGATTTGATTTATAAATGGGCAAGGGATTTTAAGTATGCATTTATCCAGAGAAATAAAGTGGCCCCAGAGCAGAAGGTCCTTGACATCATTGACCGTCAGGGAAGTAGAAATCAAAACCACCATGACCCGTCACCTCCCACTGAGAGGATGGGCATACACACAAAAAAGAAAGAAAAAAAGGAAAAATTAGACATAAAAAATGCTGTCAAGGGCATGGAGCAACAGGAACCTTCCTACTTGGCTAGTAGGAACACAACGTGTCTAATCTGCATGGAATGTCATTTACTAGTTCCTCAAAAAGTTAGAGTCACAATACTTGTTGTTATGTACCAAGAAAACTGAGAACATGTTTACGTATAAACTTGTCTGTGATACTCATCATAGCGTTATTTATAGTAGACCAAACAACCTGAGTATCTGTCACCCAGCCAGTAAACTAATCAGTGTGTTCTGTCTGTGCAGTGGCCTAGTTCTTAGCCCTGAAGAAGTAAATGCTTGCCCATGCCACAGCGCAGATGAACCTGAAACCATCAGAGGCAAAGAAGCCACACCAGGCCTGCCGTTGGCACAGCCTGCCGTCTCACCACACCGGGAGGCTGAGGCAGGAGGATGTCAAGTTTGAGCCCAGGCTGGGCAACACAGCAACTTAGTACCACTCTGTCTCCAAAAACAAAAACAGGTGGGGGGTTGGAGGAATACCACGGCAGTTAGAGCATTTGCCTAGCAAGCACAGGGTCATGAGTTCAATTCCCCCAGCACCACATAAACTGGGCAAGGTGGATCATGCCTGTAATCCCCGAATTAGGGAGGCTGAGGCAGGAGGACTGCCATGAGTTCAGGACCAGCCTGGACTATGGAGCAAGACTCGGTCCCGTAGATAGATTAGCAGGCTCCCCCCACCCCCATGGGATCTCTTACCTTCATTATGTTGTACCAGGGGCGGCGACACACACAAGACAAACTCCCCTCTCTGCGGAGAGGTTAGGAGTTCTTTATCAGCCTGTGACTGAGAACGGGGCTCTGCCCCAAGAGTTCCCAGTCCCACGAGGGACTTGAAGGGATTTGTGAAGGCACAGACCACAGGACTGGGAAGGATCGCAGGAACCCATAGCGGAAAACAATGCCTGTGTGTACAGGGGAAGAGGCGCAACCGTAGGAAAATGGTGGTTTCAGAATTTCGTGCCTTGTGCCTGTTTACGGCCGAGATTTCTGATGCCAGCCGTGGGGCGGGAGGTCAGCAGAGTCCCGGTCACGAGGCAGCTGTAGGAGTTGCACACCCAGGGGAGTGGCGGGGACGGAGGTGTCTGGGAGAATCTAAGCTGGCGGAGCTCTTCCAGCTGACTTTTCACCTGCAGGAGTTCTAGCCCAGCGGGTGCGCCCGAGCCCTCGTGGCTACGCCCGCCACCTGCAGGACGCCGTGCCAGCTGCGGACCAGGCTGCTGAATCCCACTTAGGACCCTTTGATGTGTTTCACCTGTATATAAATAATAAGTGTTTTTAAATTGCCTAAATATACTATCTGAGGCATTCTATTCCACCAGGGGATTATAGAGCTTTTTCCTGTCTTTAAAAAAAAAAATATGAAATACCAAAGCAACTACATTTGAACAAATAACCCTGATGGTGACATTAGAAGTCTCCCAATAAGGCTGGACCCCCTTTTACAATGACCTGGGAAGAGGAGCAGTCCCCTGAGGTCACAGAGAGCAGCTTCAGCGACCCAGTGCCATCTTGGCAGCCAGTGCCAGGGCCCAGTTCCCTCCCCAGGACGACCACAGGCCAGACGTGAAAGGCCACGCCTTAGTGATGTCAAAACAAGCAAATCCGTGGAGACAGGAAGTAGCTTAGCGTTTGCCAGGGGCGAGAGATGGGGAGAAAACAAAATGGCTTCTAACGGGCGTGAAATTTCTTTTGGGGGAGAACGACGACATTCCCAAATTTGCTAACGGTGATGGGTAGACATTTGTCGACAGATGATTGAAGAGCGCTGATCTGTTTCACATTAAAAAGGGAAAGTTTATGATCGAGAAACGTTGTCCCAGCTGAGCTGTTAGGTGAGACAACGAAAGAAAAGGTGTAAAAAATGAATAGCGTGGCCAGGTCGGTGCCAGGTCGGTGCCAGAGTGCCGTGAGGCGCAGGTCTCGGCGCCCCTTCTGAGAAGAGTGTCGTGTGTCCTTCTTGAGGGAAGAGGGAGCCGGGCCGTCCAGAGTCCAGAGCGGGGGAGGCTCAGGGCGGAGTGCTGGGCACCCGGCTGGGCAAGAGGAAGGCCCACCCGGGGTGCACACACGGTGGGAGTTCGGGGATTGGGGGAGGAGTAGTAAAGACCAGTAACTGTTTTTGTGCTGGTGGCACTGCTGGCCTGCCGTGGCAGGGCTCTTCAGCCACTACCTGTTTCTAATTACTGTCAAAGGAACCAGGTCCCCTGAGGATCTGGGGAGCGTGCTTCCGCCTACATTCTATTTGAACAAAGTGGGCTGTGCACAGGGCAAGGGGACCTGGTGATTGAGCCCCGGGCTTTTGCTTTGACCTATGTCCCCAGCCGATTTTTATTTTTGATTTTGACGCAGTCTCACTGAGGTGCCCAGGCTGGGCTTGAATTTGCAGTCCTCCCCCCTCAGCCTCCCAGAGTGCCGGGGTGACAGACCTGGGCTGCCGGGTCCAGGCAGGAAGGTACGTTATGGACGCACGTGATTTGGCTCTGTGATCAGCTCACACTCCCTTGGGGCTGAGGACAGGGTGACGTGTGACACTTTCTCTGGGGAGCCATGAACACCAGCATCTAGTCACCCCACGTGGGGCACAGGGGCAGGTGAGTACAGCGTTGGCCACTTGCCCAGTGTCTTAGGGACTTACTCACTGCTGTGACACAATGCCCAGCGTCCACAGTTTAAGGAAGGGAAGATTTAGTTAGCTCACGGCTTCAGAAGGTCTCACACAGTCCGGTTGCAGGGCAGCTGGAGGCTCACGGCGAAGCAGAGGCCGGAGAGCTGCTCACGCGGCTGCAGGCAGAAGCCCGTGAGTCTGTGGACTTGGCAGGGCTCGGCTTTCCCAGGAAGAGGCTGTGACCATGTTTCTTCTTCCTTCCTGTGATAGCTTCGAGCTGCTGCTGGGCCTCCCCAGCGTGGGTGCCGCTCCCGCACTTTCTGGCACACAAGTCAGCAGCGAACACCTGAAATCTCAACCAGCCAATACAGCCCATGTAGATCAAACCCCAGACCTCCACCCCTTTCACCCAGCTCTGCCTCCCAACAACACACAGTTCCAAATACGTGAGGCTTTTGGGAGACACTCGAGACCCAGAGCACAGCATCCAGTAGCGCCTTTTGGAATTCATTCAGTCGGGTCCCTTTGGGACCTGTGCCCCTGGCGCTCAGCTGGCGGGAGACTGTGACAAGCTGCCCAGAGTGCTTCCCGCGGTTGAGTCGGCAAGGATCTCCTGGCCACATTCTGAGCAGCGGGCCTCCTTGTTCTGTCAGACAGTTTAATTATGACCCGTTATGCACAATTGATGTTCTAGAAATCACATTATAAGTGTGTAAGGCAATCTTAGCTCTGAAGGGATTCACCGGCTGAGGCTGTGTCCTTTCCGGCTCTGTTGCTCACATCTCCCTCGCTGGCTTGTGCTCTTTCCTGAATTTCTCCTCGGGATCATTGACTGCAAGTTACCCTTTTGTAATGTCTGGATAGGAAGTCTGCATCTACCGCGGGGCCCGTGGCCCTGCGTTTGGCAGCAGCTCAGTCATGGTGGAGGAGCCAACAGCTCCACAGGGTCAGCTTTGCGTAAGAACAGGGCTGGTGTATGACTTCTGTGGGCTCCCGAGCAGAGGATGGGCACCGACAAAAGCTCTAGAACATATTAAGGATTCAGGTGGTGTGTACACACAGAGTCAGGGACCCAGAGGGTCACATGGAGGTGGACTTCGGCCCATCCCAGGCTGTCAGTGTAGACAACTAACCAGGCTGTGTGTAGGAACAGAGCATGCAGGCTTCTTTGTGGGATCAAAATGTCATCACTGATTTGGGTGTGACATTTGTGGCTCCAGTGGGGTCACCTTCTGCTTAAATATTTAAATTTCTGGAGCATATTTCTTTAAAACATTTTATTAAAGAATGATATCCTCGTATAATCCTAGTATATTATGTTTGTGTATTTATGAATATAGGCATATGAATGATGTCCCAGAAGCATTTTCAAACACGAACCCATCGTCGGAACTTTCCCACAAGCAAAGCAAAGCCCAGCCACACCAGGCTGCTTGCTTGCACTCTGCTCAGGGCCCGGGGGGCCTGACTTCTGGCCTCTTCGAACAGTGCCCTTTCTGAAGCACTCTGTCCTCTCTCCTGAGTGTCTTCAGTTGTGCCGGTGTGGCTTCCGTGGTGTCCCTACGCCATTCGTGTTGACCTTTCGTAGCCATTTTGACATTGGGGAAGAAACAAAGTTACACGCCATGCCGAATCCAGGACTAGGGTAAGCTAAGTTTTCCCAAGCCCGCCTCCCCATTGGATGGTGCTTGGCAGCAGGACCAACAACACGTAGTTCCACATACACGAGGCTTTGGGGGGACGCCTATGATCCGAACCGTAGCTTTCCCCCTTGGCTCCCAAAAGGCTCAAATCCACCTTCTTACGCAGAATGCATTTAGTCCTTCTCTCAGTTGCCACTCTTAACTGCTCAGCACTGCTAAAACGCCCAAGTTCAAAGTCTCCTCTGAGACTCAAGGCAAATTCTTAGCTGTGAGCTCCTGTGAAAACCGAAAGTTAAGCACTTCCGGCATACAGTGACACAAGGTACACGTCCCCGTTCCAAAAGGGAGGAACGGGGGGATTGAAAGCAGTCGAACCAAAACAAGTTTTAAATCCATTAGGGCAAGGGTTAAATCCTGTAATTCCATGTCCAACGTTTGGGGTAAACTGTGGCAAGATGTGAGCCCCAAAGGGCCCCCGGTGGCCCTGCCCCTGTGGCGTTGCCTCTCGCTACGGTCTCCATCTTCTTCCTTTGTGCCGGTTCCGTTCGTAGCCTGTGGCTTTCCTCAGAGGACATCCAAGCTCCTGGCATCTCCAGATTTTCGGGGTCTCCACTGTATCGTGAGCTTCCCCTTTACAACGTTGCCCACGGCCGTCCAGGGGCGCGCTGCTGGCCTCCCAGGCCTTCCTCTGAAATCGGGGTGGACGTCTCCACGACCCCACAGCTTCTTGTGCTCCACAGGCCTCTAAAACCAGGACCACGAGGGTGTTGCCAAGGTCTGCCGCTGGCTGGAGCAGGAGTCTGGCCGTCCTGGCCTGAGCTGCTACATCCCTGGGTGGCGGAAGTGCAGGCGGCTGGGCTGTGGCAAATACCTCTCGCTTTGGCCCGAGCGGGTGCCCTGAGGTACTCTTCTCAAAGAAACGGCCTTTGCCTTTTGACCCTTACTTGGGAAAGGGTGGGATTCTGTTGATTTCTGACACAATCTCAAGGAGTCTGATTTGTAGCCTTGACTCCAAGTACCTGACCTTTTTAAATTTTATTTATTTATTTATTTATTGAGACAGGGTCTCACTCTGGAGCCCAGGCTGGTCCTAAGCTCATTATGGAGCCCAGGCTGGCCTTGGACTCACGGCAGTCCTCCTGTCTCAGCTTCCCAAGTACTGGGATTACAGGCGTGCACCACCACGCCCAGCTTAGGTGGTGCTGGGGAATCAAACTTGGCTAAGCTTTAGCCACAGAGCCATTCCTCCAGCCTCTACTTGGCTTTTTAGAGGCTAACCTCTTTAAAATCCCTGTGCTCTTTTGCCCCACTTCTGTGGACCCTTTCAGTCCTGCAAACCTGAAAACCTTTTACATCATTTTTCTTTGCCACGTTCTTCTGCTTTTTAGCATAGAGTTGACCAGAAGCCACAAGCAATACCCAAGTGACAGCCTGGACACTGGGCTGCTTTGAAATTTCTTCCACCATGTTCTGCAGTCTACCACCCTTAATTTCGATTTCAGGCAAAGTCTCTGGACAAGTGAAAAGTGCTGACATGGCACACTTTCTGCCGCAGCATCGTATGTGTGGTGTGTAGACCAACTGCCTGTGTGGGTTTTCTTCCCATCTGACCCTTGGGTGCCCCTCCCTCCTTTACTAGGCCATAAGTCAATAATAAACACCTGAAGGCTTTGCCGCGGGCAACCTCCAGTCTCAACAAGTTGATACAGGTCAGACCCCAAACATGTGTCCCTTCAAGCCAAGCTCTGCCTCCCAGCAACAACAAAATTCCAAACACATGAGGAGGCTTTTGGGGGACCCTCAAGACCCAAACCATAGAAGGCAGAAAGTGGGTGTTTTGGTCCTGGCAGACGAAGGAAGGGTGGGAATTGGAAGTGAATGATGGTAGTTTCGTGGTTTGTTTTTGGAAGCATCAAAATTTTCCAGCGGAGATCTTAACAGCAGTTGCCCAGTTCCATAAATGTACTGAGAATGCATTGTGTTGTCCGTCTCCAGTGTGTGAGTTGTTGGTTGGCGAATGTTATACCAAAGGAGCATCTCAAAAAAAGACAGGAAAAAACTCAGTGGTTAAAGATATCAACCAAGTCAGGTATGATTGTACACACCTATAATTCTGGCACTCTGAGAAGCTGCAGCAGGGGGATTGCAAGGTGTCACTAAGCCTGAGCAACTAGTAACTTAGACCCCATCTCAGAAAAATAAAAGGGCTGGGGGTGTACCTCAGTGCAAAGGTGCTGGCCTCTGTTCTTCATGCCACACACACTCACAAAGATTTCAAGCTATGTACATAGTATTACGTGAATTCATTGCTGTCCAAAGTTGTAACTCTTGAAAGAGGTTAAAATATTTAAAGTTTTAATTTGTTTCCAGTACCAAAGAGAATAGTGTTAAGGATGGTAGGAGGAGATGGATACCTTTGATGACTAGAATTTCTTCATTTATAGGGTACGTGAAATTAAACTGGTGACTTAGTTACCAGCATTTCAACAAAAATACACAGTTTCAATATTAGGCTATCAGTTTTCTTAGATGGTTTTAAAGACATGTCACCTTATAATAACAAAGATCTTAAGATAAAGCATCTGTGGGACTTTTCATAGGCATAGACTTCGGCTGTAAAACATAAGTGACACACTTCAGTAATACGAAGACTTCATTGCAAGAATGGAAGTGAAGGTATAGGTCATAAAACCCAGTGTTTTCTTCATTCCAAAGAAGTGGATGAGGGTCTGCTATTTGCCAACCCTCTTAGAAAGATGAGCTCATGATTACTGTTTGAGGGGAAGAGAGAGAGAGGACGAAAGATGAAGCTACTCTGGAATATAGGCTGGAAGGCAGCGGGTCATTGGCAGCTCTTGGTGACAGGTGAGAAGGTCCGAGACCGACTGCGCTACCCAGGAGGAACTGAGTCCCTCGGGGCTGTGGGAAAATAAGTCCTGCGGGGTTGCAGACAGCTTCTCCCGCAGCTCGTGCGTCCCGCAGAGACGACGTCATGCGCTTCTCATTCCAACCAGCGTACGCAGTCTCTTCCACTAGGATCGGACTGTTGCGGGGCGCTTTCCCTAGGGAAATCTGTTCTGATGTGTCTTGGCGCCAGGCTCCCTCTTTGTAAGGGGAACAAGCACTCTGGAGACCCACAGCTGTTGCCACTTCTGTCCCCAGGGCTTTGGGGCCATCTGAGATGCCGCTGCCTGTGCCGTGCTGAGCTCAGAGTTCATCTGTGAACAATCTGCTGCCGCCGAACAGTTTAATTCAGAAGTAGGTCGGACGTCCCTAGGGGCACTGGGTGATTTGCAGCGATGTTACCTGCTTTTACATTTTGGCATTTCCTGACTGGCTGATAGTACAACAGCGTGTTAGAAATTTACTCTTTCGTTTTGTTAACAGTCTCCCAAGGAAGCACCCACAACAGATAGCATTGAGTATATGCCCATATTACAAAGAATGTGTTTCTGTGGAAGTGCTGGTCCCAGTACTTTCAAGTGCCTGGCACAGGGTGCTGAGTCTGCACACTCTGATGAAGAGGAGAGGGTCTCCTGGGCTCCCCAAAGCCCTTTCCCTCTTGCTGAGCCCTATCTACAGGGGGTTCATCCATAACCGAACAGATTATACTGACTTAGTGGCCTCAGCAGAACTCTTGAATTAACTGTGCCAACCTGCAAACTGGATGTCAGCCTTAATTCCCCTGTTCTTCTGCAGCATTTACAAGGGAGAAAGCACATAGCTTTGCCTTTTGGGGGAAATAAAGCATAAAACATTCTAAATAGGAAATGTAATTTTAGTAATTTTACACCAAGCCTCAGAGTGGGCATCTGTGTATGAGTTACTTTGCTCACTCTGGGCCAGATATTTGACACATACGATTAAGAGGAGACAAGATTTATTCTGGCTCATGGTTTCAAAGGTTACCGTGGTCATTCTTCTGGCTTTGGCTCCCGTGGCACCATGGGCATCTCCCAGTCAGGCGTGAGGTCTTTGGTGTGGTTCTTCGGGACTCAGTGTGGTTCCCTGACCATGACGCTTAGGTACGCCCATTGTCACCTCAGGGGAAGAAGGTACCAAATTGTAAGCTGAGGATTGAGGCAGAGAATTGAATGTGTTAGTGAGTCTTTGAGGTCCTGAGAGGGCAACCCTGAGTTGCCTCAGGAGATACAGCTAATTATGGATCAAGTCAAATTTCTGGCTTAAAAATATAAATAAATAAATAAATATCTTTTTAGATTCTGGCCTGAATAGAGCACTTGTAAGTGCATATAACATAATGCTTACACCACAAAGTGTCTGTCCTATATAAAAGTCTGCATGTTGTGAAAATACCTTTAAAAAATGAACGGTAATCCCCTTTGGGGGCCCTCTGCTGGCTCATGGAAGCATTGATCTCTGCATTTTCAAAAGCATATCGCCCTCTTTGCAGCTCGCCTCCACGATGATTTCTTTCTTTGACCTCATGGGACACGAACCAGACATCAATGGTAATAGTGTTCCTTCTATTTAAACAAAATAAAAACACAAAGATAATCTAAAACCAAATAAAATAACAGTTTTTAAAGGAATAAAACATGTATGAGAAGAGAAATTGTTCACGAGTGTTACAATTTGGATCCGCAGTGCCCACCCAAAGCCTCACGGACTTGGGTACAGTGGAATAACTGCGGAACTGTGTGCTGTTGGAAGACGGGGCCTGACGGGGAAAGGTCAGCGTTTGGGGCTTGATCTGAAGGGATTGTGTCAAGTTGTTGAGATTGGGGCATCCAAAGCAGAGCTTTCGGTGTTGTGTTGTTTGCTTCTGGGCCAGGAAGTGAGGGAAGGATACCTACCTTGGGTGTTCGGGGTCCAGCATCAGCTTGACGTAGTGAAGGAAGGTGGAAGAGCCATTGGTGCAGCTTCCTCCTGGGAAAGCTCTGGCCTGGCCTGAGTCTCCATGCCCACTGGCCCCGCACGTACGTGGCTTCTGTCTTCAGTGCCTTGAGTGGCTCTCCAGGCTCTGCCGTGTGCTTCCACCATTGCCAGCTGTCATGAAGGGACTGTGTGAGACCTCTGAAAATGTGAGTTGAAATAGACGTTTCTCTCTTAAGCTGTGGATGTCAGGTATTCTGTCACAGCAACGAGAAAGTTGCTAAGAGCACGTGAACAGGTGTCTGTCCGTCTCCCACTTCTGCATTCGTTTCTTTGACGCTCCTCTTTTCACTGGGCACCTGGGAGCCTCAGTATGCGACACTAGGTTCACCTAGAGTAGTGGTGCTTATCAAATACAATGTAAGTTCTAACAGGGCTGTGTATGTCATTGCCTCCCCTTCAGAGCTTCTCAGGCCTGTGTGTGGTTCTCACCGCTGGAGCATAGTTGGGTGGTCTTGAGTCAGCATCTGCTGTTGTTTAAAATTCTCAAAACATCTCTCTGGGCTCCATAAGAAAACGTCACATCATGTGCAGGTCCCGATCCTCTCCTAGGGCTGCTTCCAGAGTCAGGAGGGAGGAGCCCACATGGGCTCACCGTGCTCTGATCAGAACGGGGAATGCTCCACACACACAGTCATGCCCCACGATAGAACCACCTTGGATCACATGGTACGTATGTTCCAAAGACTCAGATGTGCAGGATTCCCATTTGATCTGCAAGAAATCAGTTGATATGCCCAAGGGGACGCTTAGGCTGTCTGCGAAATTCATCCCACTGCCGTACCCAGAGAGGCCAGAAGAGCAAGTCAGTGGGAAGCAGGAGATGCTGGGGACCAGACCCTCGGAAGGGTTCCCTCAGAGATGAGCTCTTCTCATTTTGTCGTGCACAGTTCCAACGAGATCTTGTCATTTCCTGACCGGCTTCAGGTTTGAAACAGAAAATTAAGAGACAAAGAGTAGTTACTGGGGCGACCACCATGACAGCCCAGAGCTGGCCCGGCGGCCCCCAAAGGGGAAAAAAACACGGCACTACCACGGACAATCCAAATGCAAACACATGGTGACCTAATGCCACAGGGCGTTGGGCTGTGGTTACCAGCTGGTGTGAACTGAAGCGGTGGGCTCGTGCCACCCAGAAGGGGGCGGAGACGTTAGCCTTGCCTGTAGGAGGTCAGAGAGATAAGCAGGCATCGCTCCAGGTGGGTGATGCTTATCAGACGTGGAGGGAACCGGGAGAGAGAGTCGTGGGTGCTGGCCTAGAGCTCCCGACAGTGGCTCGGGCTCTCCTGGAGGTGCTGTGTCTTCTCAAAGCATTTTAGAGGATTTCTGTGGCTCTAAGAGAGGCAGCCTCTTCCCAGAGGAGCTAACATCCCAGCTGCTTTGAGCAGGTAGGAGTTTCAAGGTCTCCCCACTGGGGGCATGAGTGAGCCCTCTTGGTCCTGGGCTGGGTGTGAGTTTGGTGCTTCCGGGGGCTCCTCCTGGGCACAGAGAAGGCAGGCGTGTTTGAGGCAGGGGTTAGGGTGTCGTCCTATCTGGACCCTGGCTCTGAGATGGCCGGGGACAGGTGAGGTTTGTGGGACAGTGAGCAGCTCAGGAGCAGCCTCTGTGTTTGTGAATCTCCAGCGGCCAGCGTGCCGCCCGGGGTCAGCTGCTGGACACGTGCTCTGCGTGGTGTCACTGCGTCCCACTCGCACACACAGGCCTTCCTGTCTCAGCCACTGCCACCTCGTTCATACATGGGCCTTGAGATACTTGCCTTGGTACCTCAGAAGTAGCAGGGTCATGTATGTACTGCAGCTGTCTGGAAGCCAGGCGTAGGGTGCTCACCTCCTGTGGTTTGGATGCTGAGTGTCCCCCGGAACCTCATATCTTTAGAACTGTGTGTCACTGGGAAATAGGGCCTGGTTTGAAGGGGCAGGTGTTTAAGGTTTTACCTGGAAAGACTCAATTTGTTGAGCCTGGGTCTTGCGTAGCGCCGAGATGTTTGCTGCTGACTTGGGGGCCGGGAATTCAGAGGGGCAACTGCCAGCTTCAAGTGCTTACCGGAAGGAGGAAGGGACATTGTCACAGTCTCTTCCTGGGGGGGCTCTGGCTCGCTCCTGCTTCTCGTGGCTCTGTCTGCAGTGGGGTGAGCAGCTCTCCAGTCTCTGCCATGGGCGTCCGATATGGCTGGCCTCCCCGTCAATGGACTGAGTGGGAGAGGCCTTCTGAAACTGTGAGCTAGATAAAGTTTTCCTCCCTTAAATTGTGGATGTCGGGTATTTTTGTCACAGCAGCAAGGAAGACCCTACGACACCTCCTGTCCTCGCCATGCTCCAGGATGCAGATGACGCGTGGGAGGGTCACAAATTGATTGCAGCCTTGGTAACTTAGTGATTTAGTGAGATGCTGTCTCAAAAAAATTTTTGTAAAGGTGCTATGGCCATAGTGCAGTGTGAAAACTAAGCTGGGTGTGGTGGCTCACGCCTGTAATCCCAGCACTCGGGAGGCTGAGGCAGGAGAGTTGCCCTTGAGTGCAAGGCCAGCCTGGGCTCCACAGTGAGTTCAGGACCAGCCTGGGTACAGAGCGAGGCCCTGTCTCAAAAAAGAATCATCATCATCAGAAATCAGGTTTTGCCCTGTGGGTCGTTTCTGACTGGCCTCGGGAGTGCAGCCTTCTTTTACCATTTACATAAAGCTCCTCTTTCTCTCCCTTTTCCCACCCCAGCGGAAGATAACAGCCTTTCTCAGAAAAAGAAGGTCACTGTGGAGGACCTGTTCAGCTCCGAATTCCGAATCCATGATCCCGAGGCGAAGTGGATAAGTGGTGAGTCCTGGGCCCCCGGAAAGCCGCCTCCTGCCTCCCCGCCGCCGTCCCGGGCCTGGAATAGGAGGCTGGTCCCCCACCCCGCCACCCCACCCCAAAGATGGGCACAGCTCTTGCTGAGACTGCCCTCAGCCTGCCGCCTGCTGTCACTCTGAGGACTGGGGTTTCTGCTGAAGCCGCTGCCTCCCGCACGGGCTCAGGCCAGCTCCCTGGAACAGACCTGCTCTGCGAGTCCCTCCAGGGGTCACTGTGCCTCCCGGGATGTGACCTGTTGCTAAGCAACGGGCCGGAGGTGCCAGCCTGCGCCTTCTCACCCTCTTCATCTTTTCCTCTTACTTCACGGGCTCCGGGCTCCGGAGCCAGCAGAGACAAAGGACTTCCAGGGACAGGGACAGGTACCAGGAGCCTGCAGTGCAGACTCTGAGGGGCCAGACTTCCCCTCCAGCTTTAATCAGAATCAAATCTAGCTCTTTTATTAGGGGGCAGAGGTTCTCTCTCTCCCTCTCTTTCCCTCTCTCTCCCCCTCTCTCCCCCTCTGTCCCCCTCTCTCCCTCCCCCCCCCAAACACTAAAAGAGACTGAGCTACCGCCTTCCTTTGAGTGGCTGTGACACCGCGTAGGTGACCCATGGCTGCCGGACCTGGGTTCCCGGGTCCCCGGATTCTGGGATGCAGCCTTCCCCGCAGCACCTCCGCTGCTCCTGTGTGCACCCGGCCTCCTTAGCCGGGGAGGCAGTAGGCAGTGACGGGGTCAGGACCCTTCCAGGCGGTGCTTAAAGCCCACATTCTCTCCCGGTGTCCATCATGAGGGGGTTCAGAGAGGTGTGGCAGTTGTGCCGAGGTCGCAAGGCTGGTGCACTGTGCGCTGTGGCCGGAATCCCGGCTTCTGAGGACAGTTTGTTTCTGTGAGCTTGAAGAATACATTGAGGAAGATGGGAGGCAGGTTGTGAAGACAACAGTTTATTGGGAAAATTACAGAAGGGGAAGGAGGAGGGGAAAGCTTCTGCCCGTCCGAAGGGGGCTCCAGCACCGAGGGTTGCCCCTGTGGCTTGCTGTCTAGGGGTTTCTGTAGTTGAGCTGGGTAAGGGGCTGTCCTGTACTAGGCAGCCGGGTTCCTAAGGCTGGTTGCTGGGCTCCCTACCCTTAAGTAGCTTTAGAAGTACTTGTCTCTTAAAATCTTTCACACTGTCGTCTCTTAACTACCTAAGGTTTGTCCGTTAAGTACTCCTTGGGAGTGGGCAGCTAGACTCACAAGTTATAGCCAGCTGCCTTTTCTGTGATCCATTTTGCAGTAACTTCTCCTTTTCTGAGGGACCCTGCATCCCTCGGGCCTGCAGGGAAGGAAGCAGATTGCTGAGCCCAGGGAGGGGAAGCGTTCTGTCTGCGAGCTCCTGTTAGAGCTAGACGGGCGCCCCGCAGCGTCTTGACCTGCTTGAAGTTTGCTTTGTCCTGTCTCCAGGCTGAGTGCTTTATCCATACTAGGTCATGTGGTTTTCACAAGCTCCGTGACGCCCTGTCTACACGTGAGGAAACAGGTTCCTCAGGATGCTTAATGACTGAGCCAGTATCACAGGCACCAAGTAGCACGACTCACCCTGGAGCCCTGGGCACCTGGCTTTGATAACCCCGCTACCTAGGGCAGAATCTCGACCTCTGTGTCCAGTTGACTCCTCTGCAGTCTCCGTGGAGACCACAGGCCAGGAAGACTTCCGAACCGCTGCCACCCTTTAGCTCTGTCACGTGTCCTGCCTGTTCCCTGGGCGCCTGGCCCTTAGGAGAACGCCGCCATGGTCTGCAGAGGAAGGGACTTGGTATTTTTAGTGTACGTGAGCCGCCGATGATAACAGATGTGTCTGAGGCTTAATATTGGAGCTAATGGTCTAGAACTAATGCGCTTTATTTATCAGGAGGAAATGTGTCAGTTGGAGTGAAGTGTCACCTCCCCCATCCTAATAGGTTTAATTTTTCGCAAATCTGTTCTGAAGATGACTGCTAACCCGGCCCTTAGGCTCTTCAGCACCTGAAGCTGGTGTACACATGCCTCTCGAGGCGGTGGCTGCCCAGGGTGGTGCAGAGAGCAGGGGAGTAAGGCACCCGCGCTCCCCCCACCTAGGGCTCCCTCAGGCCTGGGGTGGGGGACAGACAGGGCCCCTCCCTCCACCCCATATAGTCAGGAACTCCTCACCTCTGCGGCGGTGATCCCGGTACCCTGCCCCTCCCGCCACTGGGCCCCTGTGTGCCCCGGGAGCATCTTGTTTCCGCCCTGGTTACCTGGCCCCTGACCCCACGCCTCTGTGAGGGGTGATCATGGACTTGAGGCCCCCAAACCCTCTTCCTGCACACCTCCGCCCTCTGTCTCTCCACCTTGGTCCGTGGGTCTGGCACTGGGTGGCTTTGGGCTCTTCCCCCAGAGTCAAGGTGACCGTGAAAGGACAGTGTTTTGAGTCAGCTCAGGATATCAGGGTGGCCGCAGCGGGACAATTAAAGGCCCTCACAAAGAAGGACTTCCAGGCCACGTGGCAGGAAAGAGGCAGGAGTAGGTCCGAAGGGAGGAGGGGGGTTTCGAGGGCATGTGCGGCCATGGGGCTGGCACTATTGCAGTTGCACAATGTAAACACTCACCGCAGGCTCTGCACGTGTGGGGCGTGTGTGTGAGTGGAGGGTTCCTGGGAGATTGGCGTGCAGGCCGTCCTCCTCCGTGAGGAAGATAAATGGTTGTTTCACCAGCGCCAGGGCTCTCCTGGGACCTTCTTGACCCCACAGCTCCCTCCCACCCCCTTGTGTGGGCCCAGTGGAAGAGATGGGCGAGAGGAGCCTACAGCGTAGCATGGGGGTGCCGGCCTGTCCTGAGGACAGGACCCACGTCTGGGACAGGTAGCCCTGCCCACAGTGCTGTGAACCCCAGCAGCAGCAGCAGGGTTTTCCTCCCAGCACCACCCAGAGCGGAAGTCAGAGCTTTGTTTTATTTCGGAGTCACCGAAATTTAAAACACCAGAGAACCCAGGCGAGACCCTCTGAGCCCTGGCTGCTGGCCAGGGTGCGCTCCGCTGTGTGCCCTTTGTAGAGTGGCCCGGTAAAGCGCCCTAGGAAGCCTCGCTAATTAAGAGCCCCACATCTTTCGGCACAGTGACCCTCTCTGTTGGCATTTATCGTCCCAATTAAATCACCCTGCGGCGTCCTCACCACGGCAACCTATGGAGCCTGATGAATTGTCACTGACATCTTTCCAAACACAGACCCGCTTCTTAATTAATAAAAAATGAGTCAGCTCATCTCTGTAATTGAGCGTAGTCCCCTCCGGCCCATCAGCCCTCTGCCTGAGGTGTCTGCCTACTTCCCTGCCTCGTCTGCCCTGGGCAGCTGGATTCCCGAGGCCATAAATGCGTGGTAGTCGTTACCATATTCCCTCCTAGGCCGGAGGGTCTGCCAGGTAATCCAGTTGCAGTAAATATTAATTGGTTGAATGACTGGTTCAGGAAGTGGGCCAGTTGCGTCTGCATGGAAGACAACTTGGGGTAACTGGATTTATTCCTAGTTGATGGAGAGCTGGTTCTTTATTCATTGTAACTTCTGGCAACCATTACGTTTTAGATCTGGAGTGTCCCCCCAAAGGTCTCATGAATCGGGATGCTGTGGATTATCTGGATTTCGAGTCCTATTGGGAGGTGGGGCCTGGTAGGGTGTGCATATTACTGGGTGTGAGACAGATTAGTGGACATGTGGCCTGGGAGGATATTTTGTTACCCTGGCTCCTCCTCTGGCCTGGTTTCGTCCTCTGGCAGTGCCGTCAGCGCTGCTTTCTACAAGACCTTTCTCACCACTGCCAGCCACCCATGAAGGGAGTGAGACCTCCTGAAGCTGTGAACTAAAATCAGCCTTTCGTCCCTTAAATTGTGGGTGTCTGGTATTGTATCTCAGCAACCAAAAAATGGCTAAGACAGAAATGTACAGAAGTATCCATCCATTCCGTAATAATGAACACGTACCTGACTCTGTTTTCTTGCTTCGACCCGGAGTCTCTCCTGGGAGTCTTGTTCTAGTCATAAATTGTATGCTTGTGGTTTATTTATCATGTGCAAAATGTGTGGAGGGAGTGCTGAGTTCTCTAGGTATACTTTCTCACTTAACTTCCCAGAACCTTCCTGTAAGGACAGGTGATGTTCCCCCAACTCTAAGTAATGGTCTTGCTGGCTGTAGCCTTTCGGTTGGACTGACTCCGCTGTTCCCCTCCAGCTTTACCTAGCTCACGTTCCACAGTCCTGGTGTCTCTGACTTCTGGGGACCTCCCTGTCCTTGGGTTTTCTTCCCTCAGCCTCATGCACTGCCTTCGAGGGGCTCCCTGCCGGGGCTCCAAGGCCTTCTGTGGAAGTGCCGTGGTCCCCTAGCTCTTGCTTTCTAAATGCCTGAAAAAGCAGCATCACATGGATGTGACCAAGGACTGTTGCCCGCCCAAGCCAGCCAGACCTCTTTGGGTCATGGCTACGGCAGCCCCCACTGCCCTAGAAGCCAGTCCCCAGGAGGCCCCGCTTGAGCTAGGGTTCCCAAGACCCCCTTCACAATGGAGAGGTCACACCTTTGCACCCTTGGCCTTGCTGTGAGCCGAGTCGTGCCGATTTCTGGGGTGCCTTGGAGGCGTCTTCCCTTTGTCCTGTACAAAGTGCTTGGTTTCTCTTGAAGGGTGACAGTTTCTTTAGCAGCCACGCCTCCTTTTGGCCCCAACGTATGCCAGCAGTACCCATGCCGCAGCCTGAACATGGAGCTGCCTTGAAATTTCCTCTGGTACTGCGGCGTCCTCGCCACAGCAACCTATGGAGCCTGATGAATTGTCACTGACATCTTTCCAAACACAGACCCTCTTCTTAATTAATAAAAAATGAGTCAGCTCATCTCTGTAATTGAGCGTAGTCCCCTCCGGCCCATCGGCCCTCTGCCTGAGGTGTCTGCCTACTTCCCTGCCTCGTCTGCCCTGAGCAGCTGGATACTTCAGCCACTATACTTAACCTGAGTCTCTTGCAAGGTGTTACGACATGGGCCAAATATAGGCACATTTTCTGTCTGGGTATAATACAGCCTCTGGTCCAACTGCCAATGGGAGTCTCATTCCTGAAACTTCCTGAGCCAGCTTTATTGTCCACACTCCCGTCAGCACTGTGGCCCTCCAAGCTCCGGCCAGGATCACCTGTCCACTCTGCTGGCAGTGTTCTTTTGTGTCCTTAGCTGCGTCTCCAACCCTTCCAAACTCCTGCAAACCAGTTCCAGAGGCTTCTAAACTACGTGGTCAGGTACAGCCATGGCAAAGAGCCCGTTTCTCTGGTGCCAGTTTTCCATACTAGCTTTTCTGTCGCTGCGACAAGGTATACAACATCTATAACTTAAAGGACGGATTTAATTGACTTTTTAAAATCTAGAATCAGCTGGGAAAGATCAGGAAGGAGAAAAGCTGCTCAATTCCTGACAGTCAGGAAGCAGCGCGGGGAACAGTGGCAGACAGGAGAGGCCAGGGACGACGTACAGCCCTGAAGGTCATGGCTCCTGGCCCGTCCCGGGAGCGTGCCGTGATAACCTGCTGGGCACTTCTTTTTTTTCCCCATTTTATCGATAAGTATAGATGCAATACATAATGTTTGCATTGATCCTGAGTATTTTGCACATATACATATCGTGGCAAAACTGCAAATCCTCCCCCTGTCCCTTTTCAACCCTCCCACCTCTCCCCCTCCCTTCCAATTTCCTTTATTATTAGTTATCTGAAATTAATCTAATGGAGTTGACATGTCCAGATTAATGGTCACATCTGCGTGGCCCAAGTAGCCTGAATTGTCCAGTGGGATGGGTCGTGCTGTGGGGCATCTAGTGGCCTGGGGAATGATGTGTGTGGCTTTGTGTGTTGTGTCTTCCTCTTTCTGCCTGAGCTCGTCCTCCTCCACCACCCATCCTGCCTGTCGCCTTGACACCGTTCTCGAGTCTGCCGTGTGCACAGGGCCCCCTCTGCCTTCTCCAGAACACACTAACGAAGTACATGGCAGGAGCCTCTCAGGAGAAGACAGAGGGTGGCAGAAGAGAGCCGTGGCTCCCTCGAGACAGGCAGCACGTGGGTAAGGATACCACACCCTGGCTTCTTGCAGCCTCTGGCGTCCTACCGGGGGACAGTCCACCACGTTGCTTCTTGTCCTGCACGGGTAGGTCTCCCAACACTGCCGAGGGAGGAGGACTGTCACTTGGGGTTCCCCCAGAGTTCAGCAGAACTTTCCTCTGCTTAGGACCCTTAGAAGTCTTCTGCTGGCAGGTCAACTCGTAACTTTCCTTCTGGATGACAGCTTAATCTCTTTGCATGATTTTTTCCCCAACCCTGATCATTCAAGTATTCCATCACGGTCGTAAACAAGACCAAGTCCTCCACCAAGTATGGTGGTGCAGGGCTGTAATCCTGGCACTCTGGGAAGCTGAGGCAGGAGGATTGCAGATTCAAGCCCAGGCTTGGCAAGTTAACAAGATCCTGTCACAAAATAAAAATTTTAAGTGGGGATATAGCTTCATGCAAAGGCTCTGAACATAATCGCCACAATATTTGCACATGCACGCACACACACACACTCAGCTCTCCATAGCTCAAGCTGCATGAAGCCATGTAAACAGGTAAAATGGAATCCTTGGCATATCTTCCATGTACTTCATAAATGTCATTAAGTGTCTCCTAGAGGCCCACCACTCTGATCCCTTGGGTAATCTGGGATCCCAAAGAAATTCAACACCACAAGATGTGTTCTGAATGCTGACTTGAGAGCATTGGTTTTTTTCTGTTTGATTGCGTCAGGAGCCTCTGTAATACCAAGAACAGTGCCCGGCACATGTTGGTTTAGTGAATGCAAAGAGAAGCCGCGCTTGGTTCCAGGAAGCATCGGGACAGATGGTTGCGGACGCTAGGGAGCAACATAAGGTCCCAGCAGCCACAACTGGAAGGAAACGGAAGGGAAGGCGACCCTCATGCTGCGGTGCATGTCTGTTGAGCAGGGATGTAGGAGGACGAGAGGACCCCTGCTCCTCGCTTCTCCACGGCTCCTTTCCTCCCCCCCTCCTCGTCCTCCTCCCGCCCCGGCTCCTGTACAAGTGTCGGGAGGCCTGTATCCCGCACAGGAGGAAGGAGGACCTTAGTTTCCAAGGCTGTAGGCCGGTTCTGGACCAGAGGAGGCACAGGACTACAGGTGCGCCTGTCTCTGACATCCGAGCTGGGACCCAACAAGCTGTGATTCCAAAGCTACAGTCAATGTTTGATACTTTAAAAGATCTATTAGAATACAGACACGTTGCCATCAACCCCTGTCACTGTGGTCCCCCTTGCTCTGAGTAGATTCATCCGGCCATCCTGGCCTCTTCCTGAGGCAGCTCTGGACGTCTGTCCTCTCTTACAATTATCTTTTCCTGGCTGTCTTAATGCCCATAATTGATTCAAAACATGATGGCAATTCCTGCCAAATAAAAACATATCAGTGTGTCCTCATCCACCGTATTTCCTGGGTCTGGCAGTGTGGCCTCTGGCCCCTCACCATAGTCAGTGACCATGGAAGTAATTGAATTGATTCAGTTCATGGCGGTGGCCACTGCAGAAAAGGGCTGGCTGGTGTCTGCAAGGCGGTGGGCTCCATCTTCAGCATGGGGGGGGGGGGCGGAGAAGAGGGAAGGGGAGGAGAGGATGAGGAGGAGAGGATGAGGAGGAGAGGGGAGAGAGACAGAGACAGGAACGCACAGGCGGAAACCGAGCCCGTGTAGGTCTGACCCATCATTACCATCCAGAAAAGCTGCTGAACCAGCAGGGGTGCCCTCGGTGCCCGTTTCTTACAGCTCAGGGATTCACTGGGGAGCAGTCTGGAGGTTGTCCTTGATGTCACTTTGGGATCTAACACGCCTACCCAACACGTTTCCTTCACTTGCCCGTTGTCAGTCAGCTGCCCCTGGTCGCAGACGCAGACGCAGAGGCAGCTTGGTTGGTTGGCTTGCATCATGCTCAGAGAGCTTCAGAGTATTTTCTCTTTCCTGGAGGCCATCCTAGTTCGTTCTTCCCCTCAGGGAGTACATGTCAGGGACCTGTGTTGTCTGTGGGGACCAGTGTGTGTGACTGGGGTCCCAGAGTCTCCTTGTTGGATGACTTGTGAGGACTGCCAGGACCCGGAGCTCGGTTGTACTCACAGCTCTGGCTTACCGCAGTGGAAGAACCCAACCAAAATTATCAAAGGGGAAAGGGACTTGGGAGGAGCGTGCCCAGAGGAACCCAGAGGAGGCCAAGGGTGAGCCTCCCGTGGCCCACCCGTGGGCACCTGTGCAGCAACAGTGGAAGGCGGGAAATAGCATCCCCGCAGGACCCCACAGAGAGTCAGAGCATGGCATTTGGCACTGTCTGGGCCCATTGCCGCAGAGCCTCGTCCCCGGCGTGCACCCAGGAGTTGGGCTCTCAGAAGGAAGCAGGTGATGGGTGGAAGGCACATAGTTGGGTAGGTTAGGTGCAGAAGGACGCCCTGGTTGGTCAGGGGGGAAGCGTGCTGACATGGGGCAGCAGTGCTGTCTGCAGCGGGGCAAATGCACCCCATGCACCAACTTGTACCCATTCACATGGCTAGAATGATGACTTTGCTTTGTGAATTTTATCTAAGATGTCTAGCACGACCCGCTTGGCACCATTTCTAAAAGAAGGGACCATGGGACCATGTAACCCGTGCTTACAACTAAGTTTAGGGCATAGTTCGTGATACTCAGGAAGTGGAATTCTGGGTTGAGGTTCACATGGAAGCATCTCAGTTGGTTTCGCCCATTGGAAGGTGGCACTTCGTGGCGGCTTCCCTTACGGCGGGGGACAGATCAGTGCGGAGGAGAAGGAGCACTGCGGGTTACTGATGATGACACGGGGCTGGGATCGTTCTCTCAGAGGCTGGAAAGGTCGACAGTCATGGAGCTTAGGGCGCACAGCCAGCATCTTGGGCTTGTCGTCTGCTCAGGCTGGTAGACTGAGGATTCTGATGCCCTTCAGATGCCCTCAGCCTGCACCAGTGCGCCTTCTCTAGCGGGGAGAATTGGGCCTGGCGGACCTGAGGGAGAACTGTTCGTGTCTCACAGGCCTTGGTGATGGTGTTGAACTCTCCAGGCAAGGAAGCCACAGATGGGTTTTCTTTCTGATTGGTGGTTCTTGTCTGTGCCCGTTTGCCTATTCAGCAAGTACTGTCTGGGCACCTCCCACGTGCCAGGCAGTGGGTCGTCAGGAAACAGAGGGGCATGCTGTAAACTCAAAAGAGGACGACCGTGGCCAGTCTGCGCTTCCTGCCCCTTCCGGCTGTGAGCCTCTGCTCATCCGCTGCTCCTAGGATCAGGCTTTGCCACAGAATCGGTCCAGGCACTGTGAGAGCCCCGGGCTAGCAGCGCTCTGCAGACGCACACAACCTTAGCCAGGGGAAATGCCGATTCCAAGAAACCTGCGAGACCACAGCCTCAGCGTTTAAGATGAGAACTGTACTTTTTCTGCAAAAAGGCCACCACTGAGGGGGATCTTGGGAAGGAAACAGCCTTGTAGGTGCGGGAGACGACGGACCAGCGTGCCATCCCCAGCTGGAGGATTGAGATCGGCGCTGGTGCTCTTGACTTGTGGGTCAAAAATAGAAACGCTGGGGCCCTGCTCAAGGCGGAGTGTCCTTGCTACTGTCGCAGACAGATTCGGAAGTTGGCCTCCAGTTGATTTATATTTGCTTTTAATTTTTGTTTTCTCAACAGCTTTGACAGAACTTAGAGGATTTTGTGGAACAGTGCCCTCCAGCGGTTAAAGACACGCTTGAAAATTACAATAATGATGCTATTTTTAATCTGGCTAGAGAACTGATCGCCAGGCTCACATTTAAAGAGATTTATGGCCTTGTCACAGATGTATATGTTGTATATATGTTGTATATATGTAGCAAATTAACATGAAGGCAGTTCTGCTCTGGTTAACTGGGTGTATGGTTTTTCTGTCACTGACCTGCTAATTCACTTATTAATATGTAAAGTTACCCAGGGTGTAAATTTAGCTCCCTGTCATTTGTAATGCCATTAGCGATGTGACATATTGTCATTTGAGCAAGAGTGCTGCTTTCTGCCAACGCCACGAGCCTGAATAATGATTTTTTAAAAACGTAGTTAGGTGTGATTCAGAATAGACGTGAGGCCAGGGAGAGAGAAGGTCAGAGATCAGCAGCACGGACCTAATTTTTATGAAAAATTGCTCTTGTCTAATATTTCTTTTTTTTTCTCCAACAGATCATTATAGCCCCAAAGTTCAATGACATATTTCTCAAGATGCAAATTGAATGCTGCTTCTCAAAATAGCTAACATCATCCGAGTTTATTCTTTAAAATTTTTAGGTAGCCCATAGTTCAAAGATAAAATAGTAAATGGAAAATCTTCAGTATTGTTCTCTCTCTCTCTCTCTCTCTTCCTCCCTCCCCCCTTCCTTTCTTTCTTTTAGTCCCATGGAAATCTGATAAAATTGCAAGTTTTGAAGCTTGGAGTTTATGTTTTTAGATCCCCAGTCACATATCACCTAGCGCCTGCATGTTGGGACCCTGCAGTCCGAGCTGTGGTGTTAAGAGACTGTGTAGTGTGGAAAGTAAGGGCATTAAATATTTGGAAGGTTTTACTGAGAATAGTCATGCCGTGCCGTGATTGCCGAATTGGAGCTTGAAGATTGTCTCCTGACTAAGATGATTATGTCCTTATCACCGTGTCCTTGGTCACAACACTGCAAAGCTAAGCCCTGGGGTCTCATCAGAGTCTGCCACTTGGACCCTGAGGTTCTAGAATACCCCAGCATACCCCTGCATAGTCCTTAATGCCTGCTCACCTTTGGCTTAAGTTTTTCCGGGGAGATTCTTCATAAGTGGACTTCGCACTTTAGAATGGATTTCTGCCAGAAGAGACGTGAAGGTGGCGCAGAGCTGCCACGTGCCCAGTCCTGTGTGAGTGCCGTCTCCTCTGCCGCCCCGTGTGTCTGTCGTGGTTAACAAGCCAGCACCGACGTGCCACATTGGCTGAGGTCTGTACTCTGTTCCTGTTCCCTTTGTTTGCAGCTGGTGGCCTCCCTGCTGGCTCCCAGTCGCCCTGGCCATCACCTGTCCTTTCTCCTCTCTTGCTGTGAGGGCGTCTCAGACCTTGCCCTTAAGATGGTGTACTGTGCACGGGCTAACCTTGCAGCTGGGAGAGAAGCTCCGCTGTTCATGTATAATTGTCTTCAGCTTGCCAGATCTGGCTTATTCATGTTTTCCTGGGGGTGGGGTGCCCTTATCTCCCTAAGAGGTGCTGCCTCATAGTTTCAGTGTCTGTGCTTCGGTGTCTGGGGGCCGGACCAGCCTCGTGGAATATTGGGAAGGGTTCCCTGCACGTCGGTGTTTTGGAAGAGCTGGTGACAGACTTGCCTTAATTTTTTAAGTGGTAGATTTCACAAGTGAAGCCATCTGGGCCTTGGCTTTTCTTTTGGGGGTACTGATTTAGTGTTTGCTCATTCAGTGTTTTTTCTTATTCCTTGAGTAATCCAATTTTCTATTTCTTTGTGAGTCACTTTTAGTTGTTTGAGTCTTTTTAAGAATTTGTATTTGTATTGTAATTTGTATACGCTATTGAACTCATCGGCATGTAGTTTTCCAAATCATTTCCTTATAAAAATCCTTCTTTTTGTAGGCTTAGGAATAATACCATCTTTTTTATTTCTAAATTTACTAATTTGCATCTTCTGCTTTTGGGGAGTCAGGGGTATGAATTCAGGTGACATTTTCGTTGGAGAAAGTTTTTATTTTTTTCTCTACTGTCTCATTAGTCATTTTCAGCTTTACTCTTTAGTGCCTCCTTCCTTCTATTTGCTTTGAGTTTTTCAGTTATTGTGTGAATATTGGCTCCTGTTTCTCCCTCTCCTGTCTTTTCTGGACTCTAGCCTGCGTATGTTGGTAGTGGAGTGTGGTTCCACAGATCTCAGTTCATTCTTTATTCTTTCTCTGTCTCTTCCTAGGACTCAAGTTATCATCAAATACGTCACTTCTTTCTTGCTCAAGGACAGATAAACTACTTTGAGCTCCCTCTTCTAGTACATTTTTCATTTCAGTTAGTGTATTTTTCGACTCCAGACTTTTTATTTGGCTAGTTTTAAATTATTTCTCTTTTTGTTGACTTTTTTCCCTCGTCAGTGATACATAATTCCCTTTATTTGAAGAATTAAAGCAAGAAGTGGTTTATTGCGAAAGTAAAGCTCTCAACAAGAAGTCGAGAGGGGGTCTTGAGTGAGGGTCCCCAAGATGTAGTTCTT
The DNA here is from genome assembly GCA_004027205.1 of Ctenodactylus gundi. Lineage (NCBI taxonomy): Eukaryota > Metazoa > Chordata > Mammalia > Rodentia > Ctenodactylidae > Ctenodactylus > Ctenodactylus gundi. Next base: position 63,954 of record PVKB01002057.1, on the reverse strand, counting down.
ATGCCACCTTGAACATATGTGTAGTCGCTAATTTAAAGGCATTTTTTCCTCCTGTGTCCAGTGTCTAAGCTGCTTCAGGAGCTGTTTTATTATTTGGAAGTTTATATGAATATACTAACTGGCTTTTCCTGTGCTAAGATCATACTTCTCTTCTTTTTCACATGTCATACCTTATTAAATCCTGAAAAATTTAAATGATATATGTAATAACTCTGAAAATCAAATTTCCTTTCTCCTTGGGTTATTTCTGTTTGTTACTGTTTACGTGATTATTCAGTGGTTTTCCTGAATTCATCGAAGTCTCCATTCTCTTTCACATGAGCTTAGTGTTAAGACTATGACTGCCAAGGATCCCCGTCAGTACCTCGAATCAGTAAGTCTTTTTGCCAGCAAGTCCTGTACATGTGCCGGAACGACTCCCAGCCGGGCAGCTGGCAGCCCTGCAGCAGCCCTCACTTTCTGTTTGCTCAGGCTCCCGAGGTCAGCCAGAAGTAAAAGGTTAGGGACTTCCGGATCTTTCCTGAGAGATGGACTTGTGTGTGCATTTGACCCCTAAGAATTACAGCATGATGTTCAAGTGTTCAAAGCCCTCATGGATAAACCATTCCTGGGCTTTTCCTTTTAAGTATCTTTTGATAACGTCTTGTTACTTGAACTGTCACCTGACCACAGACAGCAGCCTTGGAGCTGGGGAGAGGGGGTAGAGAAGAAGGCGACGTGAAAGGCCCCGGCTCCCTCCTGTCCGCCGAGACTCAGTGAATTTTCTTCAGCAGTCTTCCTCAGAATGTTGAAAAATCATTGCTGATTACCAAAGTTTGTCAGAATCCATTTCAGCAGTTTTTGTAGTCCCGTTGCCTTTGTGGACAGCAGAATTTTGCAGGTCCTTGCTGTGCCGTTCTGAGCGCAGCCCCGGCTTCTGTAGGATTTTGCACGTCTCCCTTCTCTCCCTGTGTTCAGCGACCTGTTGCTCCCACGGGCACGTCTGATACTGGACGACTCGACAGGATTCTTGTTTCCCGTCACGGCTTTCCTGAGCTTCCAGAGAAAGATTCTTAAATGTTCACAGGTCTCGGTATCACCACTAAGAGTGTGCTTCTGAAGAGTGAGAGTTTAGTATGCAAAAACCCATCTTTTGACATTTTTAGTGTTTCGTAGTCTACTTTACACCAGCATGGTGGTATAAAAAATAATCCCACATTTACTCTGTAGTGTTGAAATAATTGATGTTTTGAAAAGGAACCTGGATAAAGAAATATGTGTTGTCTTGTTTTGTTGAGTGTATCAAGTTAATGCAATCATCAGGGTTTTGATAATCCCCCCAGAATAACTTACTTAGAAGCAATTTCTCTTTCAGTCGTTTTGTATTGAATGCTGAAAACATAAAAATGTAGTGACCTAGCCAGGCCTGGTGGCAGAGGCCTCATCCCAGCTCTCTGGGAGGCCAAGGCAGGTAGATGAGAAGTTCAAGCCCAGTCTGGGCCAGTTAGCAACTCAGTGAGATTCTGTCTTGATAGACAGACAGACAGGCAGTCAGATAGATGATAGATGAGAGAGAGAGAGAGAGAGAGAGAGAGAGAGAGAGAGAGAGAGGCAAGCTGAGGATATAACTCAGTGTAAAGACCCTGAGTTCTAGCCTCAATACCACCAAAACAAGCTTTATAATAGCTGAGAAAGGAACACGTGACTTTTCCTTTCTCTCCTGAAATCAAGGTTCATCTTTAAGAGAGAGGACTTAGCTTCCCTACCACCTTTATAGAAACTCATATGAGTGTAATCAAGAGATGATGGCAAAGTATGAGCAAATGTTTCCTTCTGTCCCATCACATGGGAGAACCGTGGATGAGTTCTTCACATCTGCTTTTTTCCCATTTGTAAATTAAGAGGAAGAGGAATGACTTCTCTGGAATGTTCTCTGAGGTCCCAGAAATTTCAAACTTTTCTTACTGAGCTCTGGGTAACCCCTGAGTTTGCCAGAGTTCGTTGTGGCAGATACGAAAATTGACTTTCAAAGGAAGAGAATTTATTAGCCAGTGTCCCAAGGCACTTTTCCCTTTAGTGGGTACTCAGCGGGTCAGGGGGCAACTATATGCCCTTCATCGCAAAAAAGCACCTTAAGTGATGGGAAGTCCTTGGTTCTTATGAAAAGAGAGAGAAGTTTTAAAACATGAATCTCGGTGCAGCCAGAGAATCTAGAGAAAGCTCATTCAAATAGAGATGGAAGGACAGCTCATAAAGCAGCCTCACAGCAAGCCGCAGGAGGAGAGAATGGCTGGGCTTTGAAGACTTTGTAGAGATGATTTTAAAATTAGATTTTAAAGGGATACGTGGGCATAAATTAGCAAGTCTTTCAGCAGTGTGACAGACGGCCCTGATGTGGACGTCAGTCAGCCCCACTGCCGACCGACAGGTGCGCAAGGCTGTACCTCCGAGGTCCTGCAGCTTCCTGCCTGGTCTTACCAAAGAAGAATCGTCCCGTCTCTTCCATTTCCCGCAGTGTCCAGAGACATTCATAGGATGGGTAGGAGGGAGGAATCACAGACCCAGGTTTAGGAGACATTGGAGTCTGCGAAATGGGAGATTGACAGTTTGTTGGCGGCTTGTGGGCGGGGCTGTCCATCCCTGGGCGGGGTCTTCGCCATTATTTACATACCTTTGCTCCGGGGACTTGCCCTTCTTTCTTGGTTGTCCCCTACCCTGAACCGTGTCCTGCTTTTGGAGGAGTGGGTGGGAGTTGACGGGAAGTCTTAGCCGCACATGCAGGGCCAGATGCTGAAGGCCTGGGGTGGGGTGGGGCGCTTCCTCATCTAGAGGAAGTTTCTGGAGGTGGATATTTAAGTGTGAAGTGCCTTCGCGTCTGTGTCACGCTGACCAGAGAGCGGGAGAAGCAGGGCTGGAGGCGTCAGGGCCACCTCACCACCTCAGCCGTCCTCACCTCACAGGTCACTGGCACCCGTGACATCTTGCTAAGTAGTCCGTAGTCTATTCCTGACTCACTGCTGCTGGTCCACCCATGCAGTGACTGAGCTGCTGTGGACGACCCACAGGCCCGTGAGAGAGGAGAACTGGAGACCAGAGGAGGAAACCGTTGTCCCAATTGACTAAAGAGGCTGACTGTGCAGAACTGGTACTTAAATTTTGGTCTGAGCCAGAGCCCCAGACAGGCATCTGTCCTGAGAAGCGTGTCGTGCCCTGATGGGACCTCATCCAGAGTCCCTTTTTTTCCTAACTTGTTAAAGAATTTTGCCATAGCATTGATGGCTTTTATATTTAAAATGGAAGTTTATTTATACAAACATTGTTTGTTGGTAGTAATTATAATCTATGAATGACTGTAACAGAACTGTGAAAATAATTGGGTTATTAATGCAACACAGCTCTCCTGATGTGAGCTCTTGGCCATAAGCAAACATTTCCTTGTCCGGTTTGTTTTTGCGTTGTTTTCCTGGCGGTGGGTACTGGGGATCGAGCCCGGGGTCTTCACACTGAGCTATATCCTCAGCCCATTTTATTTTTTTAATTGGGAACAAGGCCTTACTGAGTCACAGAGTTGCTCAAGCTGGACTAGAACTTGCAGTTTTCCTGCCTCAGCATAAAGTCAGTCCAGTGACGAATAATCAAGTCTAAAGCCACCGAGGACACTGGGAGAAAGCTGCGTTTTCTTCCAGAGCCGTGATCCTCAGCTCACAGCAGTGCACATTTTTCTTCTGGTTTTCGTAAACTGAATGCGATTTAAATGCGGTTGTGTTCACTTTGATTGCTCCGATCGTGAGCAGAGCTGAAAGCCCGGGAGACCACTTCCGAGTAGCGTAGTGCAATCCACGTTGGCTTCCGTGTGATCCTCTCTGAGACGTGGCTGTTGTTGCCTGTTACTGGTGGACCGAGGCGTCCCTTGTCCTCCTGCACGTCGTCTTACAGAAAGCTCCTTACTGCCAATTCTCGGGGCCGCTCCTTCGCACCAGTGACGTTGGGGCATAATGGCCTGTCAGCAAGGCATTGAGCAGCAGAGCCGCTTGTGCGTTAGTGGAAAGCAGAATCACGAGTTAACTGCAGCAGCGGCGCACGCCTATAGTTCCAGCCCTCGAGAGGCTGAGGCAGGAGGATTGCCCTGAGTCCAAGGCCGGCCTGGCCTCCATAGTGAGCCTATCTCAAAAAAGGATTAACTGCAATGATTCACCCTGGATTCCTTAGCAGTGAGCGAGCCCACCAAGAGGCCACCAGGGTGCAGCACAGGCGGAAGGGGCTGAGGGGTGGCAGCCAGCCATGCCTGTCGCTCTGCCCCACAGATGAAACCACAGCTCACACATTTCAAAGCAGAAACCACGTGTCACCGGAAGGGAGCAGCAAGTCCGCCCTCTCTGTTGGGGACAGACTCCTGTGGGACCCGGATTTCCTTGCAGGACTCGTGCTCGTCCAGTCTGGCCCTACTGCGCCTATTGCAGGGTGTTCATCACGTGTCTGCCCTGTGGAAGTCCATGGTGTCCTGGAAGAGAGGCAGGAAGCCGGGACTGCGGGATGGTGGCAAGGCTGGTGGACCTGCAGGGGCTCCACACACTTCCTGTTGCCCCTCTGAGGTGTCAGGCAGACGGGAGGATCCCGTAGCCGTGGTGTCATTCGGACTTCTCAGCTACAATGAGGACAGGGTCCATGACCTGGGAAGGGCCCAGGCGCCCCAGGTGTAGCAGTCCCTGAAGAGTACGGAGGCAGGTGGGCACAGGAAGCCTGGGGACCTCCTGCATCCGTGACGAGAGCGTGTTTCCAGCCACTCAAAGGCCTCCGTAGCATCAGGTTCTAAATCAGAGGCCATTTATGATGGTAGCTGGGAAAGAGGTTTATTCAAAGACAGCTGTGCGGGAGATGGTACGAATCACTCCAGAATCGCCCGTCTCTCAGGTTGCCCCGTGTTCCGGGTACTTGTAGAATTACGGAGCAGAGGGAAGAGGCTGCCAAAGTGCAGGCCGCAGGCCTTGCTGGGATCCTCACCTGCTGCTGGCTGGGGAGTCCCCTGGTCACCGGCACGTGCATGTCCTTGCCCTGAGGATTCCACTGCTGCCCCACCTCCTCCGGGTCCCCACTCTGCTCCTGTGGGGAGGGAGTCCTCAGGAAGATGTTAGTCCCCCACCTGCCGCACGGGCACATCCCTGAAGCTGGGAAGAGGGGACGGAGCTGCTTCTCCCTCGCCAGCTGCCCCTGGGAGCCTCTGTTCTCCTCTTTAGTGCTGGACAGGTGGGGTTATAAGATGACCGGGGAGGGGCCAGCATTCCCCGGAGACAGGCTGTCCTGTGGGTATCAAGCACTTGGAGCAGGGGCTATGTGAGTAGTGACATCAAGGACACTTACCAGTGAGCTGACCAGACCAGAAAACCCTGGGCTCAGGTGGCCTGAGCAGGTCATGCCAGTACATGCAGACTCAGGTGCTTCACCCCCAGTTGGGTGGGCACACGGCCGCTCCTGTGAGTCACCAGCGTCCATCTGGGTGACACCGCTTCACTCTGTAGAAGAAGTAAGATCCGGTGATAGCATTTGGGGGAGGAAATTTTGCTTTGTGACTCTGTGGCGTTGGGTGTTGGAGGGACAGATCCGAGCCTGTGAGCCCACACCCAGCTGGTGTGTGACCCACCTCGCTGAGTGCCCGCACAGACGCCGAGCTGGCTGCGCCCGTGCCCTGGCACTTGGGGCCAGCGAACAAGAGAGGAGAAAAAGAAGCCACCAGAAAGGACTTAGGCGTTTGATGTCATATGCTGGCACCAGCTCAGTAATTATTACTCATATGTTAATAAAAGCAATCTATTCCCAATGGAGTACGTAGGGATTCTTCTGCAAGCTCTGACCTACGCCTTTAGGGCCGGAGGCTCCGCCATTCTGAAGGCAGTGCTAAGGGACTACGAAAGGGACCTGGGTCTGTGGTCACCAGGCTCCGTGAACTGAGCTGGATGTCTGCGCCCTGACGGGAGAGAACCCATTCCTGACTTGGGATTGCTGGGCTGCCCTCGACTGAGGTGTGGACCATTAAAACAGACACAGCCGCACTCACCAAGACAGTGCCTGTCACCGTGGGACAGCCGAGGCGCCGCACGCTGACTTTCTGAGGACTCTACCGGGGGTGCCACACTGTTGCCGAGCCAGCACCCGTCAGTTTGCTCTTCCCTAGGGCTGACTGGTTGTGTCTTAGATTTGGCGCTTCTTCGGGGGCTGGCGAGGAACACAGCTGTCAGTCGCAGCGCTGGTGGTTCAGATAGAGCTCTCCACTCACTTCAGATCCACATGAGCGAGGCTTGCATCTTTTAGGTGAAGTCACGGCTTCGCATGTGTAGAACCTCGAGTATGATGGGCCTGGTGGCTCAGGCCTGTCATTCCAGCACTGTGGGGGGCTGAGACAGGAAGATCAGAAGTTCAAACCCAGCCTGGGCAACTTAATGATTTAGCAAGAACTTGTCAGAAAAATGATTTAAAAAGAATAATCTGGGAAATAGCTCAGTATGAAAGTTCTGAGTTCAGCCCTCAGCACCACAAAAATAAAAGAACTCAGGATAAGGATGAGTATGTGCCAGCTGGCGCCATCCCCAGGTCCTGGCCACTCGCCATGCTGTCATCGTCATAGTGTCCCCCTGTGCTGCCAAGTGTCCTACACGGTGACAGCCCCACAGTGGCACTGGGCCTTCAGGCTACAGTTGCATCAGGTCCCTTGGGGAAGAGATCCTGTGGAGTCCTCCGATGTCCACCTGTTGGAGACCTAAGGATTGCCCATCCCTTCAGTCCTCGGCGTGCCTGGTCCTTAGTCCTGGGTGTCCCGGCGACGAGATAATAATTAAGACACGGATGTCCTGCTCACAGGGACGCTAAAGGACTCGTGTGTAGCGGGCGTGCTGCCTCTTCAGAGCTTAGCGCCAGGACCTGGGGACAGCTGATTCCAGCCATGATTGTCTAGACGTTAGTCACCAGCAGGGTGCGTGGGGGCAGAGCCAGAGGGACAGGTATTCTGTTCCCATCTAGAGCCACAGGACAGGAGTGCGTGTGCAGTCAGCTGCCGTTTGGAGCGCGTGCGCCCTCCCCGGAGCAGGGGCCCAGGAGGTGGGGCCCTGTGGTGCCCTGCCTGCCCCTCCTGGCCCAAATCCCACCTGCTTGCATCAGACTCGGCTTCACATCCAGCCTACAGACCACAACCCGGAAGGCCACACGCCACGGAGAGATGTGCCTGCTGACGCCGTAACGTACGTGGCACAGCCCAGACCTGCTCCGGGAGACCCCCTGGCTGCCAGCCTGTAGGATCCAGGGTTCTGAGGCTGCACTCCCATGAGGAGAACAGGTCTGCAGGGAGGGGTCCCCGGGCGAGGAGCCCCCGCCTTCTGCGTCCCTCTCCAGCAAGAGGCACAAGCAGCTCCGGTGAGGTCTCCTTCCTGCTGCCAGTCCAGCCTCCCACTGCTCGTGTGGGCAGTTGCTTGCCTTTAGGTCCAAAGGGACAGACGAGCATGTAGGCAGCTTCCTCACAGGCCGGAGCCCTCCCGAAGGTGGCTTCTCCAGCCTCCCCAGATCATGAGATAAGCGGCTGCGGGCTGAGAAGGCACAGCCCTGTTTCCCTGCCAGAGATTGGAGCACACTTGGGGTGGACACAAGGGGCTGGACACCACGTGCCAGTGTCCATCCAGGACCTCCTCCTCCGGCCGCCTCGGTTTCTACATTCATTTACACTCTAAATGCCTCTGCATGGCTAATCTCAGCAAGCACCATAATCTTCCAGAAAAATACAGGTGATTTTTATTAAAAGCACAAAGCTGAGAGAGACACGTGCCTTCTTTAAGAAACCCTAGCAACAAGAGTTACCCCCAGGTAGTTCTGCTGACTCCAAATCCAGAGAGTGGAGTCTGAGTACGATCCTGTCTTAGTTAGGACGAGCTCAACTGCCAGCGAAAATGCGAACAGTCCTGGCTGCAGCCAGGCAGGAGCCGCCCAGGCTTCCGCACCCGCCGGCCAGGAGGTCGGGCTGCAGCTTTGCTTCTGTGTGTTGTGTTCCCACGGCGACAGAAGGTCCGGCGTGGCCGCTGTAGCTCCACGGTCACCGGCGTTTCTTCCAGCCTGTATGATGAAAGAAGATGGGACTGGCGTGCTCTGTCCTTTTAAGGGCATTGTTTTAGACGTGTTACTGCGTGCGTCTGACGTCGCCAGGCTGTGGCAGAACCGAAAATTGAAGCCCAGTTTCCAGGTTCCCAGCCCAGGCTTTTGCCACCCTGTGCACCTGCACCGCACGCCCGGCCCTCTCTCTGGATGACATCCCTGGCCTGCACCTGGCCCTCAGCCCATCCGCTGGGCTCCACTAGCTGAAGCTCTTTCTTTCACGGAGGCATAGATGAAGGGAGGGTTCCACCTGAGCCCTCTGTACGTGGCTTTGCCGGCCTGTTTCGTGGGCTCGTTTGGAGTGAACACATCGGTTGTAGCATTGGAGGGGGTTTTCCTGCAGCAGTCTGCCACCTTCACGGGATGACTGCTGGCCGTTAGATAATTCACACAGGCGTAGCTCTCATGCTTACATGGCTTAGAAAGTTTTTGTTCTAGGCTCCCTGTGGTAAAAGTGTGCCAGAGCCCACTGATGTCCAGGTTACGGCAGAGGCCTTAGGGCCATGCAGGTGGGGCCTTTCTGAGAATCAGTTACTGGTTTACTAATGCAAAGGCGCTAAATTGACACAGGGACCATACTTCACGGCCGTGGCAGTGGTCAGCTTCGTCACGGTGAAGCATCGTCCCCGATACCCGTAACTTCGAGGAGGGGAAGGTTAACTTGACCCACGGTGTCAAGGGGCCCGGTCCATGCCACACTGGCTGCAGAGCAGGAACCTCCTGGCGGTAGGGCCCGGGAGAGGCAAGACGCTGAGCTCGCAGAGGCTGGGAAGCAGAGCTGGGGCCAGTGCCATATAGCAGAAGGGGCCAGGGACCAGAACACAGTCCCCGAGGCCCAGCAGGACACGCCCGGCGCATGTTCCATACTGCCCCTTGGTCGATCCCTCATCCTTTCCTCCACCCGTGGATCAGGACTTCGAAGAATAACCAGTTTTGATGGCATTTGACATTCTACAAAACCAAACGAGAAAGCTGCACACCGGTCAATTTTGAAGGTCATCACCAAAACCGCTTTTGAAGTAGTTGGGTACCTCGTGATGGTTCCCGCATGAAATCCTGTCCCTGTCATACGTGTACTGAACTTTTAATGAGGAAGAATCATCCAGAGTAAAAATCATGAGACTCTTCAGTATAAAATTAACATGTCAAAGATTTTATGTAGCTTATGAACTAAAGAGATTGGCAGAGACACATTTTAAAAAAAGGAGGGGGCAGTGCATGAGCAGTTAGAATGGCAAGGTGGGCCTGGGACAAATCCAGCCTTTGAACTGGGAGTGGGTAGGGCAGGATGCTGCGCCAGGCTGTGCCCTTCCGTGGCCCGCCCTCGGCTCCACCAAGAGTCCTTTACAGTGCAGTCAGCTTCCTACAGGGATTGTCAGGAGGTAACGGCCAGGATGAGAGCAGACACGGACAGCGTCCCGTGACCCCGAAGTCTGTACCTGAGGACGGGGTGATGCTGTGCTGAGGGACGGGCCGTCCATTTTTCTTTGCCTTCTTCCAAACCTCTCACACCCCCGGACGCCCCCCAAGTGAGTCGCTACGTAAGAGCACCATTCCTTCGTAACCATTCCATAGACCCTTCAGGGAATCTTGACTTTTTATTCATGAAAATGGGTCATAAATCTCTTTTAAAATGTGTTATCAGGAAAGTGCTTTTGCTGTGTCAGAAAAGGACTTCGCTGCCACGCGTTTTTAAAAATCCTGATTCCTTGGTGGACGTTTCAGAGCACGGCTTCTTCGCCGTCTTTCCCCCCTCTTCACCTGGTAGGCACTGGGAGGCCCGCTGTCCTGAGTGTTTCTTTATATGGTAGGTCAGGGTGGCAGTAGATGGCAAAACTGAGTCCGTGTCCACCAACCCATCCCACAGCCCCACGAGCCCACGGCCCAGAACATCAGATACGCAGAGAACTGTTCTGTGGGGAACTCGTGTTACGCGCTGCTCGGCAGCAAATGCAGCTGGGCCTGATGGCCTGGCTAAGCTCTCGGGGTCTTCTGCGTGGCCATCCTTACAGGCCGTGACCCTCGGAGCGTGTGTCTGCAGAGCTCATCTGCCCAACCCACCTTGTCATGTGCTCTGGGGTCATTTTATTTTGTCCTTTTTCTTTTTGGAAGTGCTGGGAGTAGAACCCAGGGCCTTCAAAATGAGCTACATCCCATCCCCTGCTTTTTTTCTTTCCTTCTTTCTCTTTTCTTCTCTTCTCTTCATTTTTTTCCTTTTTTTGTTTTCTCTTCTCTCTCTTTTTTTTGAGACAGAGATTTGGTAAGTTGCTCAGGCCGGACTTAAACTTGTGATCCTGTTGCCTCAGCCTTCCAGAGGGCTGAGCCTTCCATTTTCATAAAAAATTAACAAGGTATGATCACACACACTGGTGGATGTTTAAATTTTCAAAAAATAATTATGGTAGAAGTCACATTGCCCTAAGTCCCCCTCAAACCCTCCCCTCACAGTGAACACGCTCGTCCGGTGTTCTCCCCTCCCTCTGAAGCACTTGCGCGAGCCCCTTCATGAGCGTCTCTAGTTGTGCTGTTATGGCTGGCTCAATGTCGTGAATGGACTCAAACCTTGACCTTTCAAGGTCATTTTGATTCCAGACAGAGCCAGAAGTCTCACGGTGCCCGACGGATGGCCGAGGTGGGTGAGGACGCCCCGCCATGCTTCCGTGAGCTGCCTTTCGCTGGGCGGCGCTCCGCGGCAGAGTTCCCAGGCCGTGCCCAACTTTTCTCACTTGTTCCTTTTCTCTTTTCTTTCCTCTTTTTCCCCCCTCTTCCTGCATTCTACCATTGCCACGGACAGAACTGCCTGGCTGGTGTTTTGGTCCCAGGAAGAGAAACAAAGCCTTGGAGTAGATCTCAGCTACCTTAGCAGCCACGGGGTGGGTGAGGGGCCACTGGACGGGCACCCTCAGCTCACTGCAGGTCACTGAGGTTGGGCATGGCCATCACACAGCACTGTGGCACCATACCCCTGCTGCAAGGGCCGAGTACCAGCCAGGGCCGGTGGTGCAGGCCTATAATCCCAAGATTCTGGGAGGCAGAGGCAGGAGGATGGCAAGTTTGAGCCTAGCCTGATTAGCATAAGGATTCTGTCTCAAAATTAAAAGTAAAAATTTAAAAAGGGCTGGGAATATATAGTTCAATGCAAAGGTCCTAGGTTGGATCCCTAGTATCAGAAAAGAAAAGAAAAAAATAACCTGGACTCTTCTACGCAGAGTAGATCTATATGCTCCTACATATATATTCATGTCTTTGTATCTACAGGCAGACCACTTAGTGTGTGAGGTACTCATTTTCTAAGGGGTAATTGGAGTCTTGGTTATAATCTATAAAAAGCCAGGCTCACTGCCAGTATGATATGTAGTTTAAGTTGGGCAGACCACATCCTTCAAGACTGGCTGGGGGAGCGTGAGGCCAGGATGTAAGGTGGCACCCATGACGCGGGTGTCCTGTCTGGCCCGAGGGCTACAGGGGCTCCCTCCCCAGAGCCAGTGGCAGGAGACTGGCCCCCTCCTCCAGCGACCCCACGGCGGCTGACCTCCCTGCCTGCCCTGGTGTCCACTCTGCCCAAGCGAGAGCTAGGACATTCCGAAGCTTCCTGCACATCCGGGCCGTGCACTGCTCCGTGTACCGACGCAGCAGCATCCCACGCCACCTGAGTGTACGGGAGACGGATGGGTCTCATTTTAAGGTCCTTGGGATGACAGAGTCCCACATCTTTTCCCTAGGCCTGGCTGACTCACTTTAACAAGCGTCCACTGAAAGCCGAGCTGCATTCCACCTTGGTTCATATCTCTTCCTTATTTCCTCTCTTGTAGATAAAGAATTCATCTACCGAGCACGCAACGGATCTGTGGTACTGCTCAATGTCGAAACAAATTTTTCCCAAGTGTTAATAGAAGGCAAAAAAATTGTAAGTACTCTTTCTAATGACCAGGATAATTTCTGGGTTGGTTTGGGTTTTTTTCTCCTGCAAGTCAGTAAAGCAGAAAATGACTTTAGGTTTCAACTTTTAGTATAGCTGAGGAGAAGCAGTAAACTCGTAGCACTACAGGCTGAGCCACGGAAGATAACATGACAGCAGAACAGTGCTAATTTAATAAGAGGGAAGCGCAGTTTCTTCCCGCGTCCGGGAATTTCTCTGCGGGTGTTGGGAAACAAGTGTTGCGTGTCGTATATAATTGGAAGATAAAGTCCTGAAGCTTTAATGCATTTACAGAACAGTTGCAGTAATACCTACAGAGTACTTGGGAGAACTCGCTCAGTCTCATTTAAAAACAAGAATCCTCATGCACGGGGAATATTAACGTAGGCACTGTGACTTCGCCATGCAATACTAACTGATGTCTGTGTTTTAAAACAAGCGCTGGGCGGATCAGATGCCCTGCCTTGCCGTCTGGGAAAGCTGGCTTTCCTGAGGATTTAGATGACATCAGGGTTTCGAGTTAAGAAACAGTGCCTGACTGACGTTACACACTAAAAAGCAACTTTCAGAGAAAGAGGGCTTCGTCTCGGGCCACACGCTTGCCAGAGCTGGGTCACACACAGTGACCAAGAGCCCTGGTCCCCGGGCATCTGGGTGGAGCAGGCAGGGAGGCAGGTGGGTGCGCCGGCCGAGGCTCCAGGCCAGGCCTCCTCCGGGCTGCGTGAGGCGCCTCAGGATGGTATTTATGAGCGAGGAGATCCCCCATCTCAGGCTCCCTAGTGCTCAGGGTGTGGCGGGGAGCACAGGGGAGCGGGGAGAGGCGGGAGCCGCAGGAGGGACGGCGTTCAGCGCAGCAGCATGGCATGGCTCCGGCGACTTGTAGGAAAGCTGTTTTGGTGAGGCGTAAGGAGAAACCTGCCAGGGATGCGTTTAAGACAGAAAAATCGGAGCCCAGAAAGGAAGCTTCCCTGGGGCAGAATCGCCACAGCTGCCCCATCCATGGATTTGAGGATCACGCGTGACCGTGGTGGGGCCAGCAACGAAACCATCAGGAGAAACATTTTACACCCGTAAGGGTCCGACCGGCAGGCAGTGGGCGTGGTGATGAAGGCCTGTGATCCCAACAGTCTGGGAGGCTGAGGCAGTAGGGTGGCAAGTGAGCACAGCCCGGGCAGCTGAGCAACTCATCATGACCTTGTCTCAAAAAAAAAAAAGGAAGACAGGAAAAGTGTGTTAATCACACGTTCGAGAGAGGGAGGAGAGATGCGTGAACACGCGAGCCGGGAGCATGGCGCCAAGCCCAGGTTGGAGAGCACTTCGCGGGGTCTGTTACATTTTTAAACGGCTAGCTCATCCTGACTTTGCCCCTTAGACATCTGTCCTGTAAAACGTGCCCACGCCACAGAGACGCCTGCACAGGTACGCACCCTCCCTGCCAGCCCACTGTCCCCGCGCTGCTTGGGGAGGGCAGCCCGGCTGAACTCGGGGTCCTCTGCCTGTCTGCAGGACAGGATGCATTTCTGTCCCCTCGCCCCACAATGCTTTGCAGCGCTGTGCAGCTCTGGCTACATTTTCCCAGCCAGGGGTCAAGGCAGGCTCCCCTTTCTGCTTTCTTTCACACCCCAAACAGCTGTCCTTCTTTGCACAGCTGAGCACCACATTTTTGCCTGCTGGTGCTTTCTGGCTGTTTGACTGTTGGAGAGGCTTGTCAGGCAAACCCTGCTAGGTGCTGGAAGGCCAGGGTGTGCCGGGGGTGGGGGGGAAGCTGTGTCCTCTTGGCTTCATGCAGGCTGAGTGACAGTCCCTGTGCCCTGGAGTCTAGAGCTAGCTGGTGAATCAGAGATAGGCATTCATCTGTACACCCATACAGCAAGGTTGGGTACCCATGGGTTGGCTTAAGTGTGAGCAGAAAGGCTTGAAAGCACTCGCCTCACATCTCCCTGGGGAGCCAGGGCTCAGGACCCACTGACTCAGGACACCCGGTGGCTTTGTAGTTCAGCCACCTGGAACAAGACTCAGCCACCCTAGGGTAAGGACTAGTAATCCAGGTGTACAGAAGTAAGTGAGGTATTCTGAAGCTCCGACCCAAACTGGCTTAATTCCTTGGCGCCATTTTCTTAAGGTATTGTTGCATAGTGTGACATCTAGCAGTTCTCAAGCTTTTGGGCATAAGGAACTGGTTCTGTGAAAAACAGGATTTTCACAGACGATGCAGGGGTGGAAGGAGGTGTTAAGATGATTCAAGCTCAGTACGTTCATTGTGCATTTTATTTCTGATGTTACTGTATTGCATATGTAATGAGATCATTGAGCAGCTCGCCATGTGTTCATCTGTGTCTGCGGCTGCTGCGCAGCGCTTGCGTCGCCACCTCAGCTCCACTCCGGTCATCCAGCACTGGATTCTCATAAGGAGCAGGCAGCCTCGATGCCTCGCGTGCCCGGTTTATGTTCCTGTGAGAATCTGACACGGTCGCTGGTCTGACAGGAGGCTGAGCTCACGTGGTCGTGGAAGCGGGGGGGCGGGGCTGTAAGTACAGATGAGGCTTCACGTGCTGGGCCACGCTTATGTCCTGCTGTGTGGCCCCGTTCCTGAGTGGCCTCAGACAAGTACTTCTCGGAGCCCTGAAGGTTGAGGACCCCTGTGATGTCACCTTAACTGTCCTGTCTCTGTATGTGCTACGTGGGCAGCTGAACGCATCCGCACTGATGTGTGCCAGGCTGCCCCAGGGGGCTCGGGAGAGTGGGCAGGGGTCAGCCCAGCAGGCGCTGCAGTGCGGAGGGCAGGTGTGTCAGGGGCAGCAGTGTGGCTGGCATGCTCAGGGACCGTGGATGGTGGACAAGGGAGAAGTCGCAAGAGCAGGTCCCCTGGATGGGGGCCTGTGCGTGTGCCTACCGCAGGGGCGCAGCCGCACAGTACCCTGGGAGCCTTGGCTCTAGCTCGCCACCGCTCTTCCATGCTGGTTTTTCTGTGATTTGTGCTTAATTTATTTAGAGACAGGATCTTGCTCTATGGGCCAGGCTAGTCCTGAAGTCATTGCATAGTCCAGTCTGGCCTAGAACTCACAGCAGTCCTCCCACCCCAGCCTCCCAGGTGCTGGGATTACAGGTGTGCACCACCAGGCGCAGCTCATTTTCATGTGGTGCTGGGCATCAAACCTACGGCCTTGTGTGTGCTAGGCAGGTGCGCTGACCACTGAGCTCCGCCCCAGCCTCTTGGCACAGGCTTCTGAAGATGGTTACGGTAGAAGGGGGGCAGATGTACACCCTGAGACCTGAGGAGTCTTGGCAGGCAAAGGTGGTCTTCGCGTGCATTTCCGTTGACTTCCTGGGCACAATACGGTTGGTCTCACTGAAAACAAAAAAAAGTGAATAATAGGAGAAAAAAAGGATTGATTAGATATTCAGCAAAGTGCATCTAGTCACTTTAGCAGCACCGTCAAGCACAATTTTTCTACAGCGTTGTGACTTACTATATGTAGTTCTTGAAAATTCTTTCTTTTTTCTTTTAGGAATCTCTTAAAGCTATCAGATATGAAATCTCTCCAGACAGAGAATATGCGCTTTTTTCGTACGATGTGGAACCGGTGAGTACCCCCCCTTCCGCCCTGTGAGCACCCCCCTTCCGCCCTGTGAGTACCCCCCTTCCGCTCTGCCTCCGGGAGGATCGTGTTCCTATTCTGACGCCTTCCTCCTCGGTGCATTTGCATGGGTCACTGAGTCCTTCCAGGACCCTGCAGAATCTCTTGCGTGTGCCACACTGCCACGGAGGAGAGAGGGAAGGAGTCAGACCTCCCTGGCTGGGGCGCAAAGCCCTTTCTGGAGGAGCGCTTGCCTGAGGTTTTCCTGGGCACATGGTCCCCTGGCAGGCATTCACTTCGCCCCTTTGTGTCTTTTTTTTTTCCTCTCATTTTCAAGTGGTACCTTTTGCCCTGAGGGAAGTGGCTTCCACATTCTCGGTGAACTGAACTAATACATTTGCCATCTGGCACTGTGTTCGGGTGCGTGCCGAGCCTCGGCTCCCCGTTAGTGAGCGCAGCCCACAGCGTGTGCGTGCACCCCTCACTCCCACACACACGTCACCCGCGTGCTCTGTAGGGCCTCACTGTGAGCGTGAGTAGCCCCGACGCTTCCGGCGTGGGTCTCCCCGTGCTCTGTCCTGTCCTTGTCTGTGAGCGTGCTGGCGCTCTGAACGCCTTTGGCCGCGGCAACGTTGATGTGTGTAAGGGAAGCAGGTGTTCCGCACCTCGGGGACCAGCCTCTGCCCGGGTGCATCCCAGCAATGTCCCGCCATGTGCATGGACGTGGGTGTACACTGGCTCTGCCCAGTTTTCTGGGGACCACCCGGTTGGAGCACCCTGAGGGTCCTGGTGGGGGAGCGTCCCCCACATACAGGTTGGGTCTGCACAGCTCCTCGCTGGGTCCCTGACCCGGAAAAGCCGCCGGAGGGTTGGTGAGCCTGGAGATTTGGGAACAGCTGAGTGTCCTTGTCTGTCTGGTTGGGGCAGTAAGTGACCCTGACGCTCTCAAAGATGACCTTTGACCTGGTGACTTGCCATGCCCCCCGACCTCTCAGCAAGGGCTCCCTGTTCTCGGGAGGAGACTGCAGAGGGGACAGAGGCCGGGGGCGGCCAAGGGGCAGGGGCCGCACGTTAGCCAGAACTTCCTAACCAGGTAAACTGAGAGGGAACCCGTCTTAGGAGACAGGGAGCCAGGCCCGGTGGCCCAGGATTACAGTTGCAGGAGGATTACAAGGGCAACCCCAGCCTGGGCAACATCTCGAGACCTTGTCTTGAAACTTTAAAAAAATAAGAAAAAGAACTTTGTAAAAAGCAGGCTGGGAATATCGCGCAGTGTGATGTCCAAGGCTGCATCCCCAGCACCAGAAGGAAAGGAAGACCTGAGTGATCAGGCAGGAGATTCCAAGAGAGGCCTGACTCTGTAACTGCTGCACAAGTGGGCTAGATCGGGGCTGCCTGGCTGTGCTTAGTGCGTGACTGCTAATAATCATATCCTAATTAATTAATGCTAATAGTATATTATCCCTAGGTATTCTTGTAAAAAATATGAAAGGTCTTCCATTCGAGCAAAATCTGAGAACTCTATTAAATACAGCCTGGTTCCAGTCTCTTGACTACGCGGCATCTTGCAGCTCCCTCCGGTGGCCCGTCCGCATGGGCACGACCACATACGCTTCTCCTCTGGTCAGGAGAGCAAAGCCCGGGCTAGCCCTGCTGTCTCTGCGCGTCTCGCAGGCAGTTGGAGTATTTCATTCATGTGAACCAACCCAACTCCTCACGCAGAAGGTCACCCGATGCGGATGTGCAGCACCTGTTCAGTTCCTGGGCACCTTTCGCTTATTCCACCAGATGAGAGTGCCCATAAGCTGAGTGCCCACTTGCTGTAGTGTCCACGTAGTCCCTGGCGTGCAGCGATAGTGGTGCGCCCTCTGCCTGCTTCACCTGCCGCCTGTGCGGAGACAGTGAACGTGGCTGGCACGCGGGCCTGGCTTCAAGCGTGAGTTCTTCCAGCCACCGCTGACGTCTCACTTTCACAGCAGATCTCTCCGTGCCCATGGAGGCGGAACTCCACAGCCGGGTGACGTGTTGTCCGCGTGGCCCAGTGCCTAGCAGGCTGGAGATACATCCTCAGCCGCACCCCAGCTCCCCCGCAGTGTCTTCCAGGCTGGGGCACAGGATGCACTTCCCAGCAGGAACTCAAGCCAGTTCTAGTTCACAGTGGCATCACCAGTTAGGCTACTCCTGCCATCAGGTGGGACATCTGTGACAGGGACTTGGGCAAAGATGCTGAAGGAACAGAGCGTGGCTGTCAGAGGTGACGGCCAGCAGCGTGGCTTGGAGGCCCCACCCGGGGGCCGCTAGCTCGGCCGGCGCTGGAGCCGGTGGTTTTATACTCCTGGAAACTGTAGGGATGCATCAGTGCCTTGAGCGAGGACCACCTCGTTGCCATCCTTCAGCTCCAGCCCCCACCAAGACAGTGATTTCACCAAACACAGACTTGAGCCACTGTCCAGAGCGCTGCCAACCACAGAACAAGCTGTCCCGCTGACAAGGGGTGATCTTAAACAGCCTGCTCCTAAGACAGGCTGGGGCATGTGCTGACTTTCCTAGGCAAATAAATGATGATTCTTAGGATGGCAGATGGTGTTTCCAGAATGTGATTTTCCGAAGCGTGTGGAGGTCTCTCCTTGTCTTTGTTTTCCCTTGGAAGCCTGTGATGCCCCTGCCCCGACGCTGGGCATCCTGGGCAGGTGCCTGGGCATTCTGCATTCTAGTGAACAGTACAGCAGCATTTTCTCTTAGGTTTTCTTCTGTCTTATAGCACAGGGCTCCTGAGGGTTTATTGTAGCAAAAAGCCTGAGGTGGGCAAGTGTTTCCAGCATCATCCTAGCAGGCGTGTGTGACAGCGTACAGCACAGGCTGGCTTGGTGGTTTCTCCTGGCGCAGCTGCTGGGCTGGTACTTGGGCCAAGTCCGTGGCTACAGTTTTTGAATCTGTGGACATTAATGAGCTCAAGTGATGAGCTGCCTGGATGATTCCTAAATTGCCATCACCTCAGGCCTCCCAGTCCTTGGCTCGCCAGGGTGGGATGCCAACGCGGCTGGTGCTGGAGTTTGTCTTTGCGGCATATCCCTAGGGCATGGGCTGCTTGAGCAGAGGGGCCTCGCAGCAGGTGGGACATGACGGGTGGAGCTGGGCTGCCTCCCCAGCACAGGAAGCCGTCACATACGGAAGGAACAATTCTATTCCACAGAGATGCCCATTCTCTGAGGTGGAAAAGCAGGAGCAACAGCCAGGAATCTGCCCAGCGTCCAGCTCGGCACCCATCCTGCCTGCTCAGGGCGCTGAGGGGTTCTAGGCAGGTGGTACCTTAATATTTTGGTACCAGAGACCACGTGGTTTCCTGGGAGCCAGTTCTTCCACCAACAGGTGGTGCATCCTGGCCTTAGCTCCACTTCAGATCCCTAGGGCTTCGTGAAGAGCACACAGCCTAGATCTCCTGCATGTGCACTCACAGTAGGATTCACGCTTGCTCCTGTGACAGTCCAATGCCGCTGCTGCTATGACACGCGGTGGAGCTCAGGCGGTATCAGCAGTGACGGGAAGCAGCTACAAATAGAGATGAATCTCCACACACCAGCCCGCTGTTCACCGTCTGCCTGCCGTGTTACTGCATCTGGTAGGGGGTCCCTGTTGTTAACGACTTTCAGTTGCCTGGCCAGCCACCAGACAGAATGAATCTTCAAAAGAAACAAAACCTCTGGTTTTCTTATGAGACTCAAACATGTGTGAAGGCTCTGGAATCCACAAGGACTGTTGGTGGCTATCTAGCCTGGACTGAACGGTTTCTTAGGTGAGGAAACAGACTTGGCTTGCTTCTTGCCGCTGTTCTGAATTAACCCATTGTTGTACACCCTTAGCGCCCATAGGGTATCCTTAGGAGCAGACAGGAGGCTGCTGTCTGTCACCTTGTCCCGCAGCTTGTCATGATTCAAAGGCCTGTGGCGTTCTCTGTTGCCACTCATCAGGGGCCCAGAGGGGTGAGGCGCGTCCGGAGCGGCACGGAGGAGCCGGCGCTGGGGGGAGGGAGGAGGTAGGCGGGCAGATGCCAATCTGGGTGGCTTTCCTGGAGTCCTGTCGGGGGCCACCGCTTCTTGTCAAATTCCATACTGTCTGGGCAACTTTATCTACAGGGCACGATTAGAAACCAGAAGGCACATGTTTAAGTAAATAAAATTGACTGTGGTAAAGGGCACACTGCCAGCCGAGCACTCGACTCCCACTCACTGCAGGCGCAGGTGTCCCGTCACTCCGGCCGCTCGGAAGCAGGAGCCCTCTTTCCTGAGAGTCCATGAGGAGGTGTGATCGGCAGTATGGTGAGTGCCGCTGCTGGGTGCCATGCAATGGAAAGGCAGGCTTATAAAAGTGAGGCAGTGTGTCCTCATCCACCTTAGTCGCCGGACCTGGCACCCAGTGACTTCTGGCTCTTCCTCAGAGTCCAAATGACCATGAAGAGTCAGCATTGAGGCAGCCATGACAGCTCAGCTGAAGGCACTCCAAAGAGGACTTCCAGAGCCCCTTCAGAAAGTGGCAGGCACAGTGGGACAGTGTCAGAAGGCACGGAGGACTCTGAAGGGGAGTCAGCCATGTGCCTTGGCTGTAACAGATTTTCAAAAGCCAAGTATTCGCTGTGTCTTCCCATCACACCTGTGTGCTGCCCCGGGGGCTGGACGTGAGCTGAGGATTGCCATCCGTTGGGAGAATAAGGGGGCTGGAGACCCCCCAAGAGCACCTGTCCTGTGGAGGTGGGAGGGAGGCAGGCCCCCCAGGTGGGACAGGCTTGAGGGGAGACCAGGGTTGATTTGGCAAGATGGCAGGATAAAGTGGGGCTGTGAATTTTGGGTGCCCCTTGGTGCCACCGTGCTGGAGACAGTCTGTGGTCCCTGGGGGGACACCTGGAAGGATCTGGGCTGAAGGCCCATGGCATGGTGCTCTTCCGTGGTGCCAAGGCCCCCTGGCCAGCTCCACTCCTGTTGCCTTCCTGGCCCTGTGCTCTCTCCCTGACCTGTTTCACCATAGGGCAGCTCCAGATCTGGTCCTGGCCTCCCAGACTTAAGGGAGAAGGTTGCTGGGGGCCCGTGACCAAAGGGGGCTCAGGCTGGGCAGATCTGTCTCAGATACTTTGCACAAGGAGCTGCCCCAAGGCTGGAGCAGAAGGGGCAGGATGGCTGACGGCCCTGGGCTTTGCCCAGTGCAGCTGCAGCCAGCAGCCTTGCTCTGCAGCCTTCCTGTGCACGCAGTGGGCCAGCTTGGGTCTTCCACACGTCCAGACGTGTCTGCTCACCCTGACGGTGATGGACAGTACCTGCGGACAGGTGTCACACAGCTGTCCAGCTCCAGCAGCAGGCACAGACCAAGGTGGTTCACGTCAGTGGAGAGGTTTGTCCTTGCTGAGTGAGGGGACCTGCCCCGCAGTTTGCTCCCCTGTCCTGGGGTACTGCTGGATGGAGGGGCCTGCACGGTGCCACTGCTGCTACAGATGCTGCCCGTGGACCCCTGCGCAGGTTCCTAACCAGAGCAAGAGGACCAAGTGTCCTCAGTCCCTCTGTGACTCCAGGGGTGGCAGTGTGGTAGCTCCCATGACCTCCTGCTGGATGTGATACATTTCTCTGGCTGTATTGACCTCACATTTATTTTTCATCCTGGGCTGTTCCGGGGAGGAGTAGCCATTAACCTAGATTGTTTTTTTTTATTACTGGGACTTTTCTTGCCTTGTTTATTAGCTCATGAGTGATTCTAGGACCATATCCAGCACGTCACGCTCAGCTGTCTCCCACACACTCCCCAAGCTTTCATGATGTTCAGCTAAATAGAAGAGCTCACTCTTGTCTTGAAACCAAATATCCAAGGGACTCACAAAATTAATCATTTATGTCTTCCTGATAAATGGTATTACAAATTAAATCAAAATTTAATTACGATTTGGAAACAGCCTTGCAGCCTTTCTCTGTGTGTGTAGAGCTACCCCACGGTCCTGGGGTTTGTTGCCTGTAAGTTCTGATGGGCCCCACAGTTCCCTGGTAGCCGGTAGTTCTCCAGCATTGTTCAGCTGCAGTACGTGAGTCCAGGAAGAGCAGACAGGGCGCCGGGAAGTGCGTGTCAGCTGGCCACATTTTTCTCTTAGCTGTCACCTGAGTCTGTTTGTTCCTGGGTTTGTTGGCTTTTTTTCCCTTTGGTTTGGTGTCATTGTTTCCATTGAGGAGCAGGGTGATGAGGCTGGGAGGGTGTTCTCAGCAGCTGCTGGCCTTGATCTGAATAGTGAATTAAGATTCTCTAGAAAAAAAGACGTTAGCAGAAGACATACGATGGTTCTTACTAAGTTGCCCAGGCTGGGCTCACACTTGCAGTCCCCCTATCTCAGCCTCCCTGAGTGCTGGAATGATAGGCCTGCACCACTGATTTTTTTTTTGTATTGTTTCATCTGTTCTCATAAAAATAATGTGAAAGAACAGACGTTAAAGAAGAAAAGAATTAGATTATAAAAGCTCCGTGTGCCGGAGTCAAACTGCCCTCCCACTAAGCTGGGCAGGAGTTAGGAAAGGACTCAGGGTCAGGATGGAGCAACCAGAGGCGCACGGGGAATCCCAGAGTGCTCCACTGCTCCGTCCGTCTGCGCGGTCCTTCTGCAGAACTTCCTGGAGCCATGTACGTGATGTGTGCGCTAATTTTTGGAGGTATTATTATTTGAAAGCTTGTTTTAAAAATGGAAAACATTCTGTGTGTTCTACAATGTACGAATATTGAGGCTGTCATCTTTTTGGAGGGAGTTTTGTTTATATACAGAGAAGGCACCCAGCTTTCTTTGCAAGAATAGTAACTTCGCTGTGAATCGTTCTGCCGTTCCATCGCTTCCTGGGAGATTTTAAGGCACACAGAGCCTCCTGCCAGCTCTGTGCGTGCAGGGCCCGGGTGTTGTTTTTCTCTGTAGTTCTGTTTATCCCGACATAAGAGCAGACTGCACAGATGCTCTGGCTTTATGGTCCACCTCTGTATCTGGTATAGTGAGACCTCTCTTCTGACTCGTCTCTGAAATGCACCTTGCCTCTGTGAATGTGCTACTAGGAGCTGGGCCTCAGAGGAGGAGAGTCACTGAAAGTGTGGCCCTGACAGCAGTCTGGTGCCAGCTCCCCTTCCTGTCTCTGCTTCCTGGTTGCTGTGAGTTGATCATCTGCCCTCTACCGTGCTGTTTCTGCCTTGGAGCTGCCAACCAGGGACTCAGTCCTCTGAAACCGTGAGCCAAAATAAACCTCTTTTCTCGAAAGTGGTAGATGTTAGGTGTTGTCGTCCCAGTGACACAAAACTGAGAAATGCACCTGGCTCGCAGAAGCCAGGCGGCCTTTGCCTCTTTGCCCTGGTTGTGTACTCTGTTGACCCTTTAACCTCCGTGTTTTCTGGGTTCCTTTGGTCAGGAAGGAGGAGCACCAAGCCATCCCTAAATACCAGTAGGATCTGCTAATGAGGCGGGAACAGATGAGCTTCCTCTCTGTGCATGCCGTGTCTGTACCCCGTGTGTCCGGGTAGGTTTCATCTCACGCAGAATTTGGTGCGAAGGAAGTAGTTTCTCCTTGAGTCAGATCTGTGCGTTACCGTTTGTCCAACATGGCTTCTTGTGTTTTATGGCTGTTTTTTCTTCTCTGATAGAGTTGTCCCACAAACACACCTGCCCAGGCTGGGCTTGCACTTTTCATCCTCCTGCCTCAGCTGCCCAGAGTTCTGGCATCCTAGGCCCTGTGACACCAGCCTGGCTCTTAAGTCATTTTTTTTCTAGAAGCACTGTTTTGGGTCCAAGGACTTTCCTTTAACAAAAGCTTGTACAGCAGGTGACTCTGGTCCCTTTGCTCTCATTTACATATTCAGACACTTGCTGCTTCTGTAGGGATGCTTGCGAGGCTTTGCTGGGAGCCCTGGGAGAGAGTTTTGGTAGGAGATTCTGGCGTGGGGTCCGCCGTGGGCACTGTTGTCAGCCAGGTGTTCCACTGTGGCAGGAGATGCTGGAAATTTGAAGTGTGCGTTTCTTAGGGCCGTCCTTGACACTCCGTAGGAGAGTTCTGTGGTAAAGTGAGGCAGGCCTAGCGCCAGGACCCCTCCGTCCTGTCCGTCTTCAGCACTAACAAATTTCTGGGGCCAGGGCCACAGAGCTTCCTCGTGTGGAAAATAGGAAAAGTAGGAGGTGATCCTGCGGCCATCTTGGTTCCCAGGTTCCAGCCGTCACAGCTGTGACTGGCCGACAACATGCACACACTAGCGGTAAGACACAGAAACCCAGGCTCTCATCGAGCCACTCCTGTGTACCCACTTTTGCAGATGGTAAACTTCCTTTCCTCCT
This sequence comes from Ctenodactylus gundi, assembly GCA_004027205.1. Lineage (NCBI taxonomy): Eukaryota > Metazoa > Chordata > Mammalia > Rodentia > Ctenodactylidae > Ctenodactylus > Ctenodactylus gundi. Next base: position 40,022 of record PVKB01002057.1, on the reverse strand, counting down.
AGATTTGGTATGTATTGTAGAATTCATTTCGGTTTTCTTTCTAAGTGACTGTTATTTCTATGTAAAATTCTTTTAAGTGATTGTTAACCACATACTGAATTTTGCAATACTTATAATCCGCTGTCTAGTTACTCTCTCATTGCTGAGACTCCAACATCCACTGTGTCAGAGAGGAAAGCTTACTGTAGCTCACAGTTCCGGGAGGCCTCAGTCCACTCATGCGCAGCTGGCATCGCGGGAAGAAGGGCCAGGGCTTACAGGAGCAGCTGGGCAGAAGCGTGTCCTTCAGGCCACTCCCCCGGGGATCGACCACACCCTCAGTGATCCTCCTCCTTAGACGTTACATGCGGACACATGGATGTGCACCACTGTGCCTCGGTGTCTTCATTTGAACCACGAAGCCAGGAAAACCTGCTCCCACGACAAGAGAAGTTACTGTGCAAGTGAAGTTAAGGAATATAGGCCAGTTTTGTAAATTCTGACGACTTAGATGTGAGGACATTTTGTTTTTATCTGGTCTTTCTGCAAGGCCGTTCCTCCAGGCAACAGGCGACAGACAGCAAGGAGAAGAGTGGTCAGTCGAGCAGGAAAGAAGATGATGCCTCCCGAGGGACGTTAGGAGCCAGTCTGCAGGGCGGGAGGTCTAGCAAGGCCACTGCACAGAAGCCCAGGGGAGGAGGAAGGCGCCTTCCGGGGCCAGTGGTGGTTCTTCATGGCTGCCCAAGCGGGGGACAGGAGGTGATGAGCCTGGGAGGAAGGCAGGGCCCTGGGGTGCGTCTTTGGAAATAGGCCAAGGAGGACACGCTGTGGGCCGCCTTCTTTGTGTCTGTTCCCAGCAACACTGTGATGGGCCCCAGTGCTTTCAGGAGATGAACCCCAGATGCCAGCCCAGCCGGAGGAAGTGGGACTGTCCGTGTGGAGAGAGAGGCTCAGAAATAACTCGATTTGGGGGGTGTTCCTGAGGCAGACATTTGGAAACATCCCTGTGCTCACGCTGAAATTTTATTGTCTGTGTTTACAATATCGTAATACTTTACTTCCCATAATTATTATTTTTTCTTGGTATCTGTTTGCCACACAATGATTACCTGCCTTGGGGAAGGGCTGTGTATGCATACCTCCATACCAGGTGTTAATCACGTTATCTGCTGATCTGCTGACCTCCTCCATCCCCGGGGTCCTTCTCCCAGTATCCTCTGGTCTCTCCTTTATTTTGCTCTTTAAGTTACTTGCTTTCGGGGTTTCCCAGAGGAGAGAAACCTCACGACAGTTGACCCCCATGTCTGATTCTGACTCTACTGTATGGGAGAATACACATGCGTTGTTGGCAGGAAAATGGATGCGTCTTGAGACATTGACACTAAGCGAGATAAATCAGGCGGCTGAAGCAGTCCATGCTCCTCTGGGGAGATTTATTTGCAGCGCCCCCCATTGCTAACGGTACCATGCGTATGTGCGTATGCGTATGTGGTAACAAGTTCCTGGGCACGTCACATGTAAAGAGTATAGGGGATGAAGGACGTCGACTCTGTTAGGGACCTGGGAAGTTAGAATTTGGTCAGTGAGCTTCTGTGCTCTAGGGCTGGCGTCGGGTGGAGGACACTTGGCCTGTGCGTTGATCAGTCCTGTGTGTATTTAGAGAAGCTGGATCTCTGTGGCCCTAATTGAGCCACAAACCAGGTAGCCATGGCAATGACATCAAGCCTTGGGTTGCCCTCAAAAATCATCGCAAGTGGCAGAAACAAAATAAGCAGGTTATGCAAATTGACATCCTAAGTCACTGAGTGACCTTGCCTGTAGGTGCCCAACTTAGCCCCTTGCGCCCACTGCTGCTTGGTGGTGATTTGAAGGCCGTGAGAGCTGCCGCCTTATCTCAATGCCTGCTTTTCTGCTTCTCTGTTTCAGATCTACCGACACTCCTACACTGGCTATTACGTCCTGAGCAAAATCCCTCACGGGTAAGACACGTTTTCATTGGCTTTTCACTAGGACTCTGTAGCACATGATGAGCCACAGAGCATCAGCAAGTTTTACTCAGCCCTGAGGGCATATGGAGTAGGGCACGCTTATGTCTGCGTGATGGGTCTGCTCGGGCCAGAGGCTGTAGGGTCTGTCACTTGATAGCTAGAGGTTGCAGAGGTCACTGGAGTCCAGTGGCTGGCCCGTGTATGAAGCCCGGTCCCTGGTCTCACGCTGCCCACTCCCTGCTGTGACTTCCAAGCACAATGTCCTCTGAGCTGCCTCACCAGCTGCAGTCCAGCTCAGGAGCACCAGCTTGGCCCCGGGACTCCCAGGGACTGGGGCTCCTGGCCATGTTCTCACTCACCCAATAAAACCGCTCTCACTAAAGCACATGTCATCTAGACAATCCCAGGACTTGTTTGAGGCATCGAGGAACACATTGTCATCATAGGTGTGGCATGGGGTGGGTGGGGTGAGGGAGCTGGTCCTGGCCTGCGCAGAGAGCCGGCTCTGCTCACCAGCCCAAGACGGGAATCATGGGCACATGTCTGTGGCTCATGTTCGTTCCTGGTGGAATGTGCTTCTGGGTGAGGGAGGCTCGCTGCATCTGCTATTGTTGGGCCATTGGCTTGTGGTACCCAGCCGTGGGCGTGGGGAGGGACGAGCCCTGTAAAGGGCTCTGCGGTCTGCAGGGCTGGTAGACACCGCATGGCATTTCTGTGCCTTACTGGTGAGTTTTTTTGACTGCCAAGGACACTAGTCAAAGCGTGGAATAACTACTGCTTGAGTACGGAACTGATGAAAACCAGCTGCAGAGCGGGGCAGCCCAGCAGGGGCGGCTCGGACGGCTTTCGTTTCGATCCTGTCTGTCTGCCCTCTGTCTCCTGTGTCCTCTTCTCCCGTCATCCCCTGCTCCCCTGCCCTCGTTTCCCATCCTCCACACTTTCTGTGTGACGCTTCGGAAAGGTTAGGCAATGCTCAGCACAGAGCAGACCCCTGCACCGGGGATTTGGGTTGCTCCACCCGAATTTCCCGGGCTCAGGAGAGCACGCAGCAGGAGCCGCTAAGCAGTGTCCTGACGGAGCTCAGCCCCGGCCGCCACAGGATGCCCCGTTGCTGCTGTCTGTTTCTGCTACACTGAGGTGGACTTTGGGCAGGCCCATGGAAAGCAAGCCCGGGTCACCTGTTGTCCTTTGCCCTCAGAAAAAGCAGCGAGGTGTGCACAGAGCTAGGCGGCCAGGAGGGACTCGTGGCCGCTGGAAACTTACTCTGAAAATCAAGCCAGGTATGCTGAAGACGACTCGCTCTGTTAAAATGAGGGAAAGCACAGAAATCTTCCGTTAAAAGCGTATTTCAGAGAGAAGTGCATTTTCTTCAGCAAAGAGGAATACTGTTTGTCTTCAAGGTCACGGAAGGCAGGAACACACTTAGGCTGGGAGATTCATCTACCCCTTCCTGGAACGAGAGAATTTGCAGATAATGGATTTCTTATTCTGTTTTATATGCGCTTGTAAAACTCAGAACCCTAAACACCGTTCATGCCTGACGTGCCATGCTAATGTAGTGCCGCCCGAGTCCGAATGCAGGAGGCACACACCCTAGAAGTTGCCCCAGAAGTTAGGCAGACAGGCTGGGGTATCGCAAGACAGTCGTGGGTAACTCAGACCCTGGAGTCGTGCAGTAGTCCCTTCATAGATGACACGCCACTGCTAAAAGCTGCTTCTGGCGTTTTAAAAGTCCTGTGAGGAAGCTGGGCTCAGTGGTGCAGGCCTGTCAGCCCAGCAGTCTGGGAAGCTGAGGCAGGAGGATCCCAAGTCCGTTCCAGCCTGGACAAGTGAGCAGGTTAGGGAGACTCTCCCTTAAAATGAGCTGGGGATGTAGTGATGTGGCTTCGTGTGAAGGCCCTGGACGAGAGAGAGAGGCTGTGACACCTAGCCCGCATTACACAGCAGTATTTGGAAGGGCTCGAGTCCCAGTGCAAGGCTAGCTGACTCGAACTCCCGTGGTTTGAAAGTAACCGCTTTGGACTCGTTTGAATTAAGATGACACTTAACAAGGCAGAGAGTACGTGTCATAGCTGGGAAGGTCGCATGTTGAGTGGGAAGCTGGTTTCTTTCTTCCCTGTTTGTTCTTATCCAAGTGTGGTCAAATTGTACATGAATGTCTAAGTAAAAGACTTTGTTGCGTGTATGCTACATCAGGAGGCGGTTGGTGCCCGGCCATGCCCCCTTCACTTAGAACACACTGCCACTCTCTGGTCGAGAAGCCCCTTTCCTCCGTGTCTCTAAGAGGTGTGATCTAAAAACACAGCGGGCGCTGCTCCCGAGTGCCATCCAATGGCAAAACAGCCTCATGACAACATGGTGCATCCCCACCCACCTTCTGGCTCCTCCCCCGAACTTCAGAGAAACGCTATCACCGCTATCACCGGTGCTCACCAGTACTCACACTGTTCCATTAAGCAGAAGGAGGAGCGTGGCCGCATTTGTTTCTGGAAGCCAGTATTATCCTGTTACCAAAACCAGGCAGAGACCTAACTAGAAAAGAAACTATAGGCCAGTCTCCTCCATGAGCGTGGATGCAAAAATCTTCAAAAAGATAATGCAAATGGGAATCAGCTAATTATTACAATGACCATATGCCGAGTTGCTCGCATTCCAGAGATGCAAGGATGGTTCAACATATCTAGACCCACATGCAGAAGAATGAACCTCCCTTTGGTGGCATGGGATGAGACCGAGCGTGAGGGGCAGCCTTGACGGGCCTGCCTGTGGGGGCTGAGCCCTCTGTCCTCATCGTGGCAGCACTGTGGCTCTCTGCACAGCTGTGGTTTCAGCCCTGTGATGTACAGAGGCGCAGCTGACAGGAAAGGCTGGGGCGAGGCACTCAGTTCCACAGGGAGCCCTGGCCAGTGTCACCCCCTCCAGGTCTCTCAGCAGCCTGCACCAGCCCCCAGCTCCAGCACTGATGACTGCCTGCCGGGAGCCTTTCCCCACATGGCCTTGTTGTCCTCTGAGTGCCAGACCCCCTCAGCTTTGTCCCTCTCTTCAGCCCCGTGGGACAAGAGCAACGTAAAGTCTCATCTGTACCCTACCTATCGCCAACACAGTGGAAGGCCGAGGGGACACTTGGCCAACGGGAGCAGGATGCCATCCTGAGAAAGTGTAGGGGGCCTAACTGCACTCAAGTGATGCTCAGGTCAGAACAAGGTCAGGGGAGTGCAGGCAGCCTTGGAATGAGATCCGCCTCCGGCCCCAAACCGCTGCCGCACTCCAGCCCACGTCCGCCCTGCCAGGTCCCCGACAGAAGCCAGCTGAGCACAGTCTACAGTGACGTGGGTGACACTTAACAGACATTCCTTGTCTTCCAGAAGGTCTGGGTCTGCGTGACTTTACTGGGTACCTGTCCGTGAAATGGGGCACGTTAAGGTGCCCTGTGAGTTTTGGGAGAGCCTTCACTGACACTTGAGGCTGAGCCCCCTAATCCCCGTGGCCAGAGCAGCCCAGCCTCACAGTGGCTGCGTCTACATTTCATGTAAATGTGGAGGACAGAAGCTCTGGGGCCCCTTTAGTGTAAAACCATGGAGGTGCCCACTAGCAGTGGGGGAGGTGCTGGCTGTTGGCGGCTGGGAAATATTTATGACATGAGAGTCCTGCCCATAGGAATTTAACTGAAGCTGGTCCCGGGGATGCAGGTGAAGGAGGATCACGTGTCAAGTTGAGCCTGGGCAAAACCTTGTCTCAAAATAATAAAATGAGCTTGGGGATGTAGCTCAGAGCAAAGGCCCTGGGTTGAATCCTTAGTCCCAGGCGGAAAAGAGTCTAAAGTGAATCACTTACGGTGCACGCATCCCTAGGTGCCGTGTAAATTTAGGGCACCGCTGACCTGCAGCAATCGGGAACGGACAAGAGGCCTGACCCCATGTGTCCACCCAGCTGGTCAGTCATTAATTCCTGTAATTGAGCGTCTGCCTTCTGGGCAGCCGTCCAGGGCCCAGGGTGCCGCCGGCATTGCTGTGGCCCGCGTGCTGAGCACACAGGGGGACTCGGGAAACGTCGTCTGACACTGGCAGTGTGAGGCGTTGTGTCTTCAGCTACGGAAGCTGAGAGGCCAGCAAAGCAAGGTTTAGCTTTTTTCCTCCTCCTCCTCCTCCCGGCCAATGCTGTTGCCATGGGATAGGTTTCAGTCCCTCCGAATAGCTCGGGAATACAGATGGGCGAACTTGGCTGTGCCCGGCTACTCCTGGGCGTTGACATGATCGGTGCCTTGGGGTGTGCTTTGCTCAAATAAACAAAATCACAGAGCATGGTGTGACTATTTTGGGATATACCGAGTCCTGGTCGTTTTATTCTTCCTTAATCATTTTGTTTCTACCAGTCTACCTCTATCCTAGAGATAATTCATTAAAGAACCTGCCATAGTCTCTTTAGAATACACGAATACATAAAAAGAAAGAAGGAAATACGGCAGCAGGGAAGGGGCACAGACCAGGCCCATGTAACCCAACTCCCACCCTCACGGCTGCATGCGCTCTCGTTCGTGTTCTCTCTCTGTCTCTCCTTGTCTGTCTGTCTGTTTCTCTCCCTCCTCCTTCCTCCCCCCGCCCCGTCTCTCTTTCCTCCTCATGTCCTCCCTTCTCCATTCCTCTCCTCTCATCCCTGGATTGTTTCCTTAGGTAGAAACCAAAGAATGCCATTTGCTCCAGGGCCGTGCACCTCAGCAGGTCAGACCTGGTGCCGTCTCAGAACATTCCCGCTAGGTGCGCCAAGATGTGGAGCGCACCTGTGGGGGTCTGTTACTACGTGGGTGGCCATATGTTTCCATTTTAAATTGTGACATTCCTAGATGTCTAGCACACCAGTGTGCAGGCGTCTCTGCGTGTCTTGACAAATTCCTACCACTTGGGTTTTCCCGGTGTGGACCTTTCTTGGCTTCATAGAAGGGATGGGTATTTGAGAATTGAGGGAACCAAGCGGGGACAGAAGGAGGCATGTTGTTCAGCAAATGTGGAGGCAGGCCAGGTCCTGGGAGGGCACGATGGAAGTGGGCAGGGATGGGCGCGCCCTGAGGACAGAGTCAGAGCATCTGAAGTTCTGGGTTCTCAACTTCTGCTCTCTGTTTCCATTTCCCTAGGGACCCTCAGAGCCTGGACCCCCCAGAAGTCAGCAATGCCAAGCTCCAGTATGCAGGATGGGGCCCCAAAGGCCAGCAGCTGGTAAGGAGGTCAAGCTTCATGACCACATTTTGATTGTCACCAAGTTCACATCGTCTGGGCTGGGTGTATCTCGCTGGACTCGGCCCGCTCGTGGGGTGTGTTTGTGTGTGAACCAGGTTTTGGCTAATTGCACCAGGGGATTGAAAATGTGAGATGGCTCTGCCTCTGTAGGTAGAGAGTCGTCATGGAGTTGGGATGGCATGAATTGGTTCCTGTATCTGGTACCCTAACGTGGCATCCATCTGGGGCTCGGTATGCAGACTCCAGGTAGCCAGGAGTTCACAAGGTGAAGTGCAGGGAGCCTGTGTTGCAGGCCTGTAATCTCCACGTCCTGGAGGCGGAGGCAGGAGGATCGCAAGTTCAGGACCAGCCTTAGTGAGACCCTGTCTCAAAAGTAAAGAGGGGCTGGGATGTAGCTCCCTGCACAGGCCCTGCGCTGGGTTCTCAGGCCACCAAGAAAGGAGAGAAGATGGAGAGCATCTGTGGCCTGCAGGCGGGAGTTGCCGGAGCGGGGTCTCACCCTCCGTCCAGGAGGGGCCAGTGGAGAAAGCAGGTTTGTTGGCCATGGGCAGCCAGACCCTGCCACAGTGCGCAGGTGTCCCTAGTGAGGCCTGTACATCAGACATCTTCACAGATGCCCGCTCTGATTGGAAAATTGAGATGTGGCCCAACCTGTGAGTGTCAGGGACAGTACGGCGCAGAGGACCTCAGAGACACCAATCCATGGGGCGGGTCCTGCCCCGGCCAGCTGACCGCGAGGGCCCTCCCGCTGTCACACTGCAGCCAGTGGCCCCTGTGGCTGCGGGACGGATCTGGGCAGTGTGAACTGTCGATTTGAGTTGTGTGAGAGCAGGCGGCGTGCTTGCACCCCCAGAGCTGCCTTGCAGAGGCGGTGCCACCTTGCAGACTGGGCTAGGCGACATGGCTGCTGTGTTTACAGCAGTGGTCCCTTCTGCTCCTTTGAGCGGGTTAATTAGAGCTGCATTTTAATAAAATAGCACAGGAGACGGCCACACTGATAACCCAGCGCAGGGCCGCGCGGGACGGGCTGTCTCCAGTGACTTAGGATGTAGATCACTCACGCCCCCACCGAGCAGTGCGGCTGTCTTGGGTGTGCAGTGGGTACCTATCTTGAGCGGGGTCAAGGAGCTGGCGAAGGGGACCCTCGGGAGCCTCTGAGGCGTCCTGGGGCCGCAGACTCGCTCATCAGAGATCTGAAAGCGGGAATGGGGCCGGCGACCTGGGGAGAGGGGCCACGAGGCGACAAATGCTGGCTTTAAGCAAAGTGAAGAGATGGTGGCAAAGAGTGTGGAGAGGGAAGAGGAGAACACGGGGAGGAAAGTCAGAAGGGTTAAGGTGCCGCGTGTGTGTGTACGCGCCAGTTTCCCACGCGGGGCATCTTATTAGTTTGTGTCGCAAGTATGTACTAATGCAAAGAACGATTTGGGGGGAAAGAAAAAACTGTCCTTGGACAAAGGCCTTGGAAGCACTGCGCGGTGGGCAGCAGTAGAGGCTTAGGTGTTGGGGGCTCGGGCAGTTGGATCTCCAGCAGCCATCTTCAAAGGCTCAGAAGCCTGTGGTGGCAGAGGCCTTCTGCACCCTCCAGCACATTCTGTACTTGTGGCTGTCACCCCTCAGAACAGAGCCTCCGCCGGCCATGGATCCCTCAGCACTGGTGCACACGGCTGGGCACCCATACCTGGGGGAGGACACGGGAAACTGAGGCCTTCCTGGGTGTTCTTTGTCAAACCTTCTCATGATCATGAAGAAAAGGACATTGGTGCCAGGCCAGGGTCAGAGTCTCTCTGCTATACCTGCAGTTTCGCTCCTTGCCACCCAGGGTTGCACTAGGCCTACAGACTTGCACCCCCACACCTGCAGAGGGAGATGCACCAGACCCTAGGATAGGCCTGCCTGGTGGCACAGCGTGCCACATAGAGGAAAATCTACTCGGGTGCAGAAGGAGGAGCTCAGTGCTCACGGTGTGCAGTCACGTCAGAGTTAGGTCCAGGTTCAGGAGGCAGATGAAGGTGCCAGCTGGGGCCTCTCCAGAGCCTGGCCTGGCCAGTCCTTGTTCTGCTTGAAGCCACTGCCACCTCCTGGATACTTGACTTTTCACACATCTTCTGCTCCCAAAGGGATGGGTGTAAAGAGAAGCAGCTGCCGAAGTTGTCACGTTTAATCTCTTTAAAGAGTAAGTAGCGACATAGCTGAAGGGTTAAATATTCCATCAAGGCTTACGTCTTTTAGAATGGGTTACAGTAAGACCGTATTGCCCGTAATCCCCTTCCTCTTCTCCCCTTGTCTCACGCGCCTGTCCATCGTTCTCGGCGCTCTGAAGCAGCGCTCGCCGGCAGTCTACTTTCCTGAGCATCCTTAGAAGTCAGGAGCAGAAGCGCAGTGCGTGCTGCTGCCGGGTGCCATATCGTGACAAGGCAGGCATGCAGGGACCTGGTGGCGTGTCCTCGTCTACCGGAGTCACTGGGTCTGGCACCGTGTGACTTGCAGCTCCTCCCCAAGACAGGGGAATGGCGTGGATAACTGAGGGCGTGGAGGCAGCCCTGACAGCCCCACTAGAGACCCTCCAGAAGGGGGCTCCAGCACTGCCTCAGGGAGTGGCGGGAACAGGGGGACGAGGGGCTTGGACTGGGGGAGGGTTTTGAGAGGGATTCATGGCCTCGTGTCTCTCACTGAAAAAAAGGTTTTTTTAATTTAAATGTTCATCGTATTTTCTGCCACCCCTCATAGGTGTGGCTTCTCTCAGAACACTTCCAGTCGCAGGTGCTGGCTGCAGCGTGTGGCCCAGCCTCCCTCCTGGGCCGGGCTCCCTCTAGTCACAGCAGTTTGTCCCAGTCACTGGGGTCCTCTAACGGGCCTGGGACACTGCCTGAGCTCTCTGAGCTGCTGTTGAAATAAAAACTAAACGCAGAGACAGATTGGCTAACTGATCTCTTAGCGCATGCTTGTAATCCTGAACCACTGAGCGTGAAGTAACAGGAGAGCTAACGGGCAGCGTCCGTGAGCTGTGGTACGACAGCAGTGACAGTGAGGGACAGCCCCTTCCTTTCTGCGTCAAGAAAACGAAGGCTCGTGATATACTCACTGCTCGTATTTCAGGTTGGCGTCAAGGATGTTACTAGACGACTGTAATGTTTGAGTTTCCACACCTGTAAATTCGAGGACTTTTTGCTAGTGATTCTTATAGACTGCATATAAGACAAAAGCGTGAAGATAGCATCCTACCCGTTGGAGCAGGGCTCGGCAGACTTTACCATGAAGGGACGACTGGCAGCTGTCTTGGGTTGGCAGGCCTTAGCACCTCCTCCACGCCGATTCTCTGCTGTTACAGGACATGAGCAAGGTAGACACAAACTAGCGTGGCTGCGTTCCAGTAAAATTTCACTTGCCGCCTCCAGTGGGCTGTCTGGGGGCTGCAGTTTGCTGTATTTGGCAATAGTGTGCCCTCTCGTGGAAGGACCGAGTCCTGGTTCATCACCAGACGGCAAGTCCTCACCAAGCCACCTGTTTGCAGAGGGAGTCAGCAGTCAGGAGCAGGCTCTGCAGACTCGAAGCTGTCAAATGCCGACAGGCAACAAATCTCTCACTAGCACTTTATTTTAAAAAGTAAATATTGATCCCTGCAGCAAATAAGCGCTGATGATCCTGAGTCAGCCTGGACACAGCCACAGCTGAGTTCGCAGGACCAGGACCCGTGTTGAGGAAAGGCAGCCCCAGGCCTGTGGCTGCAGAGCCCCTGAGTGTCCGGAAGGTAGCCATGGGCGGCCAGCAGGAGCCCCAAGTGCATCTTCTTCCCTCCGTAGGGTGCACGGCCCAGCCAGTGACCTGAGCCCCTTGGAGGGAACTTTGTTCCACCTCTAGATCACGTGGTGATGGGTCCTGCCTGGTGGAGGGTGCCCCTTCAGAAAGATAGATGGAAACTGAGGACCCAAAACCCTCACCCTACCACGCCGCAGCTTCTGCCGCAGGGCTCCTCTCTGACCGCAGTTGCTCCAGCAGGTACCCACGTTCTTTCCAACAACATTTGCACAGAGCCCGGGAGATACCATTATCTGCCTAGCCTACAAGTAGAAAATTGGACTTTGAACCAGGCTTGGTGACAGGCCTCCAGTCCTAGCATTCTGGGAGGCTCGGGCAGAATGGTCACAATTTCTAGCCCAGAAATTTAGCAACTTAGCAAGAACCTGTCTCAAAAAATCGAAACGGGTTGGGGATGGAGTTCAGTACAAAGGCCCGGGGCTCGGTCCCCAGTGCCACCAAAATAAAAATAAAACATAAAATTTAAAAATGGAAATGACTTGGCCAGACCCATAGGATTGAGGGAGGAAGTGTGTATGTGTGTGTTGGGGTGGGGGGGTAACCACGGCGTCTCCCCTTGCTCCCTGACCCCACCAGTAGTGGTCTGGCCCCAGACCTTTATATTAGAAACATGTCACTGCAGTACAAGGGCTGCTTTCTTTCTTTTCTCTCAGCAAATATCCCTGGACCAGGGGCCTTCCAGCTGCCCTTGCTCTGATCCCTGATGTCCGCCCGCCTGCACGTGGTCAGCTATTTATGTGGGGTTTTATCTGCTCACCCGGAACGTGACAAAACTGTCTGGTATAGAAATAGCCCTTCATCCTTCGTTTCCTTTTGTGTCGTTTCTACTAGAGGCCACCAGGCCTTGCAGGCAGCAGCAGGGACCCTCTGTGTCTGGGGACCCGCAGCGCGAGGTAAAGACACTTCGGGTACCTTAGCTGGCAGTCTGCAAGGCTAGGGGACATATGTGAATTCCTCATATACTAGTTGCTCCTTTGAAAACCAGAGCTGCGGAATTTTTTGGACAGGAGGCTGCACCGCTTTGGGCCACGTTGAGAATTCCAGGCTGGATGCCACAGGGACACGCGGGAGGCTCAGAGACAAAGCAGCCGTTTCCCTGGACGGCTGCCAGGGGCTGGTGGTCCACGAGCAGCTCGGGATGCGCGTTCAGGGCTGAGTCCTGCGGAACATCGTCAGAGACATCGGCCATGGGAAGCAGCAAGTGGAGGAGTGGCTGGGAGCCGGCTGCGCTGGGCTGGGCTGTCCTGGGCTTTGGGTGGGCACGGGGACGGCCCTGCGGTAGGCGGCGTGCAGGAATGCCCGCGGGCCTTTCTGCGCCCTGGACAGGGGCGAAAGGCTTCAGCGGACGCGCTTGTCAGCCACTTTCTATCGCTGGGACGCAACGCGCGAACCCACAACTTAAAGGGGGCGGGGCTTCTTTTGGTTCGTGGTTGCAGAGGCCTCAGTTCACGCGTGATTGGCTGGCAGTAGCAGAGGGGCGTGGCACAGAGGAAAGCAGCTAACAGCGTGGCAGCCAGGAAGCAGAGAAGGGAGGAGCGAGGCACAGGAATACCCCCTGCCGGGTCACGTGGTTCGCCCCCTCTCTGGGCCGTCTCTTGAGAACACGAGCTCACCAGTGGGTGAGTCCACCGGCGAGCACCGCGTGCCATGGTCCAGCTGCTTTCCACCCGCAGGCGATCTGGAGGGACATTGTGCAGGTTCAAACCGTCACAGCTGGTGAGCAGCTCTTCCGAGACAGAGGAGGACGTTTAAGTCCCACGATCAGGATTTAAGGTGAACTTTATGAAGAACTACCGTCATCATAAGGCTTTTTAGTCCTGAGAACATTCTTCCAGGAAAGGCCGCGGATCTAAGAACCCACGGGGAGAATCGGAAATCCTCAATCAGGATGGTTTGGCTAAGACGGTGGCTCTGTTGGCGAGGTTTTGGGCAGCCTGGATTCCCAAATGCCCCTCCTCACAGGTCTCTGGACTGACGACTGTGGTCTGTGCTTGCTGAAGCCGGTCCCCTGGCTGCACAGGAAGGCCCTGTAGGTGCGTCCCTGATGAGCATGACTTTCTGTCGCTAGGAAGCTAAGGGCTCCACCCTTGCTGGCGCCGTCTCACAGGAAGGGCACGTCCTACCATGCTCACAGGCTCCTGGCTGCGCCCTGCCTCACCACTGGCCTGGGGACAGTCCCCAGCCCTTCCCTTCTCCTCTCAGCCCATACTGCCCTGTCCACAGCAGTGGCCCAGGGGACAGGCCCATGGGGCGCGACGCTGCTCTGCCTTCTTCCCCTGGTGCCATGTCCTGTCTTTTCCCTGAGTCAAGGCAGGACCGAGAAGGATGGAGCTGCAGCTTCTCTGAGCTCCTGCTAGATCTTTCTGTGCCATTCAGAGTTTGGCTTTAAAGAATTTCTTAAAATAGTCTGTTAAAAAAGACTACAGTTTGAGCTCAGCAGTTAAGAGCATTTTCCTGGCGAGTGCAGAGCCCTGGGTCCAACTCCCCAACCCCACATAGGCTGGGCGTGGTGGCACATGGCACACCTGTGGAAAATAAATGAATAAGTAGAAACAGAGGCCTGCCCCACTGGGCATGGAAAAAAGTCCATTGAAAGACTTGGCTACCATGTGGGAGGTCCTATGTCCAGTCCCCGGGGCCAAAAAATATTTTCATTCAAATTTTCATTAAGAAAAAAAGGAGCAACTTGCTGCCAGCTGTCACGAGGCCTTACACAAACACAGTCTTGGAGGCTGAAGCAGATGTGACCAATTCTCAACAAGACCATAAGATATAAAAACTGTTGTCAGAGCTATTCCTTAAGAGAATGCGTGTCTCATCCTACTGTGACAGGATTGGGTACGATGCTCAGGGCAGGGAGGGTGAGGACTGCCACCTGCTGTCATCCACGAGTCACCTTGGGGCACATGCATGTGGCCCGGGAGTATTTTCCAGGAAGCCAGGAAGTATGTCACGGCTGTGACTTCCATAGTACCAAAATGTGGAGAACATCATGTGAGGTATTAGATGAAGCAATGTTCTTCAAATACCAACATGTCATTGAATGGAACTGAGGGCAGGGCAGGAGCTCTGAAAATACACGCTATCTGTCCCATCCAAGCTGCAGCCTGCCTGGGGAGGCCACCAGAATCCACCGTGAATCCCAAGGCAGACGTAGAATTCCAGTGGGCGGCATCATCCCATCTTCACTGACCCAGGACCTGGGACAGGCCCGTGTTGCCAGGAGCTGCCAGGCTACAGCTGAACCGTGGGGTCATGGGACCAGGATCCAGACAGACTCTGCATCTGGAGGACCCCTTACAACGCTTATCACAGGAACAGGAACCACACCCCTTCCTCTGTGCCCAAGTCTGTCAGTCCTTACCATAAGTCCTGGAAGGAAAAGAAACCTTCATGCTCTTGGTCATGACTTTAAAAAACATCCTTGGACACCAGAGCATCCGGTTCAGATCTTAGTGCTGGCACTGAACTGATGGCATCCTCTTTTTTTTTTTTTTTTTTTTTTTTTTTGGAGACGGGGTCTCGCTCTGTAGACCAGGCTGGTCTTAAAACTCACTATGTAGCCCAGACTGGCCTTGGACTCACAACAGTCCTCCTGCCTCAGTCTCCCGAGTGCTGGTATTACAGGCATGCGCCACCACACCCAGCTTTTTGTGGTGCTGGGGAACTGAACTCAGGGCCTTGGCTTGCTGGGCAAGCGCTTTAACTGCCACACCATTCCTCCTGCCCCCTCGCAGCATGTTCTGGCTGAGCGGCTTGGGTCGCCAACACTCAGTTTCCTCGTCCAGGCAGTAGAGCCAGCCCAGGAAGGACCACTGCCGGGATCGCATTAGCTGTGTCCCGGCCCTGGGAGGGCGCCTACCAGCCGGGACACTGTTGCCACTGCTGCTAGTGCTGTTACTATTACAATTCTCCAGGACAGAGGGACGAGGGCCAGCACACGTATGTCTCTCCCCCAGAGGTGGCACAGGTCGGAAGGAGGCCCGGCTGCCCTGGGCAGCTCTGGGCATACAGGGCCGGGGTCCCGCTTCAGAGCGGGTGTCCGGAGGGCTCATGACCCCTCCTGAGGTGCCCACACGGGGTGCCCGTGCAGCTCTGGTCTTGCTGTCTGCCATCTCTGGTGCCGGGTACTCTCCCGTTCTCCTCCTCCAGGCCCTTCGCTGTCTGTGAGCTGCTGAGTATCTCAGTCATTAGAGAAGGTCACTCCCAGGCCTGTCATCCCGCACTCTGGGGTGCTGCGGCCGGAGGACTGAAGGGCAAAGCCCAGCCTGGGCAGCTGAGTGACTTATTGAGGCCCTGTTTCAGAATTAAAGATAAAAGTGGGCCAGGGTGGCAGCTCAGTGTGATGGCCCTGGGCTTGGTCTCCAGGACCACAAGCAAGGCCAGTATTGGGCATCAGGGACTCCTCTGCTGCAGTGCCACCCAGCAGCGCCCCTGAACATTGGGTATCCCTCACGAAGAGCCCCCCGTCGTCCTCCGGCTGCTGCAGCCATCTCGCCAGCTCCAGGTTCGCGGTGCTCTTCGCTGGGCAGCACCAGGGGACCAGGCAGAAGTGGGACCTGCACCCATCCTGAAGCAGAGCCTTCCTGTGGGGTGTGTCGGTGCTCGCCGCGGTCTGGGGAGGGAGTAGGGAACATTTCATTGCAGTTGGCAAATCCACCAAGGGCGTAAATGGGTCCTTCCAGCCCACGAGGACACTCTTTAATGTGACATCCTGCATGCAGGGGGGCCAGGATAAAGTGACATCCCATTAATAACTCAAAGGCCTCTCATCAGCCAGGGTTAATTTGGTATTCATTGTAAAAACATTTATCACAGGCGCTGAAGCCAGTGACAGGAGCCAAGAAATTAATATCGCGAGGGTGGAAATCGTCTTATGTGCCCTCAAGTCATGGATGGAGACTGTTTGGGAAGTGATTTACTAGCTCAGCCCAGGCTCCCATCAGGAACCCAGAGGATGAAGCAATATGGCTGCCGTGTTGGGTTGGACCAGGAATGTCCCCAAAAACCTCATGATTGGGAGGAGATTCAACTATGGGGGTTAATCCGTAGATATTTCCGTGCTGTTAGAAGGTGAGACCACAGGGATGGACGAATAGCACAGTGGTTAGAGCACTTACCTGGCAAAGGCAAGGCCCTGAGTTCAGTGCCTCAGTACCATATAAGCCAGGCATGGTGTTGGATGCCTACGATCCCAGCACTTGAGAGGCTGAGGCAGGAGGATTGCTATGAGTTCAGGGCCAGTCTGGGCTCCCTCACAAATTCTGGACCAGCCTGGACTACAGAGAAAGACCTGTCTCAAAAAGAAGAGGAGGAATAGGAAGAAAAAGGAGCCAGTTGGAAGGCGCAGCTCACTGGGGATTGACCTGGAAGGAGCAGCTCACTGGGACTTGACCTGGAAAAGGCGGGTCACTGGAGCTTGAGCTGGAAGGGCACACTCTGGCTCCACCTTTCCTCTTGCTCACTCAGCTTGTCTGGCCATGCCGTGAGCAGCTTCTCTGCAGCTGTGCCTTCCACCAAGGCCCTCCCCCAGGCCGTTCCACGTTGCCGGCCACCACGAATGGACTGAGACTTTCTGAAACTGTGAGCCAAGGTAAACCTTTCCTCCCTAAGTGTGACAAGTGTTGTGTCCCGTCAGCGAAAAGCTAACAAGACAGAAAGGAGGTTTGCTCACTGCCCAGGGTCCCCGTCAAGTTGGATGCATTATGTTAGATGGCACAGCCGCATGGTTCTAAGGCACTGTGGTATTCATTCACACTAAAGTATGTGAGCAAGCGTTTGCCAGTCAGCCTGGGTAGATGGTGTTGCATTATGTAACAGTGACCAGGTGGTCCCGGGGAAGGGCTCCTGAGGATTAGGAAAAGGAAATGTGGCCCCAGAGGCTCTTTCCTGCCACCAGCAGGCTGTAGTCACAGAAGCACAGGTCATAATTGTGAGACTGTGGAAGAGGTGAGAGAAGAAATGCAGTAGAGGTACTTTTGAATGTCTGTTATATTGAGTAGAAGGGAGGGGCACAAGATAATTGGGGGGTCTTAAGACAGTATGAAGTTGGGCACAGTGGTACAGGCCTTTAATCGCAGCTACTCAGGAGGCTGAGGCAGAAGGATTACAGGTGTCAGGCCAACCTTGGCAACTTAGAAGAGCATATCAAAGAAGAAAGAGAGGGAGGCAGGGAGGGGAGGGAAGGAAGGAGGAATTTCAGTGCAAAGGCCCTGGCTTCAATTCCTAGTACCTCAAAACTATGAAAATCTTCATTAGGAATCATAAAGACTAATTTGTATGCTTGGCTCAGAAGCCCCTTTTCAAGAAACACTAACACTTCAAAAACTTTTTTATATCACTGCTATCCATAGCAATAATTTCTAAAAGCTGGAGATGCTCAAAGTTTTTACAGGAGAACAGTTATGGTACATTGACAGGAGGAGCTATTATGTAAGCATTAAAAATTATGATTAGAATAGACAACCTCTATAATGAGAAAAAATATTTACAAACCATGCACTGACAACAGATTAATATCTAGAACATGTAGGGAACTCAATAACAAAAAATGGGCAATAGATCTAAATAGACGTGTCTCAAAAGAAGACAGCGGCCAACAGACAGAAAATGTTTACCATCACTAGTCATCAAAGAAATGCATATCAAATCCACAAGGAGATACCATTTCATTCCTGTGTTATCAGAAACATCATGGCAGAAATCCATAGCCAAGGAAATGCTACTCAACTCATGGCATTTGGGAAGCAGAGGGCCAGAGGAGAACCAGAGAGAAAGGGGCCCAGGACCAGACATAATCCCAAGGCCATTCCCCCATAACGCACTTCGTGTAAGTAGCCCCGCCTCCTGAGAGCTCACTCATCAATGAACTCATCAGTGGGTTGCGTCATTGACAATGTCAGCGCCCTCCCTGTGCAGTCACTTTGCCAGAAGACTTAATCCTCTCAAGCTGACAATCAAGACTAACCAGCACATAACAGTACATACTTTAAAATAACTCAGATAGTACATTTCAGATATCACAAAAAGAGTGGTAAGCTGCCAAGGTGATGCAGCTCCGTTTTATGCCAAAGAAGAACTAAGAAAAACATGATTTTAGGGTTGGAAACAGGGCCCAGCCTTACTGTCTGTGCTGGTCTGGAAATGCAAACCGTGTTCTCCTCCTCAGCTCCACCGGAGCCACTTTTCTGCAGCTGAGACTGAGTAGAATATTGCTTCTTACAAATAACCAGATTTGGACAGGGAGCCCTACATCAAGCTTAGCAGTATTAGGTTAGAGCATTGCAGGATACTCTATCCAAGATAACTTATGGGCTGGACGAGAGTTGTGCATTAAGGAAGCATGCGTATAATGATGGAGTCTTGAGATGATCTAATGAGGCAGTTATAAATTAAAACAGGCTTTCTGCGTCTGGATGGGGAATGGAGCCATGGCCCTATGCATCACCTTTGAGGATGCAGATTCTGGGTGTCCAGTGGTGTTTCTAGCGGCCTGGGCTGGGATAGTGCAAGCTGCAGTCTGTGCTGCTAAGCATTCTCTTTACCGTACATAATGAGGGTCTGTGCCGTGCTCATCAGAATTCACCCATCTAGATGGAAGGAACGTAGTAATTGCTAAAATGCTTCACAGCTGGAAAATACCAGAATGAGGATTCCATCTCCTCGTTTATCTAGGGCAGCTGTAACCTTTTCTTCCCCTCAAGTGCTGACATGTTGTCGGGCCCACTCATTGTAGCACTTAATCTTACGCATCCTTGTTTTATTATTCAACTCTCCACTTTTGAATAACTTTATTTCCTAGATTCAATGTTAGCTGCTCAAGGACAAAGAATGTATGTCATTGTGTTTTTATCTTCCACGGACCATTGCTCAGTACTGGGCAGGATATAAGTTCTCAACAAGTATTTCTAAATGAATGATATCCTAAAATTAAATGTTGCATTTATGGTCATAAGGTCCAAATTTCATGGATATTGGGGAAATTTGATATAACCTAAAAGGTTTATGATTCAAGAACTCATCTGATGGCTAATTAACTCAACTCTTCATATTAGGAACAATGCTAAGAAAGAAACTTGAGATTCTTGAGCCAGATGCATTTTCCTGAAATGTCTATTATACTAGGAAAGACCTTAAAAGAAAGATGTGAGTTTTCACTGTTGAGATTTGTTGAGAACAGGCTGACTTGAGACCAGAGAAAAGATCAGAACTCCTTGGCTTTCAAGGCAACTTCAGAGGAAAAGCATCACTGTTCTTGTCCCACCATGACACCAAAGGGAATTCCACTCTTACTGTATCACAAAAAACTAGTTGTGCCTCCTAGAGTCATGTTCCTCTCTCATCCTTCCATGTGACCTTGAGACTGACCCCCATTCTAATCATCAGAGAGGTGGGGCAAGGGCACTTACTTGCTGGATTTTTTTTTGAGACAGGGTTTTGCTCTGTAGCCCAGGCTGGTCCTGAACTCACTGTGAAGCCAGGCTGGCCCTGGACTCATGGCAGTTCTCCTGCCTCAGCCTCCAGAGTGCTGGGATTACAGGTGTGCACCACCACACCCAGCTTTACATTGTGCTGGGGAATTTTCCAGATTTTTTTCAAACAACACAAAGACAAGGAGAGTATAGGATGGGAAATATTTAGCTCATATGAGAGAAAACATTTCCAAGGACTTCTGGAGCCATTTTATCAGTATTCAGGTCAGTTATGTGTAAGTGATCAGCCCTTACTGGCCATCGTCCGCCAATCAGAAATACTGGAAACTGACAACACCTCATCTTTGTAAGGGACTTGTTTTACAGTGGATGCCTGTCTGCCTTTAACAGGCTAATACCACACTCATAAGCCTTGGGATAAAGCTCATGCTAAAGCTGGAACAGGCATGAAAACAGTTAATCAGTGAGTTGATTTCAATGACAGGTCAAATTTTGTTTCTTTTAGACCATGTCTACTTGTAGATACTCCAGGGCTAAATTTTAGTTCAGCTATTTCTACCCTAACGAAGAGTTGGCAGATCAGTGAATGGGTTTGTGTGTTTGTTCTTCAAGTTGGAAACCTAATCCTTTATGTGAATGGTTTTAATTTTTGCTATAAGGGATTCCCTAGCCATGAAAAGTTGGAAGTATGTTGTAGTTTCCTCAGCCAGTTCTCATTCAAATAGTGTAAATGGTGGAAGTCCGTCAGTTGCGTCCCAGCCATCTGCTCCCTGGCCCCCATCTCACCAAGGCTCCTCCCTTTGTGTGCTAGCCTGTTGTGCAATCCTCCCAGACTGAGTTTGTCCATAGTCTGAACTCACCATTATGGAGCTTCCATTGGTCTTTGTGGAATAGTCACTACTCAGCACCTGGCACCACCGCCTCCTCAGCTTTTCAAGCCAGAAACCTGGCCTTCTTGACTTACCTACTTTTGTCACCCCCAACTGGTCCTTACCAACAGGTCCTATGAAATCTGCTTTGGATATTATTAAAATTCTTCTCCTATTCCCATCATCCCCTCATCTGTTTTCCTGTAAGCTGCCAAATCAACCCCAACTTCCGACTATTATCCATTCTATAACTGAAGGACAATCTGAGATCAAACTATGATCATCTTGATCTTCCTAAGTAAAATCTTCCGTCGTTTTGCATTGTTTTTAAGGTGAAGCTCGAACTCCTCAGCACACTTTCCTGCCCAGCTACTCTCTGACTTCTTTGCCTGTTTACTGCTCCCAGCCTGAGGACCAGCCACAGTAAGCTGCATCCAGGCCCCCAAACCTCTGAGACCTCCTCTCAGCCTAGGCCTGTGTCCTTGCTGCTCCTTCAGGCCAGATAACTCAGAATTCTCACTGTTTCACCCGCAGTTGCATCCTACTTGAGATCGAGTCAAGACTACTTCTGTGCCTGCCATCCCTGTGCCATTGCCATTATCATGGGAGGCCACTTACTATACAATGCTGTGAGTGCTTATTTGCTCACTTATTTCTTTCCCAGAAGATTTCAAGTTCCCTAGGAACAGCTCCCTTCTCCTGTTCACTAATGCATTCTCATTCCTGTAGTGCACACTTGACTATTAGTAACCATGAGTAAGTATTCTAAGACTCAGTAATTTAGTTCAACATAATACTTGCCTGAGGTAAAAGCAATTACTTTTTACAACGTGAACATAAACCCAACTCTGAGTTACAGTGTTTTCTTGGTACGTTCACGTCCTGTAGAAGCTAACTTGCCTTCCATTTTAAGCCACAAGTTGTGGCATACAATCCTTAAATATTAACTTTTTCTGCCTCAAAATAAATCATATTTACCCATGACATTATGTTAGACTCAAGGTCCACTACCTTCCAGTGCTCTGCAGATTATTTTTAAAATTACACTTGCATACACACGTCTATTTAAGCTAAGTTTTTCATTGCTCTACAAGCTCACATTTTAAAATATCATCAGCAGAGCGATTTGACTTTTAGTGGAATTTGAGTCATTAGAATGTCCTATGAGGTTATTGCTTTTTAACCCCTCCTTCTGTTTCCCCTGAGTCTAAGCACCAAAGGGCACCATTTCTGATAGGCTTGCTAAGTGAATTCTGCCCTCTAAATTTCCTCTGTGTTTCTGCCTTACAAGATTAGTTGACTCCAGAATCTTTCTACCTACACACTCAAAAATAAATAAATAAAAGAATACATTAAGCAGGCAATGAAAAAATCAAATATCCATTCCAGGCTAATAAAGTGAAATAGAACACCTCATTGTTCCATAGACTTAACCATTGCCTGCATTTTTGGCAAGTCAGATCTGGACAGTAAATCCATGTAATAACAGAGCCACCCTGGTGAACAGCTGCTTGGCCAGCCTTTCACCTCCCATGTCACAAGGAAATGTGCCAATGTGTTCATAGCGTCCTGACAAGGGGGCAGGGCCTGTAAATCCTTTCATCCAATAACCCTAAAATTTTACTGGCCAGGCATCCAACAGCTTGGTACTACACGCTTAGTGAAACCAAAGGCACGTTGCAGCAGACGATGGCCTAGCGTAATGGTTCTGAAAACACTGCAGTCCCGCTGTTATAACTCCACATCTTGGCTCTGTGCCCCGGGGTCTGGTTCCCTTGAACCTTTTGAGCTTTGCTGGCTGGGATGCCTGCAGGCAGAACCGGAACTGGGTGGCCTCTTTCATAATCTTGGGAGCTTTTCAGCAACAGTTGCAACGTCATAGTAAAACACAGAATACGTGAGCTTGTGTTTTTGATCACCGCGCTGGTACCCAGGGAGTATGTTACCTATAAAATGTCCAGTCTAAGATATTCCTGGAGAAATCATTCCTCCCAAAAGGATGCTGTGTTCCCTCAGGTCCTGAGGTCACGCTGGCAGCACCAGCCACTTTGCAGGTAAGTGGGTCCTGGTGGGTCCATTGCATGGGGCAGAGTTAAAATTCAGGTTGTCACAAAGTTGTGATGTTTCCTTTTCTTCGGCACTGGGCGAGGAGTCATTGCTTATATTGATAGATACTGTTGCAGCATCTGTCATTTCTAGTGTGATTTTCTCTAGCCAAACCTGAAAGCAGCACTGCACATAGAAACCTCAGCCTGACACAGCAGAAATGCTTCATATCAGATAGAGTCACCCGTGAGTGGTGCTGGAGCGTACACGTATCACTAATAATAGCAGCTGTTGTGGTTTGGGTTTGGAATGTTCCCCAAGGGCCTCATATATTTTGATGTTGTGGAATACTTACGGCACCATGTGCTTTTAAGGGGTGGGGCCTGATTGGAAGGGGTGGAACACTGGGGCTTGCCCCACAAGGGGCAGAATGCTGGGCCCTGACCTGGAAAAATGTATGCTAGCTCCGCCTACCCTTGCTTACGTGACTTCCTGTCTGCCATGCTGTGAATAGCATTTCGTTCTACTGAGCCTCTGCCGTGTGCTTCCACCATTTCCAGCTGCCCGTGAAGGGACTGAGACCTTCTGAAACCATGATCTCTAAAAAGTGTGCCTCCCATGAAGTTATGGATTATTATTATGTCTCAATAATGAAAATGTAACTAAGACAACAGCCCTGGTTTATTCAAGGCTTGCAGTGCCCTAATCATCACTGCGTTCGACACGTAGGAGGGATATCCTGTCTCTTTTGCTCCCCAAACCTCCATTCATCCATGAGAAAACAGATATTCAGAAAACGGATTTATTTCCCCAAGGTCACACAGTGATGGTGTCAGAGCTCAAACCCAAGTGCTGCTTCCAGAGCTCTTCCCTTGTATCAAATGCAGTTCCCTACCTGGGTGTCCACAGTGGCCTGTCTCAAGACCACATAAATTAATGACTGACCGTGAAACATTTTTTTAAATTCTTTTAAATGCCCTGTGAACATAGCATGTTGTCACTGTGGTAAGTGGTGATATTTGTCTGAGTCCATCCATAAGAACATTTCCCCCCAATAATAGAAACAGGATATCTCCTGCCTAATACATTTTCTGTGGGTAATTAAGGTAATAGCTCTATCTTTCTTCCTGTGAGACATCCTAAAAGTAAACAAAACATCATCCTGCTATTTCCCTCTGAAATGTCTGCAGATTTCATAAGCATAGTGTCACAGCCCCAGAGCCTACATTCAACCTCCAGGGGAATAGTGTTTCTACTGACAGGGGTTAGGTCATTAGTGTCAGACATCACAGCCTAAATACGTAAAAACTATATGTGTCTCACCCCAAGGGGTGATCTAAATGTTATTATTTTTACTTTCTACAACTCATTGGAGTTTTTAGATTTTTTTCAGATGCATTCTCCATATTAACAGAATGCCTTTATAAATAAAGTTAGATAAAATGCACACTCAACGCTCAGCATGAAATACGGACCGTCCCTAACCCCTGCAGTAGGTGGGACACCCTAGTCCCGCCTGCGTCATGGGAGTCTTTTTTGTTTCCCCCCACACACACTCTAAAAATAGCTTAACCACATATTTACGGGCCCCCAAATGACATACCGTTGGTATAGCTGACATTACATGGCTGTTAGTACATGGCCCTCTGCTCCTGCCGCTCTGCGTTTGCGCTCAGCCCCCTGTGTGACGACACGGAAGCAAATGTTTGTCACTGTCACTCATCCCTCCTGCTCCGTGTGGCAGCCAGCCCCTCACACCAGGCCGGGCACTGCCTTTTTTCCTGCTCATGCCGTGCAGGGCATTTCTAGTTCTTCTTGCAACATTTGCAGTGTCCTCCATGCCTTGTGCGCACAGTTCTCAGTGCCCGTGAGGCAACATTTCTGTAGGCTTTACTTGGCATGAATCTGATTTCTAACCAGGTTCCACATCTGGCCAGAGGTGCCCTTCCTGCATGTGGCCACGTCTTCCTTGGAAGGACCGTCCGTGAGTGTTCTAGAACGTTAGGGGCTGGCTCGGCACTCTCTCACGGCCATTACTTTACACTTGGGGGTGCTGATTCTTCTCACTGATTTTACTTCTGTTACCACTTTACAACTTGTCTTTTCACTTTTATTCGAGTGCCTTGAGTAGTAAGAGATGTTAGCTTGAAATAAATCTGTCCACTCGTTGCATTGTTATGTCTTCTTTTTAAGAAAAAAATTCCTACCTCGAGGCCTTAAGGATGTTCTCCCGCGGTGCAGCCTCACGTTTCTCATGATTTCGTCTTTCTCGGTTGTGTGCTCATCCACTTGAACTCTCGCTCTGTGAGAAGAAGCGCTCCTCTCGGACCCGCTGCCTGGAAAAGCCTTTGTTTCCTTAATGCCCTCCAGATCTGTCTCTGTCCGGTACCAAGCTGTGAGTCTGTGTGATTGGTTCCAAAACCCGAGCGCTCCGCTGGCCCTTGGCCTGTGGAGGTGGCAGATGCACACATGCTTAGCAGCAGCAGCTTTATCATGGAAATGCCGTGTGGCAGTCGTTGTGGGTCCGTGGAGCTCACGTGTGCAGGTGCATGCGCAGCTTGGACTGAGTTTATTTGGTTCTTTCCAAGACGTTCTTGGGAAATTGGCGTGACTGCAGCACGTTTATAGTTGATCGAGGGAGCATTGATAAACTTAGACGATTGAACTCTAACATATGGCATAGTTCCTTTTTTGTGATAAGGTCTCACTAAGTCATTAACTTGCCCGGGCTGGACTCAAACTTGTGAGCCTCCTGCCTCAGCCACTCAGAGTGCCACCGTCACTGGGTTACCTTTTTTAAAAATAAAGTATTTTGTTAATGTCATATTTTTCATAAGTTGCTGACAAATCTTTAGTTTAAATTTGTTCTTAGGTATGTTCCTTGGATAATTTGGGTAATCGTCTTAGTAACTTATTTGTTGCTCTGACACAATACCAACATCCACAGTTCAAGGGCGGAAAGATTTATTTGACTCACAGTTTCGGAAGGTCTCACTCATGGCCGTTCGCGGACAGCCTGCAATGGTGGAGGTCCATGGCAGGGGCTGGAGAGCTGCTGGCCCCGTTGGAGACAGACGCCAAGGGAAAGTAGGAGCAAAGTGGCTCTGGCGACTTGGACAAGGCTGAGCTTTCCCAGGAAGAAACCGTGTTTTCTTGCTTTGTTCAGGCTGCCAGTTGGGCCCCCCACAACCAGGGTGTGTGTGCCCCTCCCTCCATTCCTGGCCCACAAGTCAATAACAAACCCCCGAAAGCTCTTCCCTGGGCATCGTCCAGTTTCACCAAGTTGGTACAATCTTTCCAAGCATCTGCCCCTTTCAGCTAGGCCCTACCTCCCAGTAACACACGCTTCCACAGTTATCCCAACACACAAGCTTTTGGGGGATGCTCCAGATCCAAACCACAGCAGTAATCTTGTTTCATTTTTTAAAATACAATTTTCCCCAACCTCTGTCTACTGGTTAATAGCATTACACTTGACATTTTGCGCTAATCTACCCAGCAGCCTTGCCTGACTCACTAAGGGGCTGCTGCGGCCGAAGCCTGCTGGTGGACTTGCCCTGTCCAGGGAATGACAGAGCCCTTTATTTTCACCTTCTGCTCTCTGCTCCCTCCGAAGTGCTGTGGGGGGGCCAAGGAGGCCCGGCCTGCAGGCGCACCTGCTGTACCCTCCCCCGTGATGCCTCCTTCCTGCCCGGGCACCTGAGTGGCTGAGCAGAGGCAGCAAAGCCTAAATCAGGATCCAGCTCTGTTTGCTCAGTGCACCATTTTTGTCAGATAGGAAAGAAGGCTCTCTTAGCGTCACGTGTGGCACGCCACCCCGAAGTGTTTTTAGTGCAACCCAACCCGTTTCTGAGATTGTCGTCTTCCGTGTGACACCAAAGGAACTCCTCAGTGCTGAGGAACAAAGGGATGATCGCGTGTCTGGTCAGGTCCATGATTTTGGGTGGCACACGAGAGGGCATTACAGAAGATGGAAGCACAGACAGAAGAATTATCTTGTATCTTTTGACACAGGATCTCGCTCTGTAGTTCAGGCTGGTTCTGAACTCACTGCATAGCTCAGGCTGACCTAGAACTCAGGGCAATCCTCCTGCCTCCACCTCCCAAGTGTAGGGGGAAATAGGTGAGCACTGCCATGCCCAACTTACGTGCTGCTGGGGGATCGAACCCAGGGCCTCATGCCTCCTTGGCAGGCACTCTAATCACTGAGCTGCACCTCAGCCCCACTGTTTTTCTGTTGCCTTTTAAGCCTTGGCTTGTGGACAAGGGGAAAAGTCCTTGGTATCTCCTAATATTTGCTATCTTCATTTTTTGATAGAGAGAGAGCTCTCCGCAGGCTAGGACCACAGTCTTGGGCAGAGTTCCTGACAGTGTTTGGTTTGATCTGGTCTCAGTATTTGTTTTAGGTTCCCCACTGCTAAGAACACTGGTGTTCCTGGAGAGGTGACACACACAAAAAAGTCCCCCTTATAAGCAAGACATGTTTACGTAAAAAAGGAATTGAATGAGAGGAGAAAAGCAAATAATGATACCAGTGCCACACGAAGATTGCAGTAAATCCTGAAGGTAACCAGAGGTTGAGCCCACGTCAGGACGCATTTCTGCTACGGAAAGAGCTCAGTGCTTAGAATTAGCCCGCGGAGGATTAGTACCAGCCCTGGCCCGCCCCTCGTGGGCCACACGCCCCAGCCTCAGTTTTCTCGTCTGTAAGTAGAGATAAATGTCTTGCAGGGCTCAGTGATGTCACCTGTGGGCAACATTACTGAGCGTAGCAAATGTTCTGTCCCTCCGGGGCCACTGATGCTGGGAATGGAATCTCATTATCTTGAAGCTGGGCCCAATTCCTCATGATTTTTGTCTCGTGCTGAGAAAATTGCAAAATAAGGAAACATGACCTTTGGCACAAGACTGTGAACCTCTTTGACCTTGAACTTTGAGTCAGTTTCCTCATTCATAAAAAAAGGATGATTAAGGTACATATGTTGCATGATTATCAGTGAATCTGGGGAGATAGATGACAGGCAGGTGGGCAGACAGATACCACGTGACAGGGACTGCACACAGCACAGGCAGTCAACGAACAGTAGCTCTTTGTCACTGTCTACTCGCAGGAAAGCACATGACTTCCTGTCCGCAAGTGGTGGCGACCTTCATCTGTTGCGTAGCATGCTCCTGTGTGTAATGTGGATTTCAGTGTCAGGAGGGAAGTCACCTAACATATGTGGGGTCAAGAGGCAACAAGCTGTTGAAGGATGTTTCTCTAGGGCATCTGGGAATTTGGGTGTCCCGTTAGCATTTCTGAGGTCCAGGCTGTGTCTGCTGTGTGAGTGGGAAGTCCCTGGCCTGGGGAGCCCTTCCTCCAGCGGTGGTCCGCTTCTCTCTCTGTGTATCCCCCTTCTGCCCCAGCAAATGTCTTCTTAAGGACTAAAGGGGTAATTTGGCTCCCTGAGAAAGAATTTTTTAGGAGGCAATGGCCTCTCAATTCAATGCAGATTTTAGTATAAACACTGCCTTGCAGTGACAGTTGTGGGCTGGTTTCTAATGGGGGGCAGCAGCACAGGCTCAAGTGGCCGTGACGAAAGCCCTTCCCGTGATGCCGTGAAACCTCCTGCAAGTCACATGTTCGTAACGCTGAGCTGCATTATGCTGCTTGAGCATTTCCTGATATTATGAGTTTGAAATTCTGCCTTATTAATTAACATTTTCATTTTGCCTAAATTTTGGAGAGCACTGACTTTCCAGAAGTGCTAATTACCGAGCTCGCAGCAGAAGGTTGGCTGCATATTAAAGTTTTTCATTGCATGTTCCCCGCTGAGCTCAGAAATGTCATCATCCGGCTCAGCTGGCCATACAGGCAGGTGGAAGGCCCCTGCTGGCACACACCCCCCATAGTCTGGGGGGCTCTCCCGACCTGAGGGCCACTGGCTTTTAGGTCCTTCACTCCCAGGGGGCCAAATATAAAAGAATTTAAAAGGCAAAATAAGCTGGGCCTGGTGTCACAGGCCTTTAATTTGAGCACTCTGGAGTGCCGAGACAGAGTGGCAAGTTCCAGCCCAGCATGGGCAACAAAGGGGACCCTCTCGCAAAACCAAAGAAAAAAAGTGAAGGAAATAAAAGACTGGGATGTAGCTCAGTGTAAAGGCCCAGGCTCGACCCCCGTACCTGGAAAACACACGTAGTGGAAAGTACCCAGGCCAACTGTCCTGGGAAGTGTTGCGAGCCCAGTTAGAACCTACTCTGGAGACAATGCTGTATTCCCGTGTGTGATCTGTGTGTGCTGCTAATATTTTAGCCGTTTTTCTTCATGTTTTCCAATTCCATGTACTTTATTATACTTCCAACACTGCTGGGCCTACGGTGATACTATTACCATCTCATACAACCAAGGGCTTATGATAATCTTAATTGCAGTAGGTACGTCCTGCTCATTGAATGGATGTATAAGCAGTGAATTGCCATCTTCCCGTTGGGCAGCGAGCCCCTCAGACACTGCATACTTCCTATGCAGCACATTTGGGCTGCAAAGGCCCTGTGGTGGAGTTAGCGTGTCAAACCCCAGTGCTCCACAGAGGCACCTGCTGTGGACCGGGGGACTGTGAGTGGAATACCTGATCACCCTCTGATTGCGTCCCCACAGCCTCAGGTACACCCCCTCTCGCTGTGCGGAAATCTTGCTAATTCAGTGATTTTGCTAATGTAATTAAGTTGCATCGTGGTTTAAATCAACGTATACTTAGTTCTGTCCCACAGTTGATTGAGTGTGCTTAAACTTGGTTATAGATTGACCGCTGGCCGTCATTTCGTGCCTGTGACATCATTCCTGTGAATGATCTGGTTTTAGCATCAGCCTGTGGGCGTGTCGTTCAGTGCCTGGGTTGGGACTAACACAAAGGGACAGGCCGTTGGCAAGTGAGCCAGTGCCCGGCCATCTCTAGATACCTCACTTTCTATCCAGGAGCTAATTCAAGCTCTTGGGGCCAAGCCTGAGGACTTCTGAGCGTCTGTCCTGCCCACCCCCTGCGGCAGGAGTTGCCCCAAACCCTCGGCCACAGACAAGTATCCCTTCACGGCTCGTCAGGACCCAGGTCACAGCAGGAGGTGAGCAGCAGGCGGGTGAGTGAAGTGCCGTCTGTATTTACAGCCATTCCCCGCCAGTGGCACGACCGCCTGCACTCCACCTCCTGTGAGATCAGGAGCCCCTGTCTGAATATTTCACTACAACATAATAATAATAAACAAAGGGCACAAAAAGGTAATGCGCTGGAATCATCCCAAGACCATCCCCTCGGCCTGGGGGAAAACGTGCACAGTGGCTGCCTGCTCCCTGGAGAGCCAGGGAGTTGGGGGAAGTGGTGTCCGGTAGCTGCTCAGACAGCCAGTTGGAAGCGGCAGGACAAGAAGGACCAGAGACCGGGAGCTCCTGGGCAGCTGTGTTGACAGTATGAAGAGATCAGAGACTGTCGAAGGCGACCTTAGCGAAGGACACACCCGCCGGAGACGTCCGGGGCTCTTCACAGTGGGCCTGTGTCCTTCTCCTTTCGCTTCTGGCCCGTCAGGCTAGCAGCCTATTGGTGGGTGCCACCCCCGTCCAGGGCGGGTCTCTGCACCTCCATTGCTGGCCTGTGTGTCAGTCATCCACAGACGCACCCAGAGCTGGGCTTTGCTGATCTGCTGAGCAACTGTTACTCTACTCAGTGGACACTCCGTGATTAGCGGTCTCAGCGGCCTTGCTGCTCTCCGTCCCCTCTCGAGGTCAGCCAGCCCCGTGAGGTCGGCTCCAGCCGGCGGCTCCCTTCTCCACACAGTCCGGCTCTTCCCCTCCAGCGTCCTCAGAGTTGGTGCCTGTCTGTCCTCATTTCTCCCGTAATCTTACTGCAGTGAAGACTCTGACAAGGTACCATTGTCCCGTCTCCTCTGTCACTCCCACAGAAGGTGGGCTGCTCTGGAGGCTAGCCGTACCCGCAGGGGTCTCACATGGACCTGACCCACAGCAGTCCGCACCTGGCTTCAGGCAGGTCCAGAAGTCGGACAAGAGTCACTGGGCGCCGGGTGCTGCCAGCTCTACCCCCAGCAGGAGCCCGCGCACAGCCCTCCAGCAGCCGTCTTCGCCCCATGCCGGTGTAAGGTGGCAGCTCAGGTCCAAGGAGATGGGACTCCCTCAGTTGGGGGTGAACCCTGCACTGCCAGGGCCTTGGGAACCAGAGGCATGACTGCCCAGTCCCCTCTTTGCAGGAACCAGCCCTGTTACAAGAGCCCCTAGCATCAGGGAAGTCACAGCTGCAGTTTCCCCCAGTAATTAGGGGTCTCCTCATCCGGGGCAATTTGTCATCAATAATGTTACCTACCAGAAGAACAGATGCACTCCTCCTCAGGTTCCCAAGGCAACGGAAACAGAGGGGCAGATGAAGGTCAGATGCTTTGCACAGGGGACTAGCTGTTAGATTCTGTATGCAAAAAGGCCCTTGCACTCCTGTAGCCTCACGTGGTAATTCCAGCTTGCTATTTTACAACCTGTTGATGAGAACTCTTGAGGGACCAGAGGGGGCCTCACGGTCACTCAGAGTCTAAAGCCATAGAGCCGCCAGCTGGTCTAGATGTCGTGGTTGCCACTGGATCCCCAGCTACCTCCTCCCCTTTCTCTGCGGCCCCGTCTCCTGGTCCTCAGTCCCCTGCTTCATCAGACCCCCGAAGACATAGGTTGACCCGACTACAAAATTGGCAGGCAGAGTTTCTGGAACCTGGTGAGATTTGGTGGGAGCAGGGGGCTGCTAGGGATTGAACCAAACACCTTCCTACTGAGCTATATCCCCAGTGCATTCCTGTCCTTGACTTTGAGACAGGGTCTTGCTAAGTCTCTAAATGGTTCAGGCTGGGCTCCAATTGGCAATCCTTCTCAGCTTCCCAGAGTTTTGGGCTTACAGGCCTGTGCCACGATGCATGCCCAGCTGACTTATTTTATTTGTGTAGGGCTTTCCAGTGATGCGATCAACTGTGTAGTGTTTGCCATGGGACTAGAATGTCCCCAAAGCCTTGCCACCTTGCTTGGGGGACACATACTTTGCTTATGGTCTTTGCTATATCCATAGTGACAGCTGTTCCGGTGGCCATCCTGCTGTCCTGTGTCCCATCCTACACATTAACCTTCATGTCACATATTACAGAATCTTTCATCTTTGCTTACTACGGGAATGTCAGTGAAAACTTGATTTGTCGTAAAATGGAATAACTGAAGAGGTGACACGTGGGACAAGCAGTAGCCAGTCACTATTACTCAGATATGTTCTTGAGACCGGGAAAGTCTTTACACAGTCAGTTAAGACAGTCTGGGGGAATGGGATCCTAGAGTTGAGCCTCTGTTTCCCACAGATCACACCTTGGGTTCGTGATGAATGCTGAATTCCGCTTTCCTGATTCGTCGTTCCCCCATTTCAGTAGAACTTTGGTAACAACATACCTATTAGTAATTTACTAAGTCTTGTCCTGATACGGATAATTCTTGAGACCCTGCAATTCAGTTATGTTATAGATGAATGAAATCTGTCCGCGATGACCCACTCTGTGCTCTTTATT
Source organism: Ctenodactylus gundi (assembly GCA_004027205.1). NCBI lineage: Eukaryota > Metazoa > Chordata > Mammalia > Rodentia > Ctenodactylidae > Ctenodactylus > Ctenodactylus gundi. The sequence goes on along the minus strand of PVKB01002057.1, from coordinate 8,091 downwards.
TAGTTAAGAAAGTTAGAAGGAACAAGAGCTAGGGAACTGATGGGCAGCACGTCATGGAGCCCAGATGCTGGCTCCAAGGCCCCGTCCTGTCTCTGCTGTCACCATCCCACCCTCCCACTTCCCCCAGCACGGCTCTATTCAGCATGTTTCCCTTCTGGCCTTGGTTTTCCAGAACGAAGAGCTAAATTGCTCCCAGTTGCAGTAATTACCTCGTCCCTGGCTCCTGATGCACTTGTCGCTCTAGCTGCGTGCATCTCTTCTGGATTTACCATGACGACGCGGAACGCGCAACGTGTGCTTTCATTTTGGCCTACTGCGTGTTCACTTTAGGAGTGCTGAGGGTAGAGATGATCACTTAGTGCACACGCACACAGACCCACACGCTCTCACATGTGAATGTACTTTGCCCCCCTCTCACGTGCACACGCAGACACCCCATTTCTACTCAGTGACCTGCCTGACCTTGTATTAGCCTTTTAGAGTCGCTGAAAACTCGAAGCCTTGGTTGGTTCAAACCCAGCCCCCTCACAGGCTGGCTGAGGGAGGCTCGTCCGTGGTACTCCCACAGACAAGAGGAGCTCATGGCACACAGTGTTGAGCAAAACCGCTTCAGGGACAGACTCCGGTTTCGTCGAGTCTCTCTTCCTGCAGCTTCACCAATGGCTCTGGGCTGTGGAAACACGCATTGTACTAATGGTCTTTAGCAATAGTTCCATGTTGCAGAATTTATTGGACTTACTAAGCCAAGAAAGTAGGAAATATGAAAATATTTCCCTAATAAGGACTGAAATTGAGGAGGCCTCTTCTTTCATCAGAAAATTCACCAAGAAAATTGAATGAGAGTTCTTGTTTCTTACAGAATTCCAGTTGACTGGGTTTCCTCAGAATTCGCATGTGAATTTTATTTAAAGTGTTTGCTAGAAATCTCAGGCTAATGAAAAGGTGTTGCGCTGTGTAAACCAGCAGGAGCGCTCGGTCCTCTACGCTCAGTGCGTGCGATCCGTGTGTCAGACTTTTTTGGGCTCAAAAAATCAGTTTTCAGTTTGGGGACAGGGCATGCTGTGCCTGTCCCCAGCCTTCCGTTGTGAGGACAGTCAAGACCTAAGATGTCTTCAAGTAGATAAGACCCTGACCTCGGGGCTCAGGGGTGCAGGTCTCTAACCCCAGCACTCTGGGAGGCTGAGGCAGGAGAACCACAAGTCAGAGGCCAGCCTGGACAACTTAGCAACTTAATGAGATCTTGTCAATAAATAAATGAATAAATTAGCCAATGCTGTACAGAGACCCTGGGTTCAGTCCCCAGTGCACTGAAAGTAAAACACCAAGAAAAAAGAAAGAAAAGAAAAAAATCACGACACATGAAGACAAAGGCCATGCACGTTTGTAGGAATTGGACTTCTGCAAGCCGGTTGTGTCTGTGAACAAAGACGTCTCCTTGTGGATGGAGTGTGGGCCTGTGCATGGTCCCACGGAGGTCGCAGAGGAGACCGGAAGGGTGAGGACCCATGTGCCCTGAACCCACGGAACCTGTAGTGAGCCAGAGACGTGGGACACCACACAGGCGTTGAGAAGCAGGAAGCTCTGCGAGGTAGCAAGGGCCAAATGGCTCACAAACTACGAGCCAGGCCTGGCGGTGCAGGCCTTGCGTGCTAGCGCTCTAGGAGGCTGACGCCCGCTGCCCTTCCCAGCCTGCCATCGTCCGGGGCCACTGAGCACAGTGCGGACGCCCTCCTGTCCTCCTGCGCTGACTGACTCCGCTGCCTCGCGGTCTCCTCCCTCTGCCTTCCGTGCACCTCTGGGAGTCCACCGCTCCCTTCTCTGAGGTCGCCTCCAGTGTCAGATACTGTTGACTTCCAAGGCCCTGCCTCTTCGGTTGCTCCAAAATGTTTCTCTCCACAGGTTTCCTTTGGGCTTGGGTGTGAGGCACAGGCAGCCTTCTTCTCACCCAGGCTGCCCCTTGCCCCTCTGAGGGAGCAGCCAGGGCTGCTTGCAGCCGTGGGGAGATGAGCTCATCCGTGATCATGCTCTCCAGGGCAGTCTGACATGCAGCCCAGACTCCAAGGCATGGAGACATCCGGCTCCCAGGGTGTCTCCCAGGTGATTTGGGTGGGCCAGATGCCAGGAGACCTTCCAGCCCTGCCATCTTCATTGAGTTTTCCATTTCCTAGCACTAAAAATGCAAATGCGTGACTTAGCAAACTGAGAGTTAAGGCAAGCTGGAACCAGAGGAGGGAAGGCTGGAGCCAGAGGAAACACGGCTGCTTGTGTGGAAACTGAAATCCGGATGGCTTTTAGATGGCAACATGGACCACGGGAGAAATTCACGGTGTAAGGCATGCATCCCCCACGCATCCCTGTGTCTCCGCAGATCATGTGTGTGGAGGACTCTGGGCTGTCTACACCGGCAGGGTGACAGCAGCCCACCACGGTTTATTACAGGATTTTATGAAGATCTGGAGGACAGGAGCGTGTTGGCTCCCCATGTGGAAACACCCCATGCCCTGACTGGACGAACATGTGCTCCATACATACACCTGAATCGTCACACTTTACCCCGTAAATATATTTAGCAAATATTGATCAAAAATTTAAAACAAAGAAAACTAAGTTTTCATTAGATGGAGGGACAAGGCACACAGATACCCGCGGGGACATTGCCCAGCCAGAGGTGTGGGCCCTGCCGAAGGAAGGGTCTCCGCACAGGCTCCCAGCCAGTGCTAGCCAGGCTCTGCTGTCTCCCTGCTGGTCTCTGTCCCCAGCCAGCACCTGGCTGAGTTCTGGGGAGCCGTAGGGAGCGGGACTGTGCCCGTCACCTGTGAACAGTGCTTATGAGATCTTCCTGTGGGTGGCGCCTCGGCCATGCCCTGGAGGCCGCAGTCTGCGTGGGCAGGTGCAGAGTTGCCCTTATCTCGCACCACTCCCAGGCCCCTCCTGGTCCCCTGGCATGACCTGAACCTGCTCCCCACAGCCTCACCGCCTGTGAGTGTGAGCCAGTGCCACCGAGGGGAGGGCGGCACTGGGTACAGCAGGCAGATGGTCAGGACGTCGGGTGGTGCAGGATGTGGACAGCAGCGGCGCTGTGTTCAGGGCAGAAGAGAGAAGGGGATGTCAGGAAAGACACACAAGGTCACCTTCAGGACAGGAGAGACCAGTAGGCGGAAATTCTGGGTCAGTGGAGGGGATGTTGGCATGGGGAGGGTGGCTATGATGCCCTCTGTCCTGCTGGGAGGAAGCCTGTGCACCCTCCCACACTGGGACTCTGGGGTGATACCGTGAAGACACGAAGCAAGCCTTGTTGTTGCTTCCGTGTGTTTGGGGGGGAGGTCTCACTCTGTAGTCCGAGCTGGTCCTGAACACACTGTGTAGCCCAGCCTGGCCCTGAACTCACAGCAGGCTTCCTGCCTAGCCCCCTGAGTGCTGGGATCACAGGTGTGCACCACCGTGCTGGCTGACTTTTTTGGGGGGCTGGGGATCAAACTTGGGGTGTCGAGCTTGCTGAGCGGCTGCTGTAACTGCTGAGGGACCCCAACCATCTGTTTCCTATGTTTGTCCCCCTCTGACTGTGGCTGAAAAAGGCAAACAGGGACTTCTCATTAATAACGGCTTTCTGGAGGGAAGAGCCAAGGCCAGGTGGCAGAGTGAGGCGTGGCCCCTCCTGGGCCAGTGGCCTTGGCTAGGGCACATGTGGGTCCAACAGCGATAGCCCCAGCACTGCTGCAGCGTCTGTGTCAAGGCCACAGGTTGGCCACCGGGTTGCCACACAGACTGTGCAGTCAGGGGAAGGGCCGCCGAGGACGGGTTGGCCGCCAAAACAGAGCCTGCAGGCAGGACCTCTGGGCATTGGGGTTCTGCAGCTGCACTAGCCTCAAGGCCAGGGTAGGTCAAAGGGTCACCCGGCCACCAGACCCCAGCCCCATCGAGGCTTCCTTCTGAAATAAACACAGGTAGGAGAGCAGGGACTCTGCTGCAGAGGGCGCTGTGTCTCTCAGGAAGTACGTATTCTTCTCTGTGGGTCCCCTGAGTGTGGTCTCTGACAAACTGTCCCTTCTAGATGAAAAAGAGGTAGCCACAGGGGACAGGAGGGGTGGCATTGTGTCTTGCAAAGGTGTCCATTTCTGTTAAAGATTTCACCTTTCCTTTGTTTACCGAGTTGTCCTCAAAAAGCACCATGCAGGGAACTTGGAAACCTCCTGCCCAGATCCCAGCCAGGCTGCCCCATCCTGAGAAGGTCAGGGTGGGTGGGCCTGCGGGGTCTGCGGGATCGGGCTTGTGAGGACACATCCAAGGCCCACAGCCCAGATGCGCTGGAGCCGGAGCTCTCCCGCCATGCTCAGAGAAGCACAAGAGGCTAGAAGTGAAAAGCCAGCGTGCCCCGAGGAGCACTCCAGCGTCTCCTTACCGCTCGGTGTTCAGCTCTACAAGGGAGGGCGCTGCCCGTTACTGCCAGCTGCCCCCCTTCTCCTCCTCTCCTCTTTTTTCTTTTTCATCATTTTTGGGGGGTACTGGAAATTCAACCTCCGGCCTTCACCCAAAGCTATATCCCCAGCCCATTGTTTAGTTTTGGAAGCAGAATCTTGCTAACTCACTAAATTGCCTAAGCTGGGCTCAGATGTATAATCCTCCTGCCTCAGCCTCCCAGAGTGCTGAGATGAGAGGCCTGTGCCACCGGGCCCAGCTCTCTTGCCTTGTGTACTCGGGTTCCTTGACCCACAAGCCAGATGCGCAATGCGAAGCCTCCTCAAGCCGCCACAGCAGCTTCGTCCCTCACGTCAGAAACAGCACAGAGGCAGAAGAGGACTGGAGATCAATCTTTCCAAATTTCACTCACTCAGGATGTGAATTGCCTAGAGGCTGCTTTGATTCAAAAATCCATTTCAGGCTTAGAATGCATAAACGAAGCTAAAATGTGGGAAACAATCTAACATGTAGGCAAACCCCTCCGAACAGCTGCCGAAATTAAATGAGGTTCCGTACTTGTTCCTGGGCATTCTCCAGTGCATTTCTCTGGTGGAAGTGGAAACCTGGGGAGCCTGGAATCCTGGGCGGACGGTAATAGGTCAAGCTTTCGGAACCACCCTTCCTTCCACGAGAGCGAGTCGGGAAACAGCCTTCGCTCTTTCCGGTACAAAAATTCAATATTTATGCCATTTTTCTGTGCTGTGCAAAATACCTGTTCTCAAGAGTTTCTTAAGTGGCCCTAACAATATTTCCTAGAATCCTTAAAAAAAAAAAAAAAAAAAAAAAAAAACTAGTTCTATTCCTGTTCTTGGTTTGTGTAACAGAGTCTCTGCAGACGCTGGCAACATGCGCTCAGAATCCCATCAGGAAGTGCTGGGTTGGTGGCAGGTGACTGGGCCCTAGAAGCCCGGCGCGGCTGCCCTGGGTCTCAGAGGCCAAGTCACAGCGTCCTGGGGTCAGGAGAGGGGTGATGTGTGCTTGATTGGTATGGTGAAGGTTTAAATTTTGTTTAAAAGACTATGGTGCTGGACCCATGGCCACAAGTGCCCCTCACTGTGAACACACGTGTCCCACCCCTCTTCTTTCTGGTGCTGTTCTGGAAGCCCTCTTTCACGAGTGTTCTCAGTGGCTCTGTGGCGGCTGCCTCAAAGTCCTGAATTCATTCGAAGCACTAACCTTTCGTGGTCATTTTGACTTTCGGGGAGACCCAGAAGTCACCCGGCGCCAGATCCGGACACTGAGCTAGAGGAGGACGCGCACCGGGTTTTCATGAGCTGCCTTTCTGTCGTTGTCTGTGTTTTTGGTCGCACGTCAGAAAGACACCTGTGAACGAGGACTTCGAGCACTGCCCCAGAAAGGGGCTTTAAAGATGAGATCGGTGTGTGTGTGGTGTGGAAGAGGAGAACTTGAGGAGAATTCGTGACCGTGTGTCTCTTACCATATGAAATATTTATTTAAATATTAGCCACAGATGCTTACCCCGTGTAGATTCTGTGGCAGGAGGGTGAACCCCGAGCTGCTGAAAGCACGTTTGTCCCACCACACACGTGCCACAGGAGGGTGAAAACCTCCCCACAGGCTCAGATTTTTTGAGAAAACCCTCTTTGTGCCTCTTCCTCCGTTAATACCGTTTTCCCTCTTTCCAACCAGATATTCATCTTTGAGAACAATATCTACTACTGCGCGCACGTGGGGAAGCAGGCCATCCGCGTGGTCTCCACCGGGAAGGAGGGCGTCATCTACAACGGCCTCAGCGACTGGCTGTACGAAGGTGAGGCTGACCTCGCAGAGGCCGAGGCATGTCGCTGTGGGCGCCGGCGCCAGGGCGGCTGTAATAGGACTCGGGTTGATTTTTTCACTTCACCTGTAAATACGCTGCAGTTTCTTGAGGTTTGGCTGAGTTAGGAAAATTGTTCTGAGGCTTCAGGCTTCGTACCATTGTTGCTCACAGGCGTCAGGTGTTGGGGTGTCACTGAGCCCTTGTGTTCCCTGAAAGGCAGAGAGTTAAGAGGGGCGTCTCGGCTGAACGTCCCGAGGTGGCCTCTGCAGGTGCAGATGTCCCTCCCCTGGGGGAGGGGACGCTTGGGAAAGGAAGCTGCCTCTCTCCAGAGAAACCCCAGGAGGCCGCGCCGCCTGACACTGTGGCTGTGGAGATGTAGGCTTCTGCATATGCATCTGAGGTACGCAGAGCAGGTGCCGAGGGGTCCCACCAGGGGCATCTCACAGACCAGGCACGGTGACATTAGAGGATCTGGCCAGGTATGGAGGCTGTGGCACTAACCAAGCACAGGACAGTTGGCTTTTTAGAATTTCAAATGTGACGAAGTCAGATCACACGAATCCCAGCATGGGGAGGAGATGGCAGAGAGCACGCATCCCTACCAGGCTCGGGTGCTACAGCAGGCCGGTCTCATGACCCACGCTGGGGCCACGCGTGGCCCAGCCTGGAGCTCTGCATTGCAGCAGCCCCACATGTCAGAAATTAGAAAGCTGATAGATACGGAATGTTGGCATGATTCTCCGTCCTGATTTCACTGGTCTTGACTTGGGGGGGGGGGGGGGCGGGGGAGTGCGGTGTCTGTGTGTGTGTGTGTGTCTGTGTGTGTTTTACTGACCCAGGAGCCCAGAGCCTTCACTCAGCACTATTACCCGAGTCCACTTTTCAGGGGGATTTTGGGGGAGGAGGGTTTTGCAGATCTATTTTGTTTTTGTTTTATTTTGATACAAGAAAGTTCTCACTAAGTCACTAAATTACCCACACTGGGCTTAAACTTATGATCCTCCTGCCTCAGCTCCCAGAGTGCTGGGAGTGCAGGCTGCCGTCGCTGGGTCCTGCCTTGATTTTTGTTTTTTAGGTAAGTAGGATTTGTAGACCACGCACATTGCCAGGAGGTTGGAGTCCGACACGTGCATATGCCATGCTGCCCAGTCAGCTCACAGAGTGTCTGTGTCCATCACCCTGGCCAGTTCCTCCAGCCCCTTTTTGGCCACCCTCACATCATCCCCCCAGTCCATCTGCATCTTCCAGAGGCCACTGTGGCCCTGGTTCTGGCTGCCTGTTTCCCTACAGGCTGGAGCTCACACGTCCCCAGGGTGCCACTTCCAGGCTCACCTTGGAGGCCAGGGTTTGGCCTTTCCTGGCCCAGTGCTCAAAGCATTCCTGGGATTCCAGTTCCTGAGTGTCCCTTGAGTCCCAGGAGAAGTGGACTTGAGGAGTCACGTGTTCTATGCAGACTCAGTCCTGAGGACAGGAGCCATCGGTCTGAATATGGGGAAGACAGCCAGCTTATATCAGTGATCTGAGAGGAGGACGCACGCACGTGTGTGTGTGTGTGTGTGTGTGTGTGTGTGTGTGTGTGTGTGTGTGTGGTGTACTGGGGAGCAGCAAGTCTAGAGCCTTTGCACTGAGCGGCATCGTTGGCCTGTTTTTGTTTTTAATTTGGGACAGGGTCACCACGCCACTAAATTGCCTGGCTGAGCTGGCCCTTGAGGTCCTGTGAGGGTGCTGTCACTGTTTGTGGAGTATGTGTCTTTTTGGAAACCTAGACCGCCAACAGCAAAGATGCTTAAGCTGTGGGAATGTTACCCCATCACACCGGGGGGCAGGGGTGGAATTTTAAACTTAATTTCCCA